>JADRCH010000040.1:1682863-1756375 GCA_019843965.1 Rhynchomys soricoides
AGGAGGGAGAAGAGGAGGAGAAGGAGGAGGAGGGAGAAGAGGAGGAGGAAGAGGAGAAGGAAGAGGAGGAGGAGGAAGAGGAGGAGGAGGAAGAGGAGGAGGACTATAGAAAGGGTAGGAGAGTAATACAGCAGAGCTTCACTTTGACAGCCTTCTTTAAGGTCCACAAGCATTTTCATCCCTTAGGATAAATCACTTTAAATCCTAGATAGAAGTTGGAATGATATAAAAGGAAGCATGGGACTACAATAAAAATTATAATTAAAGTCACTGCCATGATTCTATCACTTAACTCTCTTTGGAGTAGAAATTGGGTATCAAATTAACGTAGTCTATATCAAATTCTAGAAACACATCCATTTTTTAGAGCAGACACTATAGATGAAGTGGTCATCATCAACCCACAGAGAGGCAGAATCTACACCCCATGCCCTGAGATGGTGCAGGTTCTGTCACTGATCAGTAGGTGTACTATGCCAGTTTCCCAGCCCAAGCCTTCTAACCATGCGGTGTTCACATCTTCACTCCTAGACTTCTGCTCCTACAGGTCTGAGATACTGTAAACATGTCCAACTACACAACTACAGATGCCACATGGGCAGCCAGGAGACCTGCAGAGGACAGGATTTCAAAAACTCACTTGAATTACTTTATTGTTTTGTTTAGATATCTTACATAGATGTTGTGTTAGTTAGAGTTTTACTGCTGTGAACAGACACCATGACCAAGGCAAGTCTTATAAGGACAACATTTAATTGGGTCTGGATTACAGGTTCAGAGGTTCAGTCCAGTATCATCAAGGCAGGAGCATGGCAGGATCCAGGCAGGCATGGTGCAGGAGCAGGAGCTGAGAGTTCTACATCTTCAATCTAAAGGCTGCTAGCAGAATACTGACTTCCAGGCAGCTAGGGTCTTTAAGTCCATGCCCACAGTGACACACCTACTCCAACAAGACCATACCTTCAAATAGTGCCACTCCCTGGGCCAAGCATACAAACCATCACAGATGTCTTCCTATGTATCCCTGGATGTCTCGGAACTCGATTTGTAGACCAGGCTGGCCTCGAACTCATAGAGATCCACCTGCCTCTGCCTCCTGAGTGCTGGGGTTAAAGGTGAGTGCCACCATACCTAACTGACTCACAGAATTGCAAGCATAAATATTTTATGGGATGAGGGACCGAGGGATGTGTCTTACTTACATCAATAACTATCAGAAGCAAAAGTAAAGCTTGCTCAGCAGGTAGAGACCCTGACTTGCCTCATAAGCCCAACTACCTGAGTTCAAGCTTCAGAACCCAGGAAAAGGTTGAAGGAGAGAACCAGCTCAACAGCATTGTCCTCTGACCTCTGCATACACGTCATGGCAGGCACAGGCTCTCTACCCAGTACCATCCTTATGCACAATAATAATAAATAAAACTTTTTAAAAATTTTTAAATGTATTGGGGAAAACCTGAAAGTAAACTAAAGCAGAAACACTCTGAACTGCTATTAAATGCCATTATTCTGCAAAATCCACGGGAAGATTAATTTTTAAGTGCTAACCACATTATACTGACCAGCTCATCTAAAAAGGCCTGCTTGTTCTTCCTTTTCAGAATCTGCTGCAGCTCTTCTTCCTTTTGTATAAACAGTCGTCGCTGTTCGCTTTCTTGGCGTTCTACCTCCAATGCTTCCTCCAATTCTTCCTGCTCCCGAGTCTAAACAGACATTTCCATAAGGAATGGAATGAATTTACCAGCCAGTAGCAATCCTATACCATAGTCTCCTACTTTATTTACTAGAAGCATAAAGCAAATTAATCACTGTGTTTTAATAATGTAACAACTCTATACAGAAAAACGAGAATAGTTGTTATTTTATGTGAGCATGTACTTACTATCCCAGGGAAGGACAAACACTAAACCAAGTACACTAAGCCCAGAGCAAAACTGGAATAACTAGTTAATACTGGGTGGCAGGGGTGGGGTTGGGTTAATTTGTAATTATTTTAGACAATTTAAAGTCAGGCAATTTATAGAACTTAACATGGATTTTCTTAATTCACGTATTAGGCGAATTCCTCCTTCAACAAAACACCAAGTTTTCAAGGAGAAAAAGGAGCTGCGCTCTAATACTATAGCCTCATTATATGCAAAATTAAACAAGGTCCACTGTATTCTGAGGTCAGCAAACCCACACCTCAACTCATTTTCAAAGCCATTTCAGTTTACTCTCTTCTCTGTTCTCCTTAAGTCAGCTGCTAAGTATTGTGAGCATTTCTCTTAATCATTTTTACCAATTCCTAAACCCCTGTTACATAAGTCAATGCTCTTAACACAAGCTGCTAAGTTAAGAAGGGAATCCAACTTTATCCAGAAGGATTAGGAAGAGCAAACATAAGAAAATATAACTATGTGTGTTGCAGTGTCTCCAATTAAGCACATCAAGTGTGGATGCAGCATACACAGTCTATGTAGTAATGACACTATTGATGTGGTGATAAGTTTTCCTTGAGACTACAGGTAAATTATAAACAGACTGAAGACTCACACTCTGGTACTAATAACTGTAACTTTACTTTTGGTGAGGTACTCCAATCCTACAGAGATTTCACGCTCTCTCATCTGTGGGTGCTAGCTTTGAATCTTCTGATGTGTGTCTCCTGTGCAATGCCCATACGGAGCAGGACATTACTAAGGGGTCACGGGGAGGGGCTTTAGAGAGTGGAATGAGACTGCTCTGGTATAAAGAGTTAAAATGAAGTAATGGACTAGGAATGGTTAAACTAGGAGTAAGGGGGGGGGGTAAAGGAGGTATAATAGAGAGGAATAAAAACACTAAAGACCTTTCAAAAAAGATGCATGAAAATATCCCACCACCACCACCACCATGACAAAAGCTTTCTAAAATATAAAAATATACATAAAGAGTTAAAATTAAGTTATGCTGTAACAGAACAGCAATACTCCTAACAAACTTGAGAGATTAGAAAATAAAAACCCCAATTCCAGGTACAAGTTACTTCTTTTGGAATTATTGGCCAATAAGACCCCACAGACCTCCAAACAATACAGGCTATAATCAATACGACTGGCTACCTTCCCTAATTGGAAAGTAAGAAGGAGAGGCCTAGAAGCTGGTAAGCTCAGGCCAGCATGGAACTAGAAACGTCATCCCTACTGCCTAGCTTTCATGGTGCTGCTAGGAGCTCCCTGCATGATATCAGAAGAGAGGAGTAGTCCTCAACCTTACTCAGTGGTGAACTCTGAGAGTTACATCTGTTCAACAGACATACCCACTGGTGCAATAGTGACACAAACATCATGAGAGGGACCAACCACTTTTTCATTGATTTAAGCCCTGCTTCATAAGATGAAATCCATACTTAGCACTATTGTTAAACTTGTGGCTAGACAGGTAATAGGCCCTAAGAGAGAATCTACTACGATTATGCCACTAAATGGACATAATAAGTGATAAACACCTAATGACTTGGAGTTATACCCATAGATCAATGTATCTATTAACCCTAATTTGAGAAACTTTTATTGAAACTAGATAGGGATTAACAGTGATCCAAAACTGGCCAGGGTGCAGAAACTAAGAGACTGAAGAATGCTCAGTACTAAAGGGAACATATATACAGCAATCCTCCTCCTATGGCTGAGGGATCAATGGAGAAGAGGCAGCAGGAAGACTCTTTGAGCCTTAAGCAGTAGATGACTATAAAAACAATGTCTTCTGAACATATCAGAGCAGCCCAAGCTAGACCAAATCCCAGCACGGAGAAGAAGTTGGGCATACAATTCCACCTCTGGCCATGAAGCTATTGGCCATAGCTGCCATGAGAGGGATAGAGAACTTTCTCTGAGAGTGTAGCTCCTGGTAAGTCAACCACTCTCTGGTAGAAGACCACACATACAAGAATATTTGAGCAGCACAAATTTCTTTTGAAATACTTTTTTAAAGGACACAGATGGGTGTGGAGGGAAGGGAGGAGTAAACTGAGAAAGAGTTGAGAAGAGTGGGGGTGAATATGATTGGAACACATCTGAAACACTCAAAGAACTAATAAAATCTTAAATATTACGATGTGAAAGATGTTACTTATACAAAAGAAGAAAATACTTAGCAACCAACCAGCTTTAATTTATTTTTCTGAATGACATCTTTGTTTTCTTTTTGATATATTTCCATTTTCTTTTTTGTGTTCTCCAAATCCACATTGTTGGTCAGATTGAAAACTGTAACAAAAAGGAACAATGACACGGATTTTAATATAAATCTTAAGGTGATTATAAAAGCCAAAGATTCGGCATTTGACTTCTTACTTGTGGAATTAACAGTCTTTAAGGCTCTACTTGTATCTTTTCTCTATCTACCTTACTGAGTCACTCACAACCACCTTTGACTCTACCTCCAGGAGTGTCTGCTAATCTCTGCCCTCTACAGACACTGGCACTTACGTAGTACATGTAGGGACACATACACGAACACCCACACAAATCTAAACTTAATAAAAATAAATCAAAGACTACTTACCTATATTGCAAACATCTATGAAATATGAAATACAGGCACTTGATCTAATTATCTCACTTAGCCTAATTCATACATGGCAGGTATAGGGTTGTGTTTTCTCATTTACTAAATGTGTGTGCGTGTCTGCGCACACACACACAGGCACGCTACAGAGTGTGTGAAGGGCAGAAGACAACTTGCAGGTGTCAGTTCTCTCCTTCTATCAGGTGGTTTCTTGGAGTGGAACTCAGGTTGTCAGACTTGCAGCAGGTACCTTTACCCACTGATCCATCTCACCAGTCCCAGGTGTGGTCTAAAACTAACAAATAGCTCAGCCAAGGATATGGCTAATAATCACTAGAACCAGGACTGTAATGTGGGCAAATCCCTGAGACTGTAGCTTTAAAATCTACACAGAGAACAACATCAATATCAAGATCTGACCCTCACTATCTCCATCTTCATTACCTTCACCTCACTTTGCACCGACAATTACCCTTCTGTGAATGCCAAAAAAGCATTACTTTTTACCAGTCTCTTCTACTTGTCCACTTTCTACCTTATACAATTTTTTCAATGTACATATCTTGTTAGACCTACTAGAATGTTCGTTTACTACTGATTTAAACTTGCTGTTAAATATAATTTTAAAAAAACCAAGCAAACTTTAATTCTAAGTGAAATGTATATGGTTAGATGAAATTCATTTCTTTTATAATTATAAATACCACAATAAATCCCAATAAAAGCAAAACAGTTTATGTTTATTTCCACTTAGAAAATAAAGGTATTAGCAATATAATAGATGTAAATAATGATCACAGAAAATACAACCTCTTTCTCTCAAAAATAAGAATCATAAAATTGAATTTCTAACACAAAAACTTAGATGAAGCAAGCTTATTCATGCCACAGTGAACCACAATGTCATGAGGGCCTCAGAGAAGGAACAGCAGCTAACTCTCTCTCTCTGTAACAATCATTTGACCCTCAATCTGTTTGCTGCTGTATGTAGCTCAGATGTTGACCTGACTCTAATCAAGAATTAAAGGCAAACAAAAAATCTCTTATATTTTCTGAAAGATTTAATGTTATTTAAGTACAATTCTAAAGTCTTCTGACATTCAGAATTTACAGTTAAAGCCCTTCGGGCTTTCTCATCCTTTTAAAATAAGTATTCTCTGCACTCAAAGAATAATCTGCTTATTATGACGCTAAGAACAAATGTTTGAGATGATCCCTGGGGCGAGGAGGAACAAAAGTTCTATGGGCACATTGTCACACTCACAGAGCAGGGCCTGTTGTTAATGCCACAAGGAAGCTCTTCTTCACATGTACCTTCTAGTGTAAGGTTTTGATACCATCATTCAAAATTGCATATTTTAATTTTAATATGTGTGCTATTCAAGGAATTCATAATAATTCATTAGATTTTTCTGCCTCCTCAAACACTGACCTGAGCTAACCTCTTGTCTCTAAATCTCTAGTGTATGTGCAAGCATCTACACTCTACTACACAACCAAAGTCAAAGCTCTTTCACACCTGTCAAAAACAGCTCTAGACAACTTCCTTATTGGTGATGGCTAGTAGCTGGTGTGAGGTCTTCTTGATTTGTTTGTTTGTTTTATGACAGAGTTTCCTTTGCAACCCAGGCTGGCCTATAACTCATGACCACCTTGCCTGTCTTTTTGGGCACTAGAATTACATGCATACACTACACACCAGGCCAAAACCTACATGCTACTCTCTTATCTCTGACTATTTCTCAGTAGTCCATATTCCAGACATAGACTACTAACTACTCATTAGGCCTATCATATATTTTCAAAGCACTGTGAGTGAGAAAAGTATACTAGGTAAACTGTTTACTAGCAATATGAACTTGTGCACAATACTTGAGCTCTTTGTGCTTGTTCTCCATATACAGGAGGTCCAAAAGTGCCTGTCTCGTTTAGAATTTTGAAAATTATAGTGTGTATGAAGCTCACTCTGGTCATCAGTAGGTGTCTATTAAACTAACATTTTGTTCTTTTGAGTAGTGGCGAAAGTCAATACAGATATCAAAGTACCTTTGAAAGGACGAATAAAGCAAAAGTAGGCAGCACAGAAACAAGACTCTGAAGGAGTTTTACTCCTACAATAACAATCAGAACAATGCCACAGGACAAGAGGTAGAACCAAGCTAGTATCTTTATTCCACCCTCATTCCTGCAGACTCCCTGAGCATCAAGACGAACCAATAAAAACCGTGCGTGTACAACCTGCCTTGCCCTTTGTTGGGGGAAGGGTTGTGTAGAGAGTACGTGTGCACATATGGCACATGGATGTGGAGGACAAACGACAGGTTTAAGTATCTTTGTTTAATGGGGACATTAACCTTGTATCTTTTTTTTTCTCTCCAGAGATAGGGTTTCTCTGTGTAGCCCTGGCTGTCCTGGAATTTGTTCTGTAGACCAGGCTGGCCTCGAACTGGCAGAGATTCACCTGCCTCTGACTCCTGAGTGCTGAGATCAGAGGAGTGCACCATCACCACCTGGCATCCAACTTGTTTCTTGGGACAAGGTGTTATCACTGACCTAAAATGTGCCGAGTGGGATAGGCTGGCAGGCCTCAAGCCCCGTGGATCTGTTGTCTCTGCCTCCTTAGTGCTGGGATTACAAGCCAGCAGCAGCACAGCTGGTCTTCTCACCTGAGTCCCAGGGTCAAGCTCAAGCCTGCATGCTCACAGCGCAGACACTTGGCCAACCCTCCCGGCCCTCCAACCTACATCATCTTGATTAGCACCACGAAAAGAAGTGCTCAAGGTCATAGTCCAAGTCATCTGTCTAGTCCTTCCAACTTGCTTCTGATGCCAAATCAGTGAGTATTCTCTCGAAAATGTCCTCTTCACGATGGCCACCACTACTGTGGATTCTGAGTTCCTTACTTCTCACCCATACTACTGAAACCATCTTTTAAAAATCTCACTGGCTCCCTATGAGTCACCGACTAAATCTTACTGACAGCCAAGTTCACACAGTTTCTCATGTCATATATATCTCTTGAAAATGTATGTATTTATTTAATAAGAATGACTGTTTTAGCCAGGCAGTGGTGGCACACACCTTTAATTCCAGCATTCGGGAGGTATAGACAGACAGATCTCCGTGAGTTTGAGGCCAGCTTGGTCTACAGAGCTAGTTCCAGGACAACCAAGGATACACTGAGAAACCCTGTCTCAAAAAAAAAAATATATATATATAGGTGTTTTGCCTCCATGCATGTCTGTGCAACACATGCATGCCTGGTGACCTTGGAGCCAAGAGGGCTTAAGACGTCCTGGGATCAGAGTTACAGACAGTTGTGTGATGCCACCTGAATGCTGGCAATCAAACCTGGGACCTCTGAAGAGCAGCTGCGCTCTTAGCCACTGAACTATCTCTCCAGCCTTTTTAACAAACAATAACTGGATATAGGTATAGGGTACAATGTGATACTTGGTATATGTAAACATAAGGAATTACTACAGCAATCCGATTAGCAAACCTGTCATATCACATGCTCTCTTTTTTGTAGTGGGACCATTAATAGATGGTATCTAATTGCGATTTTATTTGCATTTTCCTGATAATTAGTGATGCTGAGGATTGTTGCATATACCTATTAGCTAGTTGTATGTTTTTTTTAAGTGATGTCTACTTGTTAATAAGGTTATTTGCATTCTTGCCATAGAGTTATTAAAGGTTTGTATAAATGTCAGAGATGTGATGGTTTGATGGTCCCCACAGCCTCAGACATTTGAAAGCTTGGTCCCACGTGGTGGTGCTGTTGGGAAGGTTTAAAGGTGCAACCTTGTTGGAAGAAGTACAACACTGGAGGCGGGTTTTGAGAGTTTAAAGACTCTGGCCACTCTCCATGTATGCTCTCTCTGTGTCAAGCTTGTGGTTCAAGATGTGAGTCCTCAGCTTCTTCCTGCTCAAGCCACCACGTCTGCTGATTACTGTCATGCTTCCCTACCATGATGATGATGGACTTTTATCCCCCTGGGACAGTAAGCCAAAGTAAACTCTTTCTTGTAAAAGTTACATAGGCCATGGTATTTTATCACAGCAGTAGAAAAGGAACTACTAAAGTAGTTAATGGTGGTGTTATGATCTGCAAATGGCTCCTCCTCTTCTGTGGCTGTCTTTATTTTGTCATCTCCTTTGCTCTAATAAAGCTTTTTAATGTGATGAGTCCTCTCCTCTTTCTCTCCTTTTCTCCTCTCTGCCCCTCTACTTTCTACCTCACCTCCTCCCTCAAGAATATTTTAATTGAACAACACATACTACACTATCATATGCACTTGTGACAGTTGGTTTTAATGTCAGCTTGCCACAATAAAAACATCTGAGCAAGATGTTTGTACTGATCACCTAAACGGAAGTGGGAGGGCACCATGCAGTAGCAGCCCAGACAAATAGGAAGCTTACTTGCTTTTCGCTTGCTTGGCCTCCCTCTTACTACCACATGAGTTTACCCTGTTGCTGCTGGTGATGGCATTGGTGCTACCATTACCAGCATCTCCAGGTTTCTATTGCTGACTGAGGAGCGGTGGCTCCGCCAAGCCTCTCCATTTTCATAGCAGAGGCCCATCACCCTCATAGACTGAGCAACTCCTGAGCTGTCAGTTTCTCCTGTGTGAGACAGCCATGGTAGGACTCTTACTGTGGAAGACAGTCCAGTCTCAAGGGCCAAGCAACTACAAATTTTGCAGCCTCTCAGATGTGAGACGGCTACTATTGCTGTTTCAGTGAAAACTAATTTAATTATAGCATATACATACATACATACATACATACATAAAATGAATTAATATAATTTTCATTCTATTGATTCTGTTCCTTTAGGGAACCCTGACTAATATACAGTGAGGTGGTTTGAGTAAGAATGGCTCTCACAGGCTCATGTGTTTGAATCCTTCATCCCCAGTTGGTGGAACTGTTCAGGAAGAATGAGGAAGAATTGTGACCTTGTTAGAGAGGCTACATCACTGGGAGCAGGCTTTGAGGTTTCAAAAGACTCAAATCACTTCCAGTGTGCTCTATCTCCTGAGGAGTGTAAATCAAGATATAGGCTCTTGGCTGCTGCTCCTCCCTCCATGCCGTCATTCCACCTTCATGGACTCTAACGCTCAGAAACTGTAAGCCCAATTAAACGCTGTCTTTCATAAGTTGCCTTGGTCACGGAGTGTCATCTCAACAATAGGAAAGAAACTGATCAATTGAATAAAGTCCAGTCTTTATCTGGAGTTCAGCCTCTTCTTATATAAATCATTAACTACTACCTACAGTGCTGTTTCTATTTTTTAAAGAGAAACAAATCATAGTTACATAATTCTGGAATAAATTGCATAATATCATAAGCACAATTGGCCTGAGAAAGCTTGATCACTCATGCAAATAATTTATGGTGTATAACTGAGCTGGAGAGCAGAACAGAGATGTACTTGAGGACAGCTTTTAACAGAAAGCATTCACCATGCATCATTATGCTTCGGCATGAGTCAGCACACTCTATGGAAGGTCAGGGAAATGTAAGAAGCGCCAATGAAACAATTAACTAGACATTCGTTCAGAGTTTCTACATACTTTAAAGACACACCCTCATAAAATATATATAATAGCATAATCATTTTCAAATCAAATGCACTGATATCTGTATCTGGTGATACAGGGTAAGATGGTGGCTCATTGGTTAACTGCTTGCTATACATGCATAAGAACCAAAGTTTGGATCCCCAGCACCCACATAAAAACCAAGGCACAGTAGCATATATCTGTAACCCCAGAACTGAAATAGAGAGACAAGAAATTCCAGTGATTTGTTCACCAACCAGTCTAGCTAATAGGTGAACTCCACATTCAGCAAGAAACTCTGTCTTAAGAAATAAAGTAGAGACTAACAGAGAAAGATACCCATCACTGACCTCTGGCCACCATGTGCATATGCATGGGTATACATACCAACAAACAGATACATATAAAGAGAGAAAAATATTATAGGCCAGGTGTGATGGCACATGCCTATAATCTCGGACTCTGGGAAGCAGAGGCAAGAAGACTCTTTGCAAGCTCAAAGCCAACTTGACACACATTAACAGTTATCAGATAGTGAGACTCCATCTCAAAGAAAAGAAAATATTACATGTTGTATAGTCATACTATCCAAGCTTACTCTGTCCTGTTAATACTAGTGCCTACTTCTAAACACAAACCTGGTTTTACACATGGGCCCCAAATTGCCAATTCTTTGAAATTAGTTCAACTCATAGAAACAAACAAACAAAACATAAATAGGCTCACCCAGAACCTCATGAAAAATCAAGGCCCCTGGTTGCTTCATCCCTTAAGCCTGGCCCCCAGTTTCTTTGTCTTTCAATTTCCTTCAGCTTCCTAAATGCTTGGTTGGAACTACAGCAGTACATTCAACTTGCCTGTAAGCGCTATACCTTCTTTTGCTTTTCTTATATCCCAGGGTTTCTAACCACACTAATCACACTGCTTTTAATGTATATGAAAACTTTCTTTGTGGTGGCTGTTCTGCTTGTCCCACACCAGAGCATCTTCTCAGTCTGTGTCCTAATGCTGCCCCTCATTGGCATTCACAATTCTACCATCTTCTTAGTTAAATCCTCAGGGACGCATGGAGGCTAATATACACAAAGCACAAACAAGTACATTAGAATGAAAAACACCAGTTCTAAGGTATTAGATCAGAAAAAAACTTATTTTCTGCTCTGTACATGCTCTACTGAGACATAATAACTTGGACTTAAAAAGGAAATTTTAAAAAATTAATGCTAATTCTAAAGAATTTGAATTTCTAATCTTTTATATATAAATATTTTCTAATGATTCTTTTTATCATATTTTAATAAAAAGTTATGAATTGGGAGAATAAAAAAGATGGCTGTTTGACACTCACAGTTTCAGCCAATTTTCATAGGCTATTCCCTTTTATCATCTCAAGCCTGTACTCTGCAATAAATATAGCAACGTTTTATTTTATTTTTACTTACTTAATGTGTGCTTTACATTTATTTATTTAGTGTACGTATGTGGTGGCCAGAGGACAACTTGGGGAGTTGGTACTCTCCTTCTACTTTGGGGGGCCCAGAGACAGACCCCAAGTCTTCATGCTTAGTGGCAAGCACACTTACCTGCTGAGTCACTCTTGCCAACTCTAATTATCACACTTTTAAAAACGCAATTTTTAGATCAATTATTTCATAAATTCCATACCTTTTAGCAGTTCTGAAACTCTATTTAGCAGAAATGAAACAAGCATCAATCCCTAGCCCAACACTGAAAGAGGGGAAGCAAGCAGAAACAATATACTTCTGTGAGGAAAACATCTTATGAACAATTACACTGAAAAGAAGCACTAGGACTATTCTAACTTCTGCCTTGAAAACCCTGACTAGCCAAATGCTCACCAGTCAACTGCTTCAAAGTCTTCCCAACCTACTGTTACACAACAGCATAAATGACAGTGAACGTTTTTATCTCATTATCACAGAGTTAGAAGAACACCTACAAAGTCAATCAAAGCACGTCCTGTTGCTTATACTGCTTGGGCAGAGCTGGTACATGCACACATACCCTCCGTCTCAGCTAAAGAATGCTACCTCTAGTAATAATTTCTCCACGATAAAATTACTCAAGAATTCCCTTTAGTATGATTTAAATTTGACAAAAGTAATTCAATTGCAAAAAAAATAACCAGTAAACACTGGCAACCACTACTACATCAAAATCTATCAGGGGCCTTCTGCTGAGACATTGTCTAGGCATCTAAAAGAGAACAGCACAAGACCTTGAGGCTAGCACATCAAATTAAAACATACCGATTTCCTCCACTTCTTCCAGAAAGTCATTATACTCTCTTAAACTAGGAAAATCTTCTTCCCTTTTATTGTATCTACAGAGAAGAAATATATTAAAGTATTACAAATCATTGTAAACCATTTTATATAACCAGCTTGTTCATCCCTACCTAATTCAGGAATGATGTCTAGAAAAAGACTGCTTACTGTGTAAAACACTGTATTCTTGAGGCCAGGTTTAAAACTAAACCAAGAATGAAAGCTAGGTTTGTGGAGGCTTTGTTGCTGGCTTTGTTTTGTTTTGTTTTCTGGTTCTTTTGTAGGGTGTGGAAGGTTGATTTCTGTTCACAAAAGGTATGTGTTCTACCACTGAGCAATGCATACAACCCAAAAACACTATTCTTAAAATTCTTATGATTACAGAGAAAACGTAGAATCAGAAGAGAATGGTATCACATGCACAATTCTTAAAAGCCTTAAGTAAAAGATTTAATGACGTACTTCAGGGATTTGGAAATGAACTTAAGCAAGACATATCACTGTAAATTATATTACTTATTTATTATAGAGCCATTAATTCCAGAAAACTGAAGCTCAATTGAAAAAAAGGACTTTCATTTTTTTTTTTTCATGACAATATGACCTTAAAAACATTAGGTCTGCCAGCTAGTGGTAGCACACTTTTTTAATCCCAGACCTGGGAGGCAGAAGCAGGTGGATCTCTGTGAGTTTGAAGCCAGCCTGGTCTACAGAGTGAATTCCAAGACAGCCAGGGTTACAGGGTGGGGGAGGGGGTGTTGTAATGTATCTGTGAATAATAACAAAACTGAAAAAGTTAAAGATAAAAGATCAGAATTAAAAGATGGCTCCTTGAAGTAATACAAGTAAAAAGAAGATCAACTGGGCCACTGATAAAAGTATTACAAATTCACCATCTAGCAAGATATTACTAAACCATTAGTAAAATGTAAAATGTATACCCCCCAAAATAAGAACTCAGAGGGGCCAGAGAGGTGCTCAGTGGCTAAGAGCCTGTACTACACTTGCGATAGCAAGGTCATGAAGAAAGGAAACTTGATGCTGTGGCCATTTCTTCCCTTCTTTCTCTTCGTCCCTCATTGAACTTCTGGCAACACCACATTGGACAGGGCATCAGAGGCCCACCACCTCCGTGGTGCGCCCCAGGCACTATGAGGAGGGCTCCAGAAAGAATTTGCCACTTTCAGGAGAAAAAAAGTGGTGGCTGCTGGCTGTGAGGACTGTGTGCTTGGAATCTGGATTTGTTGCACCTTTCTTTATAGAATGGTATCAAGAAACTGAAGAAGCAAGGATGCTTAATTTATCCTTTTAATAGATAATGAAAACTATTTAAGAGGTGTGATAGCTGAAAAGTGACTTAAACTCTTGAACTCTCATACTAGATAAGATTGTAAATAAACTAATGACATGAAAAAATAGAAAGAAAAAAAGAACCTGTACTACTCTTGCAGAAGACCAGAGTTCAGTTCCCAGCACCCCACCTGGTAGATTACGACTACCTGTTACTCCTCTCCTGGTGGATCCAACACCAACACCTCTGGCTCCTAGAACACCAACATTCATATGTGCAAATCCACACACAGATACACACTCACAATACAGAATTTAAATTAAGAAGTGAGGTATGGGCTAGACATGCGGCTCAGAGGCAGAGCATATGCCTAGAGTACTCAAGGCATTGGGTTCAATCCCCCAAAACCAAACCTTAAGAAAGGTTTATAACAAAAGGGCAAATAAAATGAAACTCAAAACTACTAATGAATCATAAAAATATACCCACATGCATGTCAAAAACAAAAAAGGTAACTAATATTTTAGTGTTGAAATAAGCTTCAAACTGACACTTAAATGTTACCTCTTTAGTCTTTATAGTAAATTTGTTTTGTTTGCTGCTTTAATTTCTCTTTAATAGCCTATGCTACTTTATTAGTAAGCCATGAGAACAAGGTTTATAGCTATTTTATACCTCATGCCTTAATTACTGCTAATACATAAGACAGATATTTATTTGACAATTAAGTAATAAATAGCAAATGAGTCAACTGTGAAGGTATCAAGAGGGCTTTTCTTTAACAAAGGTTAGCTATTACACAGTTCTCTATAAACTCAACAAATTTTGTAAAACAAGTATATAGATGATTTTATAAGTACTTTGTTACTTACCAATTTGTCCAAAATTATATAAGCAAATAATAATAACGACTATTGAAATAACTGTCGATGTTTTCTTCGCCGGCCAGACCCCATGACAACAACACTTACATCTTTAGTACTTTTTTCCGAATTTCAACCTCCTTGTCAACAGTGGGATCTTCAAAGAGCTGTACCCTGAAGTTGCTCTTTCTCAGTGGAGTACCACACTCGGGACAGTTTCCAGCTCCTCTTACAAACAGTAAGTCCACACAGCTCTCACACCTATATAGAGAGAACGCATGTAGCAACAGTAGTTAATAATAATAGTTAAGCAAGAAGGGTCATGAATGTGAAAGGGAATTGGGGGAGACGGGAAGAACTAGAGGAGGGAGACCAAGGGAGGGAAATGATGTAAACATGGTATTCGTGTATGAAATTCTCAAAAGAAAGGAAAAAAAGAAAGAAAACATAATATTTAAAGTAGTGTTCAAATCTACAAGTCTGCCCTTCAAGGTAGGATTGATAATTGGGGATAAAATTTTCATTGATACTTACAAATTTTATAGAAAATAAAACTTTGGAATACCATTTTTATTTGGCAATTACTTTTCAGACATAGATAACCGAGAAGATACCAGCTATAGAACTGTAAAGAGTAAATAAATTGAATGAGGTACTAAAAAGAAAGAGGAACACAGAAGAAATGAGGAACGGCAAGGCTTCCCATGCACTGTCATGGCCCTTCCAAAATGTTTGAGCACTCCCAATTCAAAATGCCAAAATGGGGCTGGAGCAATAGCTCAGTCAGTAAAATGTTTGCATGAAGACATGAGTTTGGGATTCAGCAGCTACATAAAGGCTGGGTGTGGTGGCACACTACTGTAACCCCAGTACTGAGAAGACAGAGAGAGACCTCATCTCAAAACACAAGGTGGTGAACAATTGAGAAAAACATCCAACATTAGTGCCTGCCTCTCTCCCCCAACCCCCAGTATTTGTGTGTGTGTTTGTGTGTGCGTGCGCGTCCGCACGCGTGTGCCCCAATCTCTCTCTCACACACAAACATACACTCTAAATCAATGTAAATTTTAAAATATTAATGACAAAAAAATTCATAAAGCATAGCAGTCATTCCCAAGATCAACAAAACCTTAGGAAAAAACTCTCTGAAATTAGAGGTAAAGAAACATTTCATTTCTACTGCATCTTGAGGTTAGAAGAAATCTCAACTACAGAAGTTGAAAATGGACATATTTTAACCAATTACAGATGTTTACAAGGAAGGAATCATATGAAATATTAAAAAGTACAAAGCCTCAAAAATCCCGTACTTCCAGGCATTAGAGACTAGATTCATTTAGTAGTTCAGTTATTCAGAAAAGATTTTAAATATCTTAATATTTCTAACATATTCATATTTAGGGCTGAGAAGATGGATCAGTGGTAGGAGCACTTGCTTTATACAAACATGAGGACCTGAGTTCAGACCCAAGTAAAATGTTGGGCATAGGCACGTAGGCATCTCTAACTCTAGTGCTATGGGGAGCAGAGGTGAGGACTGACGAGGCTTGCTGGCTACCACCTAGCTCCAGGGTCAATGAGATACCATCTCATAGGGACTGAGCAGAGAGTGACAGAACAGGCCACCATCTGATCTCCAAGCAAGCACAGAGGTACATGTACCCACACACCCATGTGCAGACAATACACATACTAAACATATACATATATACACAAAAATAAATAATAAATATTTCTTAGTGGTTTTATATATTAAATATACAGTTTCTAATCAATTGTACATCCCCACTCTTTAAAACTCTGCTTTAATCATTTCCCACGCACAGCAACATGCCCAAGCTTCTATGTGACTACTGCAAAACCATCTTAGTCAGTGTTCTATTGCTCTGAAGAGACCTTGACCAAGGCAGCTCTTATAAAAGAAAGCATTTCATTGGGGGGTGGATGACAGCTTCAGAGGTTTAGTCCATTATCATCATGGTGGCATATAAGCAGAAATGGTGCTGGAGAAATAGCTAAGAGCTATACACTTATCTGCTGGCCAAGAGAGATGCTAGGCTTGGCTTGGGCTATTGAAATCTCAAAGAATGCCCATAGTACACTTCCTCCAACAAGGTCACACCTCCCAATCCTTTCAAATAGTGCCACTTTCTGGTGACCAAGCACTCGGATCTATGAGCCTATGGGGGACAGTCTTATTCAAGCCACCACAAATACATATCTTACCCATGATTCTCTGTCTATGTGAAAGACATATTACTACAGTAGTAGGAAACACTAAGAAAATGTGAAAGACTAGTGCCAAGAATTGATGGAAGAGGAGGCCAAGAGCCTGACTGACAAAATAGCAGCTGCATTTCAACAAAAAAAGATCCCTCCAGCTCCATCTCTGCTCCTCTTTCTTCAGGGGCCATGATTCTTCTTCCTCCCAGTCTCTGGTCCTTCTTACCCTGGTATGAAGTACCCCTGGTATGTCATCCCACATGACAGACCCTCCCATGGTGTCAACGATAGACCCTCCTCCTCCTGGGATGATGCCTAAGGGACTGGCTTCTGGAATAGGGCCAACCATCTCTCTAATTATGAGACCTCCCATTAGCGCTATGACAGTGCCCACTGGGACTGGTGTGACCCAGCTAGACAGATACAGAGCAGATGTGTTCCTTATTGGTTTGGTGTTGCTTGTTCTGTTTCATCAGGAGATCTCAGAGCTGAGCCTGAGTGTTTTAGCTTCATGATAAAAAAAAAAAAAAAAAAAAAAAAGACATCCCCCTTCCTAGCAAGTGAATAGTTTTCAAAGCAAGAAGTGAGCTAAAAGTGAAGTTGTCACTTGCATTATAAAATGTGAAAATAAAATTGTCAGCTGTTGTAGTTTTTAAAAATCTGCTTTAAAGTCAAAATAATTGAAACAGTATTGCTATTGTGTAGCTGAATGTTCAAATGGGACCCTAGGTTCAATTTCCTGTACAAACACACACACACACACACACACACACACACACTTACTTCAGAAAGAGGTAGAAAAACAACCTTTTCTAAATGTATTCTTCATGTTTTGCCTGTATGTATGCATGTGCACCACATGCATGCCTGGTTCTCATGGAGATCAGAAGAAGGTGTTACATCTCCTGGAAATGGAGTCATGGACAGTTGTGAGCCACCATGTGGGTGCTGGAAACTGAACCCAGGTCCACTCCATGCTGTTGACCACTGGGTTATCTTTCCAGCCCCAATAAGCTACACTTTAGAATTGCCATATACTGTTTTGTTTTATTTTCTTTTACCTATTTGCTTATTTATTTATTTATTTGGGAACTAGAGACCAGGTCCCTGAGCATGTTAAGCACATGCTCTGAACTACATTCCCAGTCTTTCTCTTTCTAATTTACCTGCAAAAAGAGTGCCCTTAATGTTTAAACAACATAAAGCAAAAAGAAAAAACAAAAAAAGCTTCAATTGATTCTTCTCTACACCTCACCTCTAACACACCGCTTTTTTATATGGGCACATCTTTTCCTGTGTATTTATAGTCTACAGCCATGGAAATTCGACATACAAGAAGAATGTAAGAGAGCTGACAATTGCTAGCTGTATCTCTCCAGCAGCAGAACCACCTGGTCAGCACCAGGTCAGCATCAGGTGAGCAGTATGTGGGCAATCGCTTGCCCGCAACGTTCCTGGAAATTCTTTCAAACAAAATCTTATATTTTACAGAACACTTGAAAAATTGCTGAAAAGGTCTAAATGTCAATTATTATGTACACGTTCAAAAACATATTTAAGGTTTTCCTTTCTTTATTAAAGGCCAAGATGTCATCCTCCCTTGCTCCCTTTGAATGGCTTACTAGTGTCAGATTTTATTTTCTTTCATGAAGAATTTAACTAAGGCCAGGAATGGTGCCCACATCTATAAATCCCAGAGCTTGAGAGGCTGAGGCAGTAGAATCACCATAAATTTGAACCAACCTGAGCTACATAAAGAGCTCAGGAAAGCCTGAGGCTACACAGTGAGTTCTAGATAGAGCTGGTTTAGAGAGTAGCTCAAAACCTTCCACCTGTCCAGCAGGTCCACAGCCCTGCCTAACTCCTTTCTGGTAGCCTCCCACACCCACACCCACACCCACACCCACCCTCACCCCCACCCCCACCCCCTCTCTTTTGGCTTCATTAGTGCTGCCTCCAAGCCTCTCCTGCTCCCAGCGCTAGCCAAGGCAGGCCTTTACCCAACAAAAACCAAAGAGAAAACACCTGTTTATGTCAGTTATGCTGAAAGCATCAAAACACAGGAACAAAGGAAAGACTATCTGAACTTCATAAACATTTAAGAACTTGTACAGCAGGGGCTGGAGAAATGATTCAGCAGTAAAATCAAACTGGCTCTGTTCTTACAGCAGCCTGAGTTCAGTTCCCAACACGCACACCAGATATCGCCAATCACCTCTTTCTACAGCTCCGGGGAATCTGCGGCCACCTGCACACATTGAAATCGTTAAAATCTTTTTTGTTTGTTTTAAGTATTTGCATGGGAGCCAGGCATGGTGCACACCTTTAGGGCCAGCATCAGGAGGCAGAGGCAGATGGATCTCTGAGTTTGAGGCCAGCCTAGTCTACAGAGGGAGTTCCAGGACAGCCAGGACAGAAAAATTCTATCTTGAAAAGCAGATTTCAAAATTTATATATATATGCAACAGAGGATATTACTCAGAAGTAAAGTGACAATCTATAAAATAGAAAGGACAAAGATAAAGGCCTGCTATCCAGAGCAGACGAAGAAATCTTACAGCTCAGGAACAAAAAGATAATAAAGCCAGCAAAGACTGAAAAGGCAGATTTCCAAAAAGGATGGACAAATCACCAAATGTACACAAAGAATGCCATGATCAGTCACTAGAAAAAAAAGCAAATTTAACTGTGACTTCATTTTATATGTATAAGGGTGACTATAATTTTTTGAATGAGCAAGTATCAGCAAAAATATAGAGATATTCAATCTCTCAAATATTACTAGTGGGGATGTAAAAGAGCTCACCTGTTATGGAAAACAACTTGGTGGTTCATGGAAAAGTGGAGTAGGATTTATTTCACGGCCAAGCAATTCTACTCCTAAGCATAAACCCCAAAACAGGTGCTCAAACAAATGCATGTGCAGGCACGTTCACAAACAGCAGTGTTCACAACCAAAAGGAAGACAGAACCCACATGTCTACTAACAGATGAATAGAACAAATCGTGGTATGAAAACACAATTGAATCATTCGACCAGAAAAAGAACCTTGGAAAACACATGCCAAGTGAGAGCAGTAAGACACAAAAGGCCACAGATTACATAATCCTGTTTTGTGTAAGATATAGAACAAGCTAGAAAACAGACTAAAGGTTACTAGAAATGAGGATAAACAGATATTGGGTTTCCTTTCTGGAATTAGAGGTGATACTTGAACAACACTATAAATTTACAAACTGCACTGAAGTATCCATTTTAAAATGGTTAGTTTTATGCAATTAATTTATATTTATTCATTTTATGTGGGTTGTTTTTAAGACAGTCTCTCACTCTCTAACCTAGGCTGGTCTTGAATTCATTATGTAGCCCAGGCTCACCTCATGGCAATCCTCATACCTCAGCCTCCCATTCAATTCCTGGGATTATTAGACATGAGTTACCATTCTCAGCTCTGAGTTTTAGTTTCATTTTTAAAAATTTACAAACAGAGGTGGAGGCATGTGCTTACAGTCTCACCTGCTTTTGGAGGCTGGTGCAGGAAGACCACTTGAGCTCAGGAGTTTGAGACTAGGTTTAGGAACAAAGTGTGATCCTTTCAAAAAAATAGGAAGAAGGAAGGACAAAGGAGAGAGGGAGAGGGGGAGGGGAGGGAGAGGGAAGAGAGCAAGGGAGAGAGGGAGAGGAAGAGAGGAAGAGCCCAAGCTCAGGAAGGAGTAAAGGTAATGTTTTCAAGAAGAAGGAGTGCTCTGGAAGGGACTGGGCAGAGCTGTGGGCAGCAGAAGCAGGAGCTTTGACACAGGCTCTGGCTCTATAGTGGCTTGCAGCGGTGGGGGGGGGGGGGCAGGGGGGGGAATCTTCTAGCTGTTTTCCCAGCACTCAGGCAACCTTTCCTCCAACGTGATCATTGAACTCTAAGTTTTCCAGAGGTTATATATAAGGTCAGAAATGCAGCAGGTACATAATATGCTCACAGCGAACATTAACCATTACAATAATTAATCGATGAATCAATCAGAACTAGAATTCAAAGGCACTCTAGTAACAAGGACCACAAATATAAAAGTACCTAGAAGAAAGAGACTGAACTGAGCTGGGTCTTGAGAAATGTAATAGCCTTAAAGACAAAATACTGACATTTCAAAATGCAAAGTAAAAAGAACAAAAATAGGGAGGGAATGGGGAGGTTCCAAAGGGGAGATCTGGAAAGGGGGAAACATTTGAAATGTAAATAAAGTATCAAAAAAAAAAAAAAACAAACAAAAATAAGAACCATTATACTCAAACTTCAGAAATATAAACAATAAAAAGAATGCTTTGACAACAGATGTTTGCTGTAACACAGCCCTACACTTTCTCTAGTCATACTCTAAAAAGGCAAAGGAGACAGTGCTCTGGAAAAGATTGCAGACACAGCCTCAAATGTTCCCCACCCTCCCTTGGGTCAAGGTTTCTACAAAATACAATAGTTTATCTTTTAAAAAAACTCATAAAAATTTATTTGTCTTAATAATGGTCCTATTTATTTTATTAGAAAACACCTACAATTATTTATCTTTAGGTAAAATTGACATTTCAGGAAGATCTATACGGATTCATTTAATACCAAAATATCTGCACATGGCAAGAAACAAATATACTTCAAGTTTTAAAAGCATAAAGAAAACCTGTCAGGGTGGCTCATACCTATAATCCCATCACTTGGAAGGCCAAGACAGGAAGATTGTGAGTTCAACACCAACCTGGGTTACAAATGGTGAGCTCTAGGATTATTTGGGCTATATGGTGAGACTATGTATTAACATTTTTTTAAAGGACTCATACATATCTGAGAATTTGACACAGGAAAGAGAGAGCATAATAATCAATGTGCAAAGCAATACCACTTGTTAAACGCTTGAGACACCATTGCCTTTCTAGATGAGGGGAAATCGCTATCTTTCTCAATACAAAAAATAAATTTCATATGAACCAAAAACAAAAAAGAAAGTTTAAATTTTAATGAAATTTTTGGAAGACATAATTATGACATCAGGGCAGGAAATTCCTAAAGGTAACTTCAAAACTTTAAATCATGTTAAAAAAAAAAAAAAGACTAATAAATTTCACTTTATTCAAATTTAACTTCTATGTGAAACTATGCGATACTACTGAAAGCCCTGCCACAAAAGGAAGGCAACTTTCCACAGTACGTAAATTATTCAGACTATATATGGGTTCTACAAATCAATCATAAAATGCTATAGAAAATGCTTAGACAAACCATCCCAAAATACTTGTCTCTTAAAGAAGGATCCCTTTAACCAGAAGAGCTTATTAAGGAGTCTTTCTCTTTTTCCACAGGAAGCCTTTCCAAGAGGGACAACCTACAGCCTCAATACTGCAGTTCATTTCCTGGCTATTACTGGCATGGTCCCATTCTAAAGTCCCCTCTCCCTCTGCCAACAGCTGCTGGCACGGCAACTTGCTATTATGTTTACCCAAAGCCTTATCTCTAAAAGCCCTAAATGCCTGGTTCTATACCTTTTGCAGGCTCAGCTGCTATCCTTGTGGATTTAGCGCAATGGGTTTGGGAACACCAAGAGACATTCCAATGGCTCCCCTGAGTGCCACACAAAGTCTTCCCTGAAACCCTCATGATAATGAAGAGAGTTAATTGCCCTTGTTTGGATGGTAACTCCTTTGCTTCTCCGTTATCTTCTGGCACAAGTTGCTCCAAGTGACCAAATACCAGGGACATCTTAAAGAAGGAATTTAGAGAGAGGACTCCATCTTCATGCCTGCATGGCAAGCACTTTACCCACCGAGCCATTTCCCAGTTAACTCTCTATGTTTCTTGGCTACCATGAATTAAAAGGTCTCCTCCACCGTATACTCCAACCATGGTGTACAGTACAGTGGCACACCTTTACTCTCAGCACTCAGGAAGTACAGGCAGGTGGATTTCTCTGAGTTCTAGGCCATCCTGGTCTATATAGCAAGTTCAGAGTAGCCAACAATACATAGTGAGAACCTGTCTCAATAGCCAGGTAGTGGTGGCACCCACCTTTAATCCTAAGAAGCAAAGGCAGGCAGATCTCTAAATTCAAGGCCAGCCTGGTCTACAGAGTGAGTTCCAGGACAGCCAGAGTTACATAGAGAAACCCTGTCTCAAAAAACCAAATAAAATAAAAATCCTATATAAAAGGTAAAGAGCTGGGGGTGATGGGACACACTTGTTTGTAATTCCAGTACTCAGGAGGAAACAGGAGACAAGAATTCAGGGCCAGCCAGGCAGTGGTGGCGCATGCCTTTAATCCCAGCACTCAGGAGGCAGAGGCAGGGGTATTTCTGAGTTTGAGGCCAGCCTGGTCTACAGAGTGAGCTCCAGGACAGCCAGGGCTGCACAGAGAAACCCTGTCTCGAAAAAAAAAAAAAAAGAATTCAGGGCCAGCCTCAGCTATATGTCAAATTCAAGGCCAACCTGGGCTACTTGAGAGCCTGACTCAAATAAATAAATGAATAAAATAGCATTTGAAAATTTAAAAGGTCTTAAAGTAAGCACATAACATTAAATCACCTGCCTCTATCAGGGTTCAAGTGCATCCTACAAAATAAAAAAAATGAGAAAATCATCTCCAAGTGATGTGCCTACGTTCTTAAACAAAATGTTGTATGTAAACCAATGGGGTTATAAAAGGAGAAACACACACATAACCTAAAGAGCTAATTTCCTAAAGCTATATCCTCAACTACTAACTTTGGGGGATGGGGAGCACTGTATTAGCAATCAAATTCAGGGCCTCACACATGCTAGGCAAGTATTCAACCCGTGAGCCATACCCACAGTCTCAGTTTCCTAACTCTACACAGTCCTCAACTGTTTCGAGTGTGGTATGCTTTTTTTCTTTCTGTCACTCTACTATCTACTGAATATGTTTATCCATATGTGACAATGATCAAGGCGGCCCCTCCCCCTCCCCTTCTCTCTCTTACCACACTTACCCTGGTTATACAACACCCCCACTCCCCACCCTCAACAGCCCTGTGTATCTACCTTATGATGCCCCCACTCCCCAGCCTCAACAGCCCTGTGTATCTACCTTATGATGCCCCCACTCCCCACCCTCAACAGCCCTGTGTATCTACCTTATGATACCCCCACTCCCCAGCCTCAACAGCTGGGGTGGGGTGGGGTAGGGTGGGGTGGGGTGCTGTGGTGTGGTATGGCTAGGGTCTAGGGGAGTGTAGAGGTGTACTGTGGTGTGGTGTGGAGTATGTGTGTGTGTTTCTGTGGTATGGTGTGGTGGGGGAATGCTGGGGTGTGGGGGTAGGGGGTGTGGTGGGGTGTGTTTCTGTGCGGTGTTGACGGATGGGGGTTGTGTATATGGTATGGTGGTAGGGTATGTATGTACATACTTGGAGTGTATGTATGTACACTTGGAATGGGGTGTGGGTGTGTGTGTGTGTGTGTGTGTGTGTGTGTGTGTGTGTGTGTAGACTAGAGGACTATCAGTGTCTTCCTCCATCTCTCTCCCCCTTATTCTCCAGACAGAACTCTCACTGACTCGATGGCCGGGCTGACTGGCCATGGACCCCTAGGGATCCTCCTATCCACTATAGCACTGGGATTGCATGCACACTGTCGTGCTGGTTTGATGTGGATGTAAGGATCCAACTCAGGTCCTCATGCTTAAGCCAGCTTCTCAGCTCCTCCACCAAATATCTCTGAAGAATTTGCCAATATTCTCAATTTTACCAAAGCCAATGATTAATTAACAGAGAAGAATTATATTTACAGCAATCTATCCACAAGATTAATGTAACTGACCACCTCCTGCAGGTGAAAACAGATTGTGGCCTTGGACTTACCCAGTTTCCCTCATACCTAGCTGCATTTTTTCAGCACCTTCTGCTGACTTCCCTATAAACAACCTGGAGGTCAGTGTCCCAGAGTTGTGTAGGGGATGTGGAGGTCAACACTCTGAAGGAAAACGTGGGATGAAGAGCGAGGCGCCACAGGCTCCTGTGACTCCTCAAAGAGCCCAGATCTGCTGGACATGCTATTAGATCTAAGATGGCTTCCAGCACACCTGTGAGACAACGAGGACCTGAGGCCAGGGCAGTGGCTGCTTCCCAGCTTCACACAAGTTTGAACAGGTGACAATGCTCCCTGTCCCAACCCTGCTACTTCTGCGTATCCTCATCAGGCAGGGCTTTCATTGAGGGGTGAGATACCATTGGTGGAGGATTTAGGGGTTTCGGATTGGCTCAAACACTGTATATAAGCTTATGCACTATGCAATTAACTCAGATCTGTACCTTGATGCTGCTGGGATTTGTCACATGACTGTCATCTCTCATCCCCATCCTCAGTCCCGTTCCCATAGTTACACCTTTTGCATACTTCCTCTCCCTAAAAGACCACATTCTATGTAAACAGTTTTAAATGTGACTGATTTAAATCTGGGAAACTAGACTTAGACCCAGGACTCAGAGATATCCTAAATGCCAGCACCTAGAGCAAGTGTAGCCACTCTTCTTTAAAAATCTTCTTAAGAACAAGAACAAGACAGAATTCTTGGCTAGTCCATCCTCCTCTATTTGTTTTATACCTGCTTTTCCCAGCTCAGTAAACACTACTGCTACCTACCCAGTTGCTTCAGCCAAAAACCTAGGAGGCTTCCTTGGATTCTTTTTCCTGTTCTCCACATCCACACTAAAATATACCCATCTCTGCTGCTATACCCCACTGTCATTTAGTGCCTGAGAGGCACTAAAGGTTCTGACTGCTTCCTTTACTTCCACACTACTGCCCTTCAGACCTCGCCTACTCCCTCTCCCAAATTTTAAATTAACTTATTTATTATTTGTTTTGTATGAGTGTTTTGTTTGCATGTATGTCTATGCACCGAATGTATGCCTGGTACACCCAGAGTCCAGAAGAGTTTGTGAGATCCCTGGGACTGGAGTTAAAGACAGTTGTGAACCACCACATAGGTATTAGGAATTGTGCCCAGGGACTCTAGAAGAACAGCAAGTTCTCTTAACCACTGAGCCATCTCTCCAGCTCTGCTACCAGCAAAATGTTATGTGTAACAGCTGCCCTAAAATGAAAACTGGCTCATTTGTGCACTTGCTCGTGACACAATACCGCGTTGTGCTAAACAGCATAAATTACAAATGCCTTCCATATACCCTTGAAGATCATAAACGATGAATCTTGTACCTGCCTCTGCACATTCACCTCTATCCAACCCTGCCTTATTTCCTTCCAACATACCGCTGTCACGTTTGTCCTGTCCTCTCTTCTCCGTTAGAAACCTCTTCTCCCAAATGCCCCCGCAGCTGCCTCCTCTCATCACCCAACTCTCAAACAAAACGTCACTTTTGCAGCAAGTGGAAACAGTAGCCCTACCTGATTTAAAGCTAACTCCACCACTTTTGCTAAAATAAAGACATAATACTTATCATATTGATGTATCCAATAACATCTCCACTTTAGAGAAGCCTTTCTCACTATTCACTCTGAGGTTGGTAGCCACGTTATTCTGTTGGTTATCTGTGCAGATTGTCTGGTAGCATCTCTACACCATTTTCACTGTTTATGCTCTCCAGATCTATTTACGCCATTTCGATTAGAAGCAAAATCTCTACCAGCATGGCTTCGGTTTTCATTCGAACTCAAGCAATATCTACAAAAAGGTCTGGAAGACAAGAAGACATAGAAGCTTCCTTCCACAGTATGAGGCAGCACACAGGCATCAGCAGCTGACACCCAGGTTCCTTCCCAGCGTTCAGATGCATTTCCATGGATCCCCTATTTTAATGACAAAAACAACTGGGATTGCCAGCAACTGTTCCTCCTGACCTACTGTCTGTAGGTCTCCCTTCTCCTACTGCTCTACACTTTAACAGTGTGTAAGCCTTTAGTTGCCTTTATCAAATTCCTAATGGCTTGAAATAGCTATGGTTTAGTCATGAAAGACTAAACCCCAACTGATACATATCCTATTATTTACAAACTACTCACAAAAATAATTTTTTTTGAGACAGAGTCTCATGCTAGGTAGCCTAGGGTAGGCCTCAAACTCCTGGCAATCTCCTGCCTTAGCTTCCCAGGTGCTGGGATTTATAGGCATAAGCCAAAAAGACTGACTCAATAATTTTGTCATCTGTTTTAAGATGAGTTCTCACTACCTAACCCATACTGACCTCAAATTCATGGTGACTCTGCATTCTCAACCTCACAAGTGCTGGGACTACAAGGCACAAGCTACGCATAACACTCAGTTAATCTTCCGTACTAAATCACCACACAAACACTGGGATCACCCTGGTTATGCTCACTATTGTTCAGAACAAATATTTGGTGAATATATAAATATAGCAAACATAAGAGCTCCAATTCTCAAAAGTTTCTCAGCCAGGTGATGGAATGTGTGAATCCCGGTGCCTGGGAAGCTAAAGTAAGACAATCATGAGTTTAAAGACAGACTGGGCTAAACAGCAGGGCCCTAACCAAAAACGGGTTGTTTAACTAGCAACTAAATAACCAGAGCTCTTCGGCCTTGGATTCCTTACTTCCTTTGCTTATTCAGCTACTGTGGAGCCTTGTCAATACTTTTGATTTCTACCCTGGAACTCCTTAATCTCTACTGGGACAATACAACCAAGAGCAATACTCAGTTTGGTTTTTGATTCTTAAACCATAAGTTTGTCTTGTGACAAACCTGAAGTAAGGTTATCTTTGTCTGTGGTTAAAACAGTGCAATCTGAATTTCTGATCTAAAGCTTATTTTGATCTTGATTTCAAATTCCCCAGTACATGGGTCTACTCAATGCTCAGCCCTGATCTCTAGCAATACAAGAAGTAAAATATAAGAGTAAATTCTGCAGTGATTACTGTAGCATAAAACTCATAAAGGGTCAGCTAGATGAACCTGAGCTGGATTGTGGAACCAAGGAAAAGTAAAAGAGAGAATCAACTCCAGAAAGCTGTACTTTAACCACCACACATACACAAAACATTAATTAATTTAAATGTATTTTTTTATTTGAAAGTGCACTTAGAACTGCGTATTGTGGTAGAGACCTACAGTCCTAGCACTCAGTAGACTGAAAAAAAAAGAGGGTCATTTGTTAGAGCTAGCCTGGGAACATGGGCCCTGCCTCAGAAAACCAAAGAAACACTAATGCCTCAGTGACTGGAACAATGACCTTTGCCTTCATACAGCCTATACTCTAACATGGGAAGGAAAACTGAAAAGTTTTAGAAGACACCAAGCCCCGTGAAAAGGCTTAGCAGGGTGAAATGGAGGGCAGCCCACAGAGGACAGTGGGCAAGGGGGATTACTCAGTCTGGAAAGTTTAAAGTAAGATCAGAGAAGGAACAGGGCATTGGCTTCTAGTCCATGAGAAGAGAAAGACTATAGGAAACAAAAGCTAAAGTAGATGAACTAATTCATGAGCTATTATCATAGTCCAAGTAGATCCAAGAAGAAAGTGGCCACAATAAGAATAGACGAGGAAGTGTCCAGATGCCTTTAAAAGCATTAGAGAAGGAAAAACAAAAATTATTAAGGAACATAAAAAGGTGAAAATTTGGGGAACTACGTTTTAAAACCACAGCACAATAGTATTTCATATCTTAGAATTTCCAAAAAGTCAAAAATTCTGAGCTAGTATGATAGAAACCCTGTAATCCTGGTGTTAAGATGTAAAGGCAAGGGAACTGTAAATAAAGGGCTACCCTGAACTCACAGCAAACTTTGGCTAGTCTGGTCTACTTAGCTAGAATGTATCTAGAAAGAAATTAAGAAAGAAAAGAAAGAAAGACAATCAAACAGAAAGAAGAAAACAAACAAACAAACAAACAAAAAAACCAAAGATCTGATTGGGCCATAACTCAGTGGTAAAATTTGTCTAACGTGTTTGAAGCCCTGGGTTCAATCCCACCTAAAAACGTAACATCAGCAAATATTGACAAAGACGTAGAGAAACTGAATTACAGAGAAGTGGAAACTATACAGCCTCAGTGGGAAATGATTTCGTATTTCTTCCTGTCTCTAAATATTCATGTGACTTATAATCCAACAATTCTATTCATACATATATCTTAGAACAACAAGCTTAATGCTATAAGTAAAAACTGGAAGAGATCATGAGCTCCCAACCCATCTGAGTAGCTAGCTAGTGACAGTTGACAGCTGCTGGTTGAACAGTCAGTCAGTCTTCATTAGGACTGTAGTTTCTGGTAGAGCAACTATGCTAGATGGCCCCCACACAAAATGGACTCACTAAGTTTATTTAAAAACAACAACATGAAGTTGAGACATGGACATGGATCCAGCAGGAGTTAGGAGAAGTAGGAGTGAGTATGATAAAAAAATACTTAGTATACATATATAAAATTTTCAAAGAATTAATTTTAAATACTATATAAAAAACAAATTTGAAAATAACTGTATATCCATTAACAGAATAGATAAATAAAATCAGTATAGTCAGGCAAACACCTAGTTACATCTCATCATTAAAAAAGCAAATACTAAGCCAGGCAGTGGTGGTGCACACCTTTAATCTTAGAACTCAGGAAGCAGTGGCAGACAGATCTCTGTGAGTTTGAGATCAGCCTGGTCTACAAAGAGAGTCTAGGTCTACACAACAAAACCCAATCTAGAAAAAAATTAAATAAACAAACAAACAATAGGTTGTCAAGGTCTGGGGAAAGGAAAGAGAGAATAGGTGTTTAGCTGGAAAAGAATTTCAGTTTGGGACTGAAAAGCTGGCTCTGTGTTTAAGAGCACTGGTTGCTCTTTCAGAGGACCAGAGTTGTGTTCCCAGTACCCACATAGTGGTTCAACCATCTGAAACTCCAGTTCTACAGGATCCCAGATCCACTTCTGGCCTCCACGGGCATCAGGTGTACACATGGTACGCATACATATATGCAAACAGACAAACACATGTACACATAAAATAAACATTTTTTAAAAACATCTTATGAAAGAATTTCCATTTTAATGCCAGGTCTATAGACCTTTAGTGCTAGGCACATGGTCTACCACTGAGCTATTGCCCTAGACTGTCAGTTTGGCAAGATGAAATGTTCTAGAGCTCTGTGCACAATAGTGAGAACATACATGCTACTAAACTGTACACTTAACAGTGGTTATGAAACTGAATGTTATATGTTTTAACCACAAGAAAAAGAACACACATTTACAATACAATACATAAAAGGCTAAAGAATACACTACTTAAAGATCCAGCAATTTGTGGCATATTGAACAAGAAAAGGAATAAAGTAAAATTTAAGGGGTAATCACCCTCCTCAGAAGATAAGGAAAATGGGATAGATAGGCTACAGGCTTCAAAGTGATCACGAATATCCAACTTCCTAATCTGAGCAGTAAGCATACAAGTACTTGAATTATCATTATTCACTAAAACTGTGTGCATTATACAGATATTCTTATATGCAAAGAAAAGAACTTTAAAATATAAACTCAACATTTTAAGCATGGAACTAAGTTAATGCTTTGGAAAAATACCCAGCCATGCCATTGGTCTATTTAGAAGAGAAAAGCAGAAGTAATGATAGCATAGTGATTTAGTTATTTAATTTTAGCATGGTGATTTAAGAGTAAAGCTTCCTTATCACTCAGACCTAGTTCAGTGCTTCCCAAGCTGCAACCTTTTAAAAGAGTTCCTCATACTGTGGTGACCCCAACCATAAAATTATTCAGGTTGCTAATTCATAACTACAATTTTGTTACTGTTATGAATCATAATGTAAATATTTTTGGAGATAGGGGTTTGTTGAAAGGGTTGTGACCTACAGATTGAGAACCACTGTTAGTTCTGTTCAATCAGGCAAGGTACTAAAGGTCTCAAAGTTTCAACTCCTTCATCTGGAAGAGATGTATAAATAATCATGAATTAGAGCTATTAAAAAAATAAGTGAGCGTCAAAGAAGTGGTTCAGTAGTTAGGAGCACTTATGGCTCGTCCAAAGTACCCAAGTTTGGTTCACAGCAACCCCAACTGCCTATAATTCCAGCTCCAACGGATCCAATGCCCTCTTCTCACACACTCAGGCTCCCGTACACGTGTGAAATACAAACAAAGACACACACATAATATATGTGAATAAGAGTAAAGATAAGCCAAGCATGGTGATTCACACTTTTAAATCTCAGCACTCTACAGGAAGAGAACCAGATGGATCCCTGTGAGTCCAAGGTTCATCTAGTTCAAGGCCATCCAGAGCTAAATAGCAAAATCCTGTCTCAAGTAATAATAATAATAAATTTACAAACTCAAACAGGAACCTCTGAGGCAAGCCTCATCAACAGAACACAAGAGATGAAAGAATCTCAGGCATTGAAGACACAATAGAAGACATGGATACTTCTATCAAAGCACATGTAAAATCTAAACATCTCCTGGTATAAAACATCCATGAAATCTGGGACATCATGAAAAGACCAAATATAAAAATCATAGGTGAGTGGCCAGTGGCTCCTCTCAGCTCACAGTATCAGGGCACATGGAGTGCACGCCGCTGGCCTTCAGCAGCAGCACCACCACCATGTACTCGGGAGCCAGCCCCCTTTTGGCCCCGTTCTTACGTCTCCTGCTCCGAAAACATCACCCATCCCAGGATATGACTTCAAGCCTCCACCTCGGCCCCACTGGGAGAACAATCAAACTACAAGCCAATTTTTTTGAAATGGACATCCCCAAAATTGACATCTATCACTATGAATTGGACATCAAAACTGAGAAATGCCCTTGGAGGATGAACAGGGAAATAGTGGAGCACATGGTCCAGCACTTTAAAACCCAGATCTTTGGGAACCAGAAACCAGTGTTTGATGGAAGGAAGAATCTGTTCACAGCAATGCCCCTTCCAATCAGGAGAGACAAGATGGAACTGGAGGTCACGCTGCCAGGAGAAAGCAAAGATCGAATCTTTAAGATATCCATCAAGTAGATATCATGCATGAGCTTGCAGGTGTTACACGATCACTTTCTGGGTGGCTGCCCAGCGTCCCCTTTGAGACAATCCATCCATGAGTTACACTCCTGTTGGCTGTTCCTTCTTCACTGCATCTGAAGGCTGTTCCAACCCTCTGGGTGAGGGCAGAATATTGATGTATAAGCAACAGCATTTTACAAGGCACAGCCAGTGATTGAGTTTATTTGTAAAGTTTTGGATTTTAAAAGTATTGAAGAATAACAAAAACCTCTGACAGATTCCCAAAGGTAAAGTTTACCAAAGAAATTAAAGGTCAAAAGGCGGAGATAACGCACTGTGGTCAGGTGAAGAGGAAGTACCGTGTCTGTAATGTGACCAGGAGGCCTGCCTGTCACCAAACGTTTCCACTGCAGCAGGAGAGTGGGCAGACAGTGGAATATATAGTGGCCCAGTACTTCAAGGACAGGCACAAGCTGGTTTTGCGCTACCCCCACCTCTGATGTTTACAAGGTAGACAGGAGCAGAAACACACCTACCTTCCTTTGGAGGTCTGTAACACAGTTGCTGGACAGAGATGTATAAAAAAAATTAACAATCAGACCTCAACCATGATCAGAGCAACTGCCAGGTCAGCAAGAGGAGATCAGCAAATTGATGAGAAGTGCAAGTTTCAATACAGACCCAAATGTTCGTGAATTTGGAATCATGGTAAAAGATGAGATGACAGATGTGACTGGGTGGGTTCTGTAGCAGCCCTCCATCCTCTAAGGGGGCAGGAACACAGTGATTGCCACCCCTGTCCAGGGTGTGTGGGACATGAGAAACAAGCAGTTCTACACGGGCATCGAATTCAAGGTGTGGGCCATCATGGTCTGCTTCATACCCCAGCACCAGTGTACAGAAGTCCCTCTCAAGTCTTTCACAGAGCAACTGAGGAAGACCTCAAGAAATGCTGGGATACCTATCCAGGGTCAGCCCTGCTTCTGTAAATATGCACAGGAGGCAGACAGTATGGAGCCCATGTTCTGACACCTAAAGAACACATACGCTGGTCTCTAGCTGGTGGTAGTCATCTTGCCTGGCAAAACTCCTATGTATGTAGAAGTCAAGCGTATGAGAGACACAGTGCTGGGGATGGCCACACAGTGTGTCCAGATGAAGAATGTGCAGAGGACCACGACACAGACACTATCCAATCTCTGCTTAAAGATCAATGTCAAACTGAGAGGCGTCAACAACATCCTGCTGCCTCAGGGCAGGTCTCCAGTGTTCCAGCAACCTGTCATCTTCCTGGGAGCTGAAGTAACCCACCCACCAGCTGGTGATGGGAAGAAACCTTCGATTGCTGCCGTCGTGGGCAGCATGGACGCATACTCCTACTGCTACTGTGGCACCATGGGGGTGCAGCAGCACCGACAGGAAATCATCCAGGACCTGATTGCTATGGTTCGAGAGCTGCTCATTCAGTTCTACAAATCTACACGCTTCAAGCCCACCCGCACCATCTTCTACTGAGACACATCTCCGAGGGCCAGTTCCAGCAGGTTCTCCTCCATGAACTCCTGGTCATCAAGGAGGCCTGCATAAAGCTGGAGAAGGACTATCAGCCAGGGATCACATTCACCGTGGTACAGAAGAAGCACCACACACGCCTCTTCTGCACAGACAAGAACGAGTGGGTTGGAAAGAGTGGGAACATTCAGCAGGTACAACAGTAGACACGAAGATCACCCACCCAACTGAGTTTGACTTCTACCTGTGCAGTCATGCTGGCATCCAGGGAGCAAGCCATCCTTCCCACTACCACGTGCTTTGGGATGACAATCATTTTTCTTCTGATGAGCTAAAGATTCTGACCTACCAGCTGTGTCATACCTACGTGTGCTGCACAAGCTCTGTGTCAATACCTGCGCCAGCTTACAATGCTCACCTGGTGGCCTTCTGAGCCAGGTACCACCTGGTGGATAAAGAACATGACAGCATTGAAGGAAGCCATACCTCTAGGCAGAGCAATAGGTGAGATTACCAAGCACTGGCCAAGAAGGTCCAGGTTCACCAGGACACACTGTGCACCATGTACTTTGCTTGACATGTTATATTATTTAGTGAATTTGCACCAAGTTGGATTACCACAAGACCAAGCGATGCCCAGACCTTCCATGACAGCCAGCATCAAATATGAGAGGTCTTTGGTTTTATTAGATCCTCCATTTTCCAGAATTCCTTCTGTCCCAGATTTCAAACTTGGATTTTGAGCTGCAGGCCTGTATGAGACTCTAGTGTAGGAAACGTGGTTTGCCAAACCTATAAGCTGCTCACTGAGAGTCCCATTCCCTAAAAACTAAAAAAACCAAAACAACAACAAAATGTCCTAAAACCAGTCTATGAACTCTCAGGGCTTTAAAACATTTTAATTTATTTGGTCATTCAATTTACTTGCTTATAACACCTGATTCTCAATGAAATCAATGGGCTCAAAAAAAAAAGAATCATAGGTGAAGTGGGAATTTCTGGTTTCACTGGAGACTCAGTTGTGTCATGTGATTACTTTTTGGAAACTGTCTTATGAGAGGATGTTTTACTGAGGCAGACACATTAGAGGATGTTTTTCTGAGAATTGACACATGGTACTTTTATGGAAGTTGTCTGGTGAAAAGGCATGTAATGGAGTGGATGCTTGAGAGGACATAGGATATTTGGAAAGAGCGTAAATATAACCCAACAGACAGTGGACAACACTATTGCAATGGTTCACCTTGTAACTCTTTACTGGAATTCGTTGGGCTTTGCTGATGCTGGTCTCGCTGGCAACACTCTTGCATTGGTTTGCCTTGCTTTCTTCGCTGATCTTCACATATCGTGATTTTGTAAAGAGAAATGCACCAAAGAACTTCCGGTGGTATTCCTACTGCTTCTTGGCGCTTCTGTGGACTCATTCCTATCAGTAGATCCTTGAGGGTTTTTTTGGGATCGAGCCACTGCTACTGACTCATGTTTGGTGTTTGCCAAGTGGACTGGACTGCCACTGATGACTCCTGCTTGATGTTTGCTAGTGGACTGGACTGCTGACACCAAAAATTGGGATCACCGTAAAGAACTATTTCTAAACAGGTCCACAACACCTGTTTCCTATAACCTTTCCTTTCTCCTTCCTCTGGTGGGTGGTGAGTTAGAAGGAAGGTTGAAGCATTAAAGAACCATAATGTAGGTTTTGAAAAATCTAAATCTACAAATAGGAATAGAGGAAGGAGAAGAAACACATATATTCCAAGCCAATGAACCTAAGAAACAAAGCTGGGATAGCCATTTTAATATCTAAGAAAATAGACATCAAGTCAAAACTAATCAGTTAAGATAGGGAAAGACATTACATACTCATCAAAGGAAAAATCCAGAGAACATTTGAACTTTTAACATTTATGCACAAAACACAGGACAGTAAAGTTCATAAAAAGTAACACTATTTCAGCTTAAATCACATTCTGACCCTCATACACTAATAGTGGGAGACTTTAATACTCTGCACTCCTCAACAGACAAACCATCCAGACAAAACTAAACAGAGAAATGCTTGGGCTAACTGATATCATAAACCAAATGGACCTAACAGAGATTTACAGAACATTTTACCCAAAACAAAACAAAATACACATTCACTTTAGTACATCATGAACTTTCTCCAAAACTGACCATATACTCTGACACAAAGCAAGTCTCAACAGATACAAGAAAACTGGAATAACACTCTGCATCCTATGAGGCCCCCACAGATTAAAGCTAGATGACTACAAAAATAACAACAGAAAGCTTACAAACTCATGAAAAGTAAACTCCCTACTAAATGACCTCTGGGTCAAGACAGAAATTAAGAAAGAAATAAAAGACTTTCTAGAATTCAATGAAAATGAATATACAACATACCCAAGCATTGGGACACAGTGAAGCTGGTTCTAGGATGCAAGTTCATAGCACTAAGTGCCTACCTACGAAAAAAGTGGAGAGAACTCAAAGTAGCAATTTAACAGCTCACCTGAAAACTCTACAAAAAGAAGAAATCCCTCACACCCAAAAGGAGTAGATGGTAGGACAAAAGAAAAGACAATGCAAAGAATCAATGAAAAAAAAAGTTGATTCTTTGAAAAACATATATAAGGTTGACAAACCCTTATCCAAATTAACTAAAAGGTGGAGAGAATATCCAAGTTAACAAAATTAGAAATGACAATGGGGACATAACAACAGACACCAATAAAATCCAGAGAAACATAGGACATACTTTAAAAACCTGTATTCTACCAAACTGGAAAACATAAAAGAAATAAATAATTTTGTCAATACATACCACTAAGCAGCTATTAAAAGTCTCCAAGCAAAAAGATCCCAGGGCCAGACGTTTTCAGCACAGAATTCTACCAGACCTTTTTTTTTTGTTTGTTTTGTTTTTCAAGACAGGGTTTCTCTGTGTAGCCCTGGCTGTCCTGGAACTCACTCTGTAGACCAGGCTGGCCTCGAACTCAGAAATCCATCTGTCTCTGCCTCCCAAGTGCTGGGATTAAAGGCATGTGCCACCACTGCCCGGCTTCTACCAGACTTTTAAAGAAGAGTTAATGTTTTCCATAAGAACCCTGTCTCAAAAAAAAAAAAAAAAAATTATTCCACAAGATAGAAACAAAAGGTATTCTGGCCAAATCAACTTTAGGCCACAATTACCCTGATACCCAAGTCACACAAACACCCAACAAAGAAAGACTTTAACAAACCAACTTCCTTTATGTACACAGATAGCAAAATTATTGATAAAATATTTGGAAGCAAAATTCAATACATCAAAAAGATCATCCAGCAAGATCAAGTAGCCCAAAGATACAGGGATGGTTCAACATACATAAATAGATAAATGTATCCATAATATAAACAGACTGAAAGGCAAAAACCACATAATCGCCTCATTAGATGCAGAAAAGACCTTTGACAAAACCCAGCATTCATGATAAAAGTCTTGAAGAGACTAGGGATACAAGGGACATACCGCAACATAATAAAAGCAATTTACAGCAAGTCCATAAGCAACATACTTTAAATGGAGAGAAACTCAAAGCAATTCCACTAAAACCAAGAACAAGATAAGATTGTTCACTCTCTCCATACCTATTCAATATAATCCTTAAAGCCTTGGCTAGAGCAATAAGAAAACTGAAGGAGATCAAGGAAATACAAACTGAAAAGGAAGAAGTCAGAGTATACTTGCAGATGATAATAATAGTATATATAAATGGCCTTTAAAAGTCTACTGAGAAACTCCTACAGCTGATAAACCCTTTTAGTAAAGTAGCTGGACACAAAATTAACACATAATAAATATGTCCTCCTATATTCAAATGCCAAATGGACTGAGACAGAAATTGGGGAAACAACACCTTTCACAACAGCCTCAAATAATATAAAATACCTTAGGGTAATTCTAACCAAGCAAGTGAGAGACTTGTATGACAAAAATGTCAAGACAAGGAAGAAAAAAACTGAAGAAGACAAGAGAAGATGGAAAAGTCTTCCATGTTCATGGATCACTAGGATTAATGTTGTAAAAATGACCATTCTACCAAAAGCAATGTACAGAATCAAAAAAGTCCCCATTATAATTGCAACAAAATTCTTCACAGATCTTGAAAGAGCAGTTTTCAGCTTTGTATGGAAACACAAAAAATACAGAATAGCTAAAAAAAAAATTCTACATAATAAAAGACCTTCTGGAGATATCACCATCCCTTCAAGCACAGGTAAGGCCACTACTTCTGTTCAAATTCCTGGATCAAGAGGGGCAGCTGCAGAGCCCTCAGGACACAGGAACCAAGGAACAGCTGGGGACAGAATCCTTCTGGTTTCTGTCTGCACTCCAGAGCTGACCCTGTACCACAGCTCTCCAAACCCAAATTCCTCTCAGAGAGAGCTGGTCTCCAGGAGTACTGATGCGCCTCATACAATAATAGTGGGAGATATAAACAAACTCAAAGAAAAAAAAGCACATGGTCATTTCGTTAGACGCTGAAAAAGCATTTGACAAAATCCAACATCCCTTCATGATAAAAGTCTTGGAAAGATCAGGAATTCAAGACCCATACCTAAACATAGTAAAAAGCAATATACAGGAAACCAGTAGCCAACATCAAACTAAATGGAGAGAAACTTGAAGCATTCGCACCAAAATCAGGGACTAGACAAGGCTGCCCTCTCTCTCCCTATCTACTCAGTATAGTACTTGAAGTTCTAACTAGAGCAATTAGACAACAAAAGGAGGTCAAAGGGATACAAATTGGGAAGGAAGAAATCAAAATATCACTATTTGCAGATGATATAATCATATACTTAAGTGACCTGAAAACTCCACCAGAGATCTGCTACAGCTGATAAACAACTTCAGAAAAGTAGCTGGATATACAATTAACTCAAACAAATCAGTAGCCTTCCTATACTTGAAGGATAAACAGGCTGAGAAAGAAATTAGGGAAATGACACCCTTCACAATTGTCACAAACAATACAAAGTATCTTGGTGTGACTCTAACCAAACAAGTGAAAGGTCTGTATGACAAGAACTTTAAGTTCTGAAGAAAGAAATCGAAGAAGACCTCAAAAGATGGAAAGATCTCCCATGCTCATGGATTGGCAGGATTAATATAGTTAAAATGGCCATCCTGCCGAGAGCAATCTACAAATTCAATGCAATTCCCATCAAAATTCCAACTCAATTCTTCATAGACTTAGAAAGAGCAATTCTCAAATTCATATGGAATAACAAAAAACCCAGGATAGCAAAAACTATTCTTAAGAATAAAAGAACTTCTGGGGGAATCAGCATCTCTGACCTCAAGCTGTACTACAGAGCAGTAGTGATAAAAACTGCATGGTATTGGTGCAGTGACAGGCAGGTAACTCAGTGAATTGAAGACCCAGAAATGAACCCACACACTTACGGTCACTTGATCTTTGACAAAGGAGCTAAAACCATCCAATGGAAAAAAGACAGCATTTCAACAAATGGTGCTGGTTCAATTGGTGGTCGACATGTAGAAGAATGCAAATTGACACGTTCCTATCTCCCTGTACAAAGCTCAAGTCCAAGTGGATCAAGGACCTCCACATAAAACCAGATACACTGAATCTAATAGAAGAGAAAGTGGGGGAAAGTCTTGAACACATGGGCACAGGGGAAAAGTTCCTGAATAGAACACCAATGGCTTATGCTCTAAGATCAAGAATCAACAAATGGGACCACATGAAATTGCAATGCTTCTGTAAGGCAAAGGACACAGTCAATAGGACAAACAGCAACCAACAGATTGAGAAAAGATCTTTACCAATCCTACATCCAATAGAAGGCTAATATCCAATATATACAAAAAACTCAAGAAGTTAGACTTCAGAGAACCAAATAACCCTATCAAAAAATGGGGAACAGAGCTAAACAGAGAATTCTCAACTGAGAAAACTCAAAGGGCTGAGAAGCACCTAAAGAAATGTTCAACATCCTTAGTCATCAGGGAAATGCAAATCAAAACAACCCTGAGATTCTACCTCACACCAGTCAGAATAGCTAAGATCAAAAACTCAGATGACAGCAGATGCTGGCAAGGATGTGGAGAAAGAGGAACACTCCTCCATTGCTGGTGGGATTGCAAGCTGGTACAATCACTCTGGAAAACAGTTTGGTGGACTCTCAGAAAAATGGACATACTACTACCTGAGGACCCAGCTATACCACTCCTGGGCATATACCCAGAAGATGCTCCAACATAAGGACACATGCTCTATTATGTTCATAGCATCCATATTTCTAATAGCCAGAAGATGGAAACAACCCAGATTTAACAGAGGAATGGATACAGAAAATGTGGTAAGTTTACACAATGGAATACTACTCAGCTATTAAAAACAATGACTTCATGAAATTCGTAGACAAATGGATGAAACTTGAAAATATTATGCTGAGTGAGGTAACTCAGTCACAAAAGAACAAACACAGTATGTACTCACTGATAAGCAGATATTAGCCTAAAAGTTTGGAATACTCATGATTCAATTCACAGCAACTGTTGGACTGAGCGTGGGGTCCCAGATGGAGGAGTTGGAGAAGAGACAGAAGGAGCTGAGGGAGTTTGCAGCCCCATGGAGGGAGCAACTGTGTCAACTGATCAGCCCCCCTGGTGCTCCCAGAGACTGGACCACCAACCAAAGAATGCATATGGAGGGACCCATGGTGCTGGCCACATATGTGGCAGAGGAGGGTCTTGTTGGCCATCAGTGGGAGAAGAGACCCTTGGGCCTGAAGGTGTTAGATGCCTCAGTATAGGGGAATGCCAGGGAGGGAAGACGGGAGTGGGTGGGTGGGGGAGCACCCTCATAGAGGCAGTGGGAGGGGGGATAGGATAGGGGGTTTCCAAAAGGGAGACCTGGAAAAGAGGAAAACATTTGAAATGTAAATAAAGCATCAAAAAAACAAAACCAAAACCAGACATGTTGATCAATGGAATTGAATTGAAGACCCAGACATAAATCCACACACCTATGGACATCTGATTTCTATAAGGAAGCCAGAAATACACACAGGAAAGAAAGACAGCATCTTCAACAATGCATAATAGGTGGCTGCATGTATAATGAATTCTAATAGATCCGTACTTTTCACCCTTCACAAAACTCAATCCAAATAGGTCAAAGACCTCAACATAAAGCCAGATACATTGAACCTAATAAAGACAAAGTAGAGGATACACTTAAATTCATTGGCACAGGAATTGACTTTCTAAACATAACACCATTAGTACTGGTACGAAAATCAACAATTAATAAATGGAACCTCATGAAACTGAGAAACTTTTGCATAGCAAGAGACATTGTCATCTGAACAAAGTGACAGCTCACATAATGGGAAAAGATTTTTACCTACAATACATCTGATAGAGGGCTAATATCCAAAATACATAAAGAACTTACAAAAAAAAAGAAACCAAAATTAAAAAAAAAAAAAAACAAAAAATACCTACATATCAAGAAAATGAAACCCAATTTTAAAAAAAGAGTCTAAACAGACAATTCTCAATAGAAGAAACTCAAACGACTGAGAAACAAGAAATGTTTGACATCCTTAGCCATCAGGGAAACGCAAATCAAAACTACTCTGAGATCTCATCTTACACCTGTCAGAATGGCTAAGATCAAAAGAACAAGCTCATGCTGGTGAGGATGTGGAATAAGGGGGACATTCTTCCATTGCTGGTTGAAGTGGAACCTTATATAACAGCACTATGGAAGTCAGTGTGTGGGATCATCAGGATGATGGAAATCGATCTCCACCAAGATTTAGTTATACCATTCTTGGGCATACATCCAAAAAATGTTTCCTCCTACCACATAAGACAATTTGATCAACTATGTTCATAGAAGTTTTATTTATAATAGCCAGAAACTGGAAACAACCTAGACATCCCTCAACAAAAGTATGGGTAAAGAAAATGTGTTACATTACACAATAGAGTACTACTCAGCCACTTAAAACAATGAAATAATAAAATTCTAGGGTAAATGGATGGAACTAGAAAATAAAAATCAAACCCAGCTCCAGAAAGACCATACCCAAATCTGGATTGTTTGGAGATTCCCAGGGGAATTCCTATAGCCAATAATTCAATTAGCTGTAACCCAGTCCAGTCTTGGAAGCTTCCTTTAGAACTCTGTCTCTCCCATTGTTTGGTGATTTCATTTAGATCAGCTTCATATATGTATAAATTCTAAGAAGCTTCTACTGTCTTAGGTCTCCACTACTAATTAGGCCCCCAAAGGGCCCTAATTTTAGCTGTCTCTCTCCATATCACCTCCGTGATTCAACCTCTTGTCCCCTCCCAGCTTGATTCCAGCCCGCCCACCCATCCATCCATATTTACTGTTTTCCTTTTCTAATGAGATCTACCTGTCTCTCCTCCCCTTCCCTTCCCCTGAGCCTAACGCCCATGGTTCTAAGGACTGTAGCTCAGTTATGATTGGTTTACAGCTAGTATCTACATACACTTCTGCTTCTCTGTGCTGCAGCTGATGGTGCAGCTCTGTTTCACCCATCTTCTTTTCTCAGATCCTCTCACTTATATATTATGGCTTCCAGTTTAAGTGTTTTATGGGATCCCTGAGAGTGCAAACAAGTGGATCTCTGATTCTTGTGCCTCCTCTTGGGCTCTTTTCCTCATTCATCTTGTTCAACTCTGATGTTAGTTCTTATTTCATCTTATTGTATTTTATTGTGTTATATTTTATCTCATATTATCCCTTACAAGTCTGACTGTTTTCTAATGAGAGACAGAAAGGGAATGAATCCAGATGGGAGGGAAGGTGGCGAGGAACTGGGAAGAGTAGAGGGAGGGGAAACTGCAATCAAAATATATTATGTGAGAAAAGAATCTACTTCAATAAAAGGGGGAAAGAGGCAGAATAATAATTAATACTACTAATAAAAATACATCTTTTTAAAAAAATACTAAAAGGGACAATGAACACAGAGCTTTCAGCACTATACCTGTGATGCACTAAACATTTCTATAGAAATAGTACTAGTTTTAAAAACCTTCCTAGAATGTTCTAATTCCCCTCTTACCGCAACTCCATTTAAAAGATTGGTTACTTCAAAAAGTTACCAAACACACGTGCAGGTGTGTCTTGAAAACTACTGCAATTTTCCTTTGTCTTTCAGTAGGTCACACCATTTATAAAGACCAAGACAAAATGTTAACAAGTCAAGCAATGATTTTCAATCAACTCAAGAGGAAGCTGAGGCACTGCTCGCTGGGTAAAGCACCCAGGTGAGAGGACCTAAATTCAGGTCACCCCCCACAAATATCACTTAGGCATGGAAGTGGCACTCTTGCAGCCCCAGTGTCTGGGAGGCAGAGACAGGACCCCTAGAGTAAGCTAGCTAGCACAGTAGTTAAGTCAGCAAACTCTGACCTTGCCTCAATATATAAGGTACAGAGCAACTGAGAAAGATGTTCAACATCAACCTCTAACAGCCATGTACAATATATAACAGCACAAGCATCTGTGTCCTACTCATGCAAACACACACACACACAGAGAGAGAGAGAGAGAGAGAGAGAGAGAGAGAGAGAGAGAAAGAGAGAGAGAGAGAGAGAGAGAAAGGGAATTAAACACTCAGTTGTTCCTGCTTTCAGGATAACTAGGGAAACCTAAAGGGTCACGCAGATGAAATTACTACTTGGGTTTTATTACTTCCCCATCCATCCTCATTGTTTTAGAGATCCTAAATCTCTTCTCTTAAAATTGAGCCCCACGATGGGCTGAATTCTCCCTACAAAGAGTCTACAGGAATAAACTGTGTAGTGGTGGGAAACACTGGGCAAGACTGAGAACACATGTCAGACTACACTTTGTGGATGAATGATTTGCAGCTTCCAGAAACTCATATAACTGAAGTTACAAATCCACAACGCACGGGGTTACTTGTAAATATTACCGTGACAAGCTCTTTTACTCACCTTCCAGAATGGAGTGCAGGTTATATTGCATTTCCAATCTAAAAGTGCACTGTTAACACCTCCAGAAGCATATGGAAACCATTGTCCTGATCTGTGACTGTAGTTGTGCTCTGAACACAAGCTTACACATTAAAACAGAAACTCTGGAACTTGATTTACTCAGAAACAGTTTTTACTACTGAACATATTTCCTTCATATTATCTGAAAACATCTCTTTCTTATTACTTTTTAACTTTTTCAAGGCAAGGGAAATTCAAAAAGGGTTCCTCATACCATCTCAGAGACTGGCCTGAAACTCACTATGTAGCCCAGGCTGGCCTTAAACTTTTAACACAGCAATCTTCCTGTCTCAGCCTCAGGAGTGCTAGGACTCCAGGCACTCACCACACTGCCCACTTCTCTAGTTTGGTTTTGGTTGCTCATCCTTGGTGGTGCTGAGCTTGAGCCTAGGCCCTTGCACGTGCTAGGATACTCTACCAACTGAGCTACATCCTAGCCCTCCTGTTTCTCAGAGAATATTTATTCTCTCATTTTGTTTCAAGTTTTCAATTATATATGAAGTGCTAACAAATATCTACCCAACTCACTGTTTTTAATGAGATTATTAAACTATATTAATAAAACTCCCATGTAATAAATCTAAAGTCATATAATGAATGGCATTAAATAGTCATTAGCCTACTGGTTGTCCTATATATGAGCATTTCTCAAAAAGATTTTGGGAAACAAGATACTGAAAATGAGGGGAAGAGGAAGTAGTATGGATTATTTAGGCAATGACCTCATATTACATTAATTAAATTGTCTTCAGTGGAGTTTGAGGCCAGCCTGGTCTACAGAGTGAGTTCCAGGACAGCTAGGGCTACACAGAGACACCCTGTCTCGAAAAACCAAAAAACAAACAAACAAAAAAAAAAAAACCAAATTGTCTTCAGTGAGGTTTACTAGCCAATCACGGAGCACTAGCTTCAGTGACACTATGTTTCAAAAGAGTGACTGAGGAAGATATCCTATATCAACCTCTGGTCTCCATCGTATGTGCACTCATTCACACACAAACACACATACACTACATATACACAGTTAAGACAAAAATAATAGCCGGGCAGTGGTGGCGCACACCTTTAATCCCAGCACTCGGGAGGCAGAGGCAGGCGGATTTCTGAGTTCGAGGCCAGCCTGGTCTACAGAGTGAGTTCCAGGACAGCTAGGGCTACACAGAGACACCCTGTCTCGAAAAACCAAAAAACAAACAAAAAAAAAAAAGACAAAAATAATAATAAAAGTAATAATTTAAATAAGGGCCAAACAAGACGGTTGAGCAGTTAATGGGTAATCACTGTAAAACTTGATGGCCTAAATTCAATCCTGAAACCCACGTGATAGAAGGAAAAGACCAATTCTTACAAACTGTCCTCTGACTTCCATAAATATGTCATGGAACATGTGCATTCACCCATACACAAACACACAACAAAGGTTAAAAAAAATAGACAACAAAAATGAAAATTGGAACATTAAATCCATCTTTAAAAATTATTTTTAAGTTATAGCTTTACTCTTATATATCAGGAATATATACACACATACACACACATTACAAATTGTAGAGACAGATTAAAAAGATTGTAAACTTAGTGAAGGTTACCTCCAGTCTCTGTTTATATCATATTAAAAATTAAAAGTTTAAAACTAAACACCATGTAGCATCTCAGATCAGCAAGAAGTCTAGCATTTTTATGTTCAAAGCAATCATAAAGAGCCACCATGAGCAATAAAATTCTGATTGTATCTGTTTTCCAATGATCATTTTTAGCTAATCATGTTTAATCAATGTTTAAACATTGTCTTGTGTTTAGCTTTCTCACCACTGTCTTCTCCAGCACTGGAGGTTACCAGCCTTTTTTGTTACATCCCTAAACACTGGCTACGTCTTCCTGAGCCAGCACTGCCAATCCTTTAGTCATCCTTCATCCCTCTGATCTACACAACCAGTTCTCCATCACTTACACTTCCTTTCTCCAGCTGTAGTCATTCCTCACTACACTTCCTTTTCTAACCAGCTTGGAAATCATTTCACTGAGCACTGCTGCTAACTGACTTGCTTATCCATCTACCTATATATCATCTGCTCTATTCAAGAAAGATTCACCAACTCTTCGCATTTCCATTCTTCATATAACCATCAAAACTCCAAACGTGATCAGAGAATGGTGGACATACCTGTAAATCCAGCATTTGGGAAGCTGAGGCAAGAGAACTGCCAAGAATATGAAGCAAGCCTAGGCCTGCTTACATAAGACCTTGTCTTCAAACAAACAAACAAACAACAGAAACAAAAGCCAAATGTGACAAAACATGTTACATTTACCTCCTGAATCTGTCTCAAATCTTCCTTACTTTTATCAAAGCTCTAAGGCTTTGGTTAACATCCTCCTCACAGTCAGTAATTCAAAATAAAACAAGTGACCAGGAGTCTGGGTTCCAAACCAAACAGTCCATTAAATTCTAGACTCTTCTGACAAACTATTTATTAACCTACCTGACAGCTAGTGGATAGAGTAGAGTCAAAAGACAACTAGCTCTACTACCTGATCTGCTAATAGCAGAGGCTTCCTTAGCAAAGGCTCATGGTACTGCAGACATAAATATAAAGTTGTAACCAAGGGAACGCTCTGAAGACTAGACAAGGACAAAAACACTGTACAACTTAAGTGTTTGATTTTGTTCTCTATTTTGAACTTGAAGATTATTGCTATAAATATTTGTACATAAACTATTTTTAATATATTTACACACTAGCTCCACATGCACACCATGACACTAACAACTATCATGTCACACTAAAAGAGAGAATAAGTTGGGTCTTACTCATAAAACAGGTAAGTCTTAAAAGATAGTATTGTGTATAACCAGCAAAATAACCATTTTCCATGCCAAGCAACAAGTTGAGAATCATAACTCACCAACACCTGCATTAGATGTAAACCCAGACAGTCAACAGTTGTCACTGGAAATAAGCCATGCGACTGCATCTCTCAGAGCTTAAGTTTTTATGCAGCAAAAAACAGCTTCTTAAGTAGCCATTTCTAAAGCACTTCTTTGTTTTGACAATAAGCAATTCGATCATTTGTTCCTATCACTGTGCCTCTGAAAGGTATGTTAAAATGTTATGCTCAACCGGATGGATTAATATGAACTTATAAAACCATGCTTATACTAATACTGTTTCCTGGTCATTGTGTTTCTAAATTACAGATAATGACAGGTTTTAGAAAAATGACTGTTGAATTACAACTCACCATAAATTCTGAGTTTTCACTACTTGACATTAATGAAAGCACAAGGTACAACTGACACATAATAAGCTAGGAGTTTGCCAAGTAACATTTAAGTTAGATGCATTAATTAAAGTCTCTATCATTACTTAATCACAGCATTCCAACATACAAAACAGCTTAGAGACACAGAAATTTAGACCAATCACTTAATGCCTTGGTACCTACTTTATTCATCTACAAAATAAGAGCTTGGAATAGATGCTCTCTGAATGTCCTCCAACCCAAAAACCTAAGTTCCTACGAAATTAACATATCTACTTACACTGGAAAATAAACGCATTCATCATTTTAAATGACATAGGTTGTAACTACAGACATGTTGTAATGGCCATTCCATCCATAAATTAAATTAAAAACAAGTGATAAACAAGCAAGCATGCTTGTTTGAATATTGGAGGGAAACATCGACAAGATAACTCCTTAGATATAAAATTCTTAACTTTACTAATTTCATTTAAATGGGAGAAGGGAAAACCACTCTGAATTTCTAAACTCCCAATACCAAAACTCATAAAAGGAAAAAAAAATCTGTAATCTGATCCATTAAAATAAGTTGCCAACTATAATTTATGAGGTGCCTTTGGGCTGTATGACATCTATACACAGTAATAAGCCACCTCTATACAGCAGTCGATAAATTCAATTGTAAAATGAGCTGAAGAAAAAACATTTTCTTTTCTTGGATCTTTTGAGTATCATCAACTCCCCCCACCCCTGCTTACATTGGGGACTGACCTCAAGGCCTCACCCATGCTGGCATGTATTCCAGGCTACCTCCCAGCCCTCTGTGCTGTCTCCTTTAACTTTGTGTGTATATGATCCTGTGCAGCTCAGCAAAACTTTCCATCCAAGTGGTAGTCACAATTTAATTTTGGTGAGGCACAAAGAAGAGTTATTTAAAATACATTTTTTAAACATACCATAATATACAGAACCCTTTTACCATACAGTCCCTGAAAACGCTTTCAATCATTGCCTTGCTAATTCACTTGAAGCTACCTAAAACCCATTAGACACTATTTAAAAAGCATTTTTTAAAAGTCATGAAGATGAGACTTGTTAAGATGTATAACACGAATGTGTGTGTGTGTGTGTGTGTGTGTGTGCGCGCGCGCGCACATCCATGGATGTGTGTGTATGTATGCATGTGCATGTGTGTGTTTTACTGGTGATTAAACCTCATGTACACCAGGCAAGCATTCCACACTGAGCTATATATAGCCTCAATCCTTGTTTATTAATCTTTAAAAAATAATTATTTTAAACCTTTATTAATTTATTTGTATGTGTGTACATGTTTGAATGTAGGGATATGTACATAGTGTACAGATGTACATAGCATGACACAAGTGTGTATGCCTAAGAACAAGTTCCTCAAGTTGGTTCTCTCCTTCCACCACGAGGCGTCTAGGGATCAAACTCAAATGATCAGGTTTGGAGGCAAGAACCCTTACCCACTGAGCAATCCTGCCAGCCGTCTGATATCACTTTCTGGTTTAAGACAGGATTTAACCAAGCTGCCCAGATTGGTATTGAACTTACTATGTATCCCACGGCAAGCTTATCATTCTCCTGCCTCAGCTTTCCCAGCAGCTAAGAGGATAGGCCTACACCACCAGGCCCAACTAAATACAAAATTTCTAAACAAACTTTGGTCTTCCAAACTTCAAGTTACTGGCTCAAATTACAGCAATAATCTGCTTTGTAACACAAAAGTAGATGATTACTCTAACAGGAAAAGAAAAAATACTTAAAGACAAATAAAAATCAAGAAAATACAGGAAAGGGGGAAAATATAAACACATGATTTTTTAAAACACTATTTATGGGGTCAGGCATGGTGGTTCCTTTAATCCCAGCACTCTGTGAGTCTGAGACTAGCCAAGTCTACATAGAATTCCAGGCGAGCCTGGCCTACATGATGAGACCCTAATATGAGTTCAATGACTAGATCGTTTTATCTCAGTCTAGATATTATCTGATACAAAAAATGGTTGCACAAAAGTAGGTTAAGTGATACACACAAAACTATTTATAAAGCGAGGGTTAATAAAGGGAAACAGTCATGAGTTTTTCACTAAGAGTGACATTCAATAACCAGAGGGTCCTGATTCCCAGGGCAGAGACCACGCTGTGATAATAAGCACATTCCACATGAGTGGTGACCATTAAGTATAAAAGGAAAATACAACTTTAGGAAGAGATTTACCCCAGCTGGGCAAGGTGTCAGAGAGAGCACTTGCACAGGACGTACAAGGTTCAATTCCCAATGATAAAGAAGAAAAAACCCATAAAGTTTTGTTTCTACTATTTGACAATACCTAAATCCACTAAGTATAGAAATAAAATAGGCCATACCTACTATGATAGTTAACACTCTATTAATTTTTTTTTTTAAATAAAGAATTTGAGCCAGAGAGATGGTTCAGCAATTAAGAGCCCTTGATGCCAAGCTTGGTGACCTAACTCAAGATTTGCAGGTGACCTTCACACACTAGCCGTGGCATGTGTGTGCTCACACCCATATGCACACACTAAATTCATTCACTCACTCGATTCACAATTTATAAACCTGAAAAGGAGACACTCTAAAAGCAGGAGGAGGCACTGGCTCTTCCTCAGTTATTAAGGTGAGTGGTGTGCTTGTGTGTGTGCGTGCGTGCGTGTGTGTGTCTGAGTGTGTCTGTGTCTATGCACCTGTATGACTGAGTGTATCTGTGTGCATGGCTGTTGTGTCTGTCTCTGTGTCTCTATGTGTCTGTGTATGTTTCTGTGTATGCCTATGTCTGTGCATGTGCCTCTGTGTGTGTGAGTATGTATCTGTATGTGTTTGTATGTGTGCAAGTGTCTGTGTGAGTGTTAGAGATCAAACCCAAGGCCTTGCACATAGTAGGCAAGTGCTGTTATACTGAGCTATATCTCCAGCACACAGAAGTTCCTGCTTTAAGTTTATTCTGAAATGTTTGGCTTCGATGGACCCAAACTTGTATTTGGTATTCTGATTTAAAGGTCAATCAACTGACTGGGAGCCCAGAGTACAATCTGAAGAAGACTGTTCCTAGAATCTGGCTTGTGGAAAACTTTTGTAACAGGGAATCTTTCCCACTCTTAAAATACACTTAGCTTCACTGTCTAAATTAAGTAAGTAGATCATGAGGTACAATCTATGCCCCAAAAAGTAACAACTCATTATAACCATTTCCAAAGGAGTTATATTTTAGTAAGAAAACTGTATAGTAGAGCAGAAGAGTTGAGGGAAAGTCTTCTCTTACAACCACCATGTGGAAATGTCTGGTTATTTTCCAACTGTTGCAGCTTCTTGGTATGAGAATGCCGAGTCTGCCATGATGAGCACCAATAATACACCTGGTCCTGGTAAGACCACAGGAGGCTGAGTCACCAGTGTGGAATCCATTATCTTCTAAGTCTGGGACAGGAGGGCACAATGTACTTTCTCCAGCCACAAGAGTCATTTTTCCTTCCTCTGCTGTCCAGCTGCCCAAAACGTAGATCCCACGGTCACTGATATATGACACTTTCATAGCAATAAGAGATGGACCAGGTGCTTACCAACAAAGCCACTCTGTATAATTATATCTCTAATGTTCCTTCGGTTTTACTACTCAGAAAATTACACAATTATAGGTCAAAAAATTCACCTGTGCATTTGTTTCACATTGGAAACATGCTACTAAATACAAAGACTAAAAATATTAGAGATCTTAGTAAGTTAAAAGTAACAGAACTTCAAGAAATCCTGTGTTGCAAAGGTGTCTCGGAGAAAACAGCACATTCAGGAGTTCCCGCAGGAAGTTAAATGGAACACTCTTTCACAGAGCGATCCAAGAGCTACCCAAAGTCTGGCTTCCGACACTTCTACTGGACAGGTAAAGCATCAATCTTTTATAGAGGCCATACAGTAGCTAACTCTGATACTCAGGATTGAGAACTGAAGAAAAGCAAAGGCACATATGGACTTTGATTCCTTTTGTGCAGACTTCAAGTTAATGTGGCCATATCACTTCATTAATGCCGAAGTTTATTATACTCATTTACAATACACACATAATTTAATCATATAAAAACTGTATATAATTTTAATCTTTCACATTTCAGTTTCTCTCACTATATCTGCCCAAACTCATTTCAATTTTTGTTTTCTTTGTTTTTGTTTTAAAACAAGAGTCTGGCTACAAAGCTCGGGCTGGCCTCGAACTTGTAACTTTCTGGATTCAGCTTTCAAGTGTTAGAATTACAAACATGCTCCATTGTGTATGGCTGTCCGATTTTTATTACTTAAACATCTAACTAGAAGACTTATTTCCTTCAAAGTAACATTATAATCTCCAAAATAAAATTTAAATAAGTACAGGATGATCTTTTGGATAATAAAAACATTTTCTTTTTTAGAATGAATATAAAATTTAAGCTAAGGAAAGATGATTTTATCATTCAGTCACCGATTAGAAAAGTGTTTTTGCATAAAACAGAGTTACTTAAAATTCTAATTTATTTAACTTGGGCCAAATTATACAGCCAAGGTTAAGGATACCTGCAATAATCATTTCATGTAGTAAAGAATGGAATGGAAAAGTCTTCCTTTTGTAGCAAATGATCTTATACTTTCTCATTGAAGCATTAATAATTTTCAAATTTCCAAAATGCAGAGTAGTGGAGCCCAGTACCAGTGGATACATCTATAAAATGACTCCCAAAACTTAAGGCCCAGAGAACATTGCAGAAGATGGGGCAGAAAGACTGTAAAACCAACTGCCCCTAGAGACGTTGCAGGTGTGGCTGCTGTGTCACATGTGCATCAGTAGGAGGCAGCGAGGAGCTAGGCTATGCCTGTGCTCAGTGTTCTGACCTGTGAATGATTGATTAGTAGCCTAGCACTCCCTGAAAAAAGCAAGCTTGAGAAGACTATCAGTCAGGTACCAAGAGGCTGGACAGAAAGCTAACTTGAGACAACCATCAGTCCAGGGTGTTGCACAGGCTGGAACAAGCTCCCAGGGCAGAAGAAGCCAGGGACTAGAAGAACCCCACTTGGAACTAAGGGCCTGAGTAGGAGGGAGCTTGAGACAGAAGACCCTGGCATGGGGCCACTACTGCAGGACTGGGTTAAGGAATGAGCCCAAGACAACCACCACACTGGTGCTATGGAACCCAGACAGGGAGCTAGCCCAAGATGAGCACCAGTCTAGCACAAAGCAGGTTTGGGGGTGGGGGGACAGATCATGCCTGAGATGACCCCTACATAGTGCCACAATGCCCAAGCTGGGCATAGCACTCCTGAGACCACTCCTGAGATAACCCTAGACATCAGAGACCCTGGGTGCCACTAAGAGGAACTAGTAAGTGGTAGAGAAATGGAAGAAAGAAACAGAAGGGTGTGTGCACAATGAAGAGAGACAGAACTAGAGAGTAATAAAGAACAGCCTGATGTGACTAGACAGTGATGCACCCTGGGACCAAGGTGGGGTCCTGGTCTGTGCCTGGAGGGACAGGAGAGTCTGGGTCTGAGGCATTTTAGTAGCAGGAGTATGTTACCAGCAAAGGTCAGGCAAAAATCCCTGGGCTGGGCTGCTGCCAGAGACATGTTGATGTCTAAGGGCTGTGCAGAACCGGCCCTGCCCGTGACCAGGGTAGAAGAGCTGGTTCTGGAGGAGTAAAAGCAGGAGAGCTGACCCTGTTCCTTGCCAGCTGGAGTACTCGGATGAGTGGAGCCTGCATATCGAAGGAGATGTGGGTAAGTGGGCCTTGAGGATATGTGTGGAAGAGTTGGCCCTGTCACTCAACTCCTGAGTGATGGTGTGGATGAGAGAGAGATTACCTCCTCCTCACTTGCCCCTTACCACCTGCAGCAGGTAGGAGACCTGGCCCTGCCCCTCACTAGCTGCAGCACTCAGGAGATCAGGCCTTACACCTTGCCTGGGCAGCACAGTAGAGCTGGCCCTGAACATGTGGTGAGCCAGCCCCTGAGGAAATAAACATAGGAGAGCTCTTGGCTCTCCTCTTGGCTGCTGGAGTGGCACAGATGAAGGAGAGATGCCCTCCTCCCCTCCCTAATCCCTCAGCATCTATGGCAGGAGGGAGAGCTGGCCTTGGGAGTCATAAGAGTGGAAGAACTAACAATGTTCCTCACCAACTGCAACAGTCAGGAGAACAGGCCCTGTACCTCACCTGGGCAAAGGGTAGAGCTGGCCGGAGTTGTGGGGTTGCTGGTGAGCCAGCCGCAGTGGTGTGGGTGGAGGAGAGCTGACAGAATGACCAGCTCAGATACCTCTGAGGCCCAGATCCAGGGCTTTGGATTGGCTCATCCCAACATCTACCACAGTGATGAACTGCTAGAGTGCATGAAGAAGCCAGTCCTACAGATCCAAAACTACAGAATCTCCATGACACAAGGCAACAACAAGATATCCCACTGAGGTTCCAGTATTGATAGAATAGCAGAAGCCAGAGGATTTGTACCAGACCGAGTCATGGCAATAAACATCTGCAAGCAAAGAAATACAGACAAAAGGGTGGACTGTGGGACACACTGTGACACAACTAAAGCTTTCATGAGATTTTTCCCCCCTGGGGAAAAATTGCAAGGAATTTTTGCAAGGATGGAGGGTGGGTATAAGAAGAGGGGAGTTGTGGGATCAGGGTGCATGATCACAAGGAACTAATAAAAAGTTAAAAAAAAAAAAAAAAGATTGTGAGAACAGGAAGAGTCAGGGGATTTGCTGTGAAATTGTGTCTCCTGGGAATGTCAAAAGTCTCACCAACATGACTTCTAAAACATGAGTTGGACAAGAATGACACCAATAAACATGCCAAAGTCAACAGGAAAAGTCCAAGAGGACTCAACCCTATACAAAGAGCTATAATCAACTAAGGAATGCTGAGAGTGAGAGAAACAGTCTTCCCCAGAAAGAGCACAATACTTGGTTATTCAATATCTTATTATCGGCCCTGAAAACATACATGCAAGTAATATTATATAGATTGAGCAGGTTATGATAGGAATATACATGTATGGACATAAACATATGTACATACAACAATTAATGAAAAAGGAGGCCATGAATTTGAAGGAGGGAAAGGAGGGGGATATGGGAGAATTTGGAGAGAGGAAAGAGAAGGGAAATTTTATGTAATTATAATCTCAAGAAATACAAGCAGCAAATAAAAAAAAATTTTTTTCAAGACTCAGTGACAAAGAATACACATGGAGGGACCCATGGTGCTGGCCACATATGTGGCAGAGGAGGGTCTTGTTGGCCATCAGGGGAGGAGAGGCCATTGGGCCTGAGGGTGTTAGATCCCCCAATATAGGGGAATGCCAAGGAGGGGAGACGAGAGTGGGTGGGTAGGTGGGGGAGCACCCTCATAGAGGCAGGGGAGGGGGGATTAGGGGTTTCCAAAGGGGAGACCTGGAAAGGGGAAAACATTTGAAATTGTAAATAAAGTATCAAAAAAAATCTCTCCACTTTAGTACGTGTGTATGTGTGTGTGTGTGTGTGTGTATGTGTATATATATATATATATATATATATATAGAGAGAGAGAGAGAGAGAGAGAGAGACTCAGTTGAGCTGTGCTCAGAGATGGAATCCATACTTAACACATATACATATACTAATCAATAGGAGCAGAAATCACTAGAATGAATATCCTCATTTCTTTTCTTGTTGCCATGATAAAATACCCACATAAATGCAACTCAAGGGGGAAGGGTTGACTTTTAGCACACCATTCAGGGTACAGTTCATCATGGTGGAAAAGTCAAGGTTGCAGGGGCCTGAAGCAGCTGCTTACATTCTGTCTGAAGCAGCTAATGAAAATGCTCAGCTCACTTTCTCCTTTCATTCAGTCCAGGACACAACCCATAAAACGGTGTCACCACAATTAAGATGGGTCTGGAAACATCTAATAATGTAATCAAGATAACCCATACAGGCACATCTACAGGCCAAGGCTCCCAGGTGATTCTAAATTCCCTCAGTTTACAATAAACAATAAGTATTAAAATATATAATTATAACATTAAAAACACTCTTTAAGAGTCCTCAAGCTAACCAACTAGAGTTGGCTCTTGGTGGTGATAACCAGTACTCATTAGTCCAATGTGGACTTATCTTTTCGAGAAATAGCAGAAATTAACATTTTTCTCTATCTCTGATTTTTACAAGGTAGCAACTACAGTTTTTGTTTTGTTTTGGACTTAAATCCTATGCAAAGTAACACTCTAGAGTCAAACAAAATGAATTTCACTGGTTTCAATCTCTAGAAAAGGCTCTGGGAGCTAGGGGGATAGATAAGGAAAAACTTAGTAGGCAGGGGTTAAACCAGGAGACCTTCATTCACAAGATGAACTAAGGCGTTTGAAGCTCATGGTCAGAGTTAAAACAGCATCTCCCAAACACTCCCTTGGTATAGGAGCCTTCCTCCACACTAATGGTACCAGAACCTAACATGTAACACAGATAATGGAATGCTCTCTGGCTGAACTGGATGATAAAGATCTGCTACCCCAAACAATTTCTCAGAAAATCTAGAGTTTCAGGGACAGTTGAAATCACTGCACTCCAGAATGATGTGTACATCTTCCTAAAGTATCAGTTTTATTCAGAGATTGGAATAGGAGGAAAAAAATATGGAAGGTAAACAATTTTTGTTTTAATACAAATACAGACTATATTACAAAATTTCAATGAAAATTTTAAAACAACACTTCTAACCACATCTCTATACAAATTGGGTATAAAAACTGGCCCCCTGTTGTAAAGGTGACTTAAAGTGTCTGTCTGGGGGGGGGGGTGGACAGACAGACTGCATGCATGTACATGTAGAGATCACAAAATGGCTTGAGGGAGTCGTCTTTCCAGTGGGTTTGAACTCAGGTCCTTGGCAGACTCCCTTTCCTGCTGAGCCATCTCGCCAGCCCCCTACTTAAAATGTTTGGAGAGCGCGGATGGAGGACATAAGAATCCACTGATAAAGATTAAGCAGGAAGTATCATGGTTACTCACATGGCTTTTCTAAGTAGGAAGGCAACTGTTCCTTTTCTCAGTTTGGGGTTAAGGGACTAATGGGGCCATCAAGCCAAGTGTACGCATTATAACGGAAACGTAGCCTCAGACAGGAGACATCTAAGACAGTCCAAGAAGAGCGGAGAAGATACAGATTGTGGCGGGGAGGGAATATGATGAAACCTGATCTGAAGGGCGGTTTTAGGAGGAAGTACACACAGCGCCTGGTAATGAACAAGCGCTTGCTTGTTGGCGTCTTGCTCTTCTATAAACGACAGTCCACAGATGACTCCATCAGCACGTATCACAACCATGGCATCTCTACCTTCCCTATCAACAATATCTCAGAGAAAGACCATCTCTCTGTTCACCTCTGCAGCATCAAGTCTAGCACAGAAAGTGCTAAATGAAACATTTGAAATTAGGCATCAGAATCAAGTGACAAGAAGTAGAAGAAAATCAAGCCAGGAAACTTTGTAGGCTTAGATTTTTCAAAACCTGCTTTAATGATGGTTCTTAAACATTAACCTCCCTTCTAGCCCAGCCCCACCAAAGGGAGTGGGAAGGAAAGGTTAACAGGCAGAGGAGGATGTGGACCTGCTTAGACATAGTTCTTTGGAGTGATTCCAGTCTGCACTGTCAGGGTATCAGCAGTTGAGTTCACATTAATCATCATTAGTAGCTCAATCCGCTTACAAACACCATTCACCAATCAGCAAGGGCAGTTGGATCAAGAAGAAACTAAGATGATCTGCTAATGGGCCCAGAGTCTGCAGAAGCAGCAAGAGGCCGCTGGACTATCACACAAGCTCTTTGGTGCGTTTCTCTCTAAGAAGTCATGACAAACGATATCAGCAAAGACGACAAGGCAAACCAATGTCACAGCATCATCCACTGCCTTGTTGGTTTATATTTATACTCTTTCCAAATATCACATGGTCTCTCAAGCATCCACTCTAGCAAAATCACATGCCTTTTTTCCAGGTAGCTTCTAGAAAAACACCACTTGTCTGCTCTCAGAAAAACATCCTCCCATGTGTCTGCCTCAGCAAAACATCCTCTCAAAAAACAGTTTCTAGAAAGACATCACATGACACAACTAGGCTCTAGAGAAACCAGAAACTTCCACTTTAAAACTTTATTGACAGCTTTTTTCCACTCTCTATGTCCTGTTTCTTCAATCTTCGTATTCTAGGATGGAGAGTAGATAAAGAAGCTCTAGGACTCATCACCAGCATTTCTAAGATTGTTACCTCAAGGGTAGACATTTTCAAAGTGCTATTTAGCTTCTTCATTCACACACTCAACCAACTTTGGATATAAATCTTGGGGGGAGATCACACCCGTCCTGGACATGAATAGACTACTTTTCCTCTTGTCTTTATCCCCTAGATAACATAACAGTTTACATATTGCTTACACTGTATTAGGTAGCATAATTCACCCAGAGAAAACGATACTTAAATCATAAGTGACTATTATGCTACTTTATTCAGATTTGGCATATCAGGGGTCCTAAAACCAACTCCCTATAGATACCAAGAGACAATCATATTAACTAAAACCAAACTGTATTGTGTCTCCTAAATTTTCAAGATAAAATCTAGGTGTAAGTTGAGTGCTATTTTAGAAATTAAAATCTTGTCATAAAACATGCAATGTAAAGCTGCTGCTGAGTTTGAAAGCTTAAAAACACTATAATAAAAATATTTTCAAAATGTAATGTAAGCTAGACATGGTGAAGCACATCTGTAATCCTAGCACTCAGGACACTGGGATGGGAGGACTGGTGTGATTTTAAGCCCAGCCTGAACAATAAAACAAAAGCCTATCTTTAAAATAAAAACTCAGAAAGCAGCATAAGTCTACCAGATAACAAATTTCAAGGTTATATCTCATCTGACCATCAACAAATGTCTAATGTTCTGTTTGTATATGTATGTACATGCTTATATGATAAAGAAAAATGCACTAACATATTAGAAAATCTGGAATTAAATTTAGTTTAAAAACACATATTCAATCTGGAGGTGGTGGTTCATTTTTTAACCCCAGCACTAGAAACAAAAGCAGGTAGATCTCCATGAATTAAAAGGCCAGCATGATCTACATACTGACTTTCAAGCCAGCCAGGACTACATGGTGAACACTGCCTCAAAAAATAAATTTGAAATAAATTTTTAAAATTTTCATTCTGGTTCTGTGAGGCTAGCTAAGATATAGAGCACCTTTTAGAGTACATAAAGCCCTGGGTTCAATTCATTTTGCTGAAAAGAAAAAAGGAAAGAAAAATCTTAAAAGTTTCATGCTGTCCTCAAGTCTCTGAGAAACTTGAGGCCCCAGGGAAGGGGGGGGGGTGCTGGTGGGGAGGAGCACCCTCTTGGAGGCAAGGGGAAGGAAGAATGGGATGAGGAACTGCAGGAGAGGGGACCAAGAGAGGCAATGAATGGATTGTAAATAAATAAAATAATAAAAATAAATGAATAATTAATTAATTTTTAAAAACTATAACCATAAATTCCAAATTACTGAGTTGGATTAGCAGAGTAATGAATTCTTCATGATAAACACTGATGATTCAGTATCTAAGAATATTTTATTCTTAACTTCAACAAAGTATATCTGGACGCAGAGCACTGATTATAAATGGTTAACAGGGTAGAGAGAGGAAGTTTGTGCATGCTGTATGGTTGTGCTGAAACATCACCCTGAATCCCATTATTATTAATTGTGTGCATGTCAATCAAAATAAAATTAAATGTAATAAACAAAAAAAGTTTTGTGCTTGCTTTAAAAAGTTTATAAATTGTTACAGCTTGGAATAATCACAAAAAACACTGAAAAAATAACAAAGTAAGAATAAGAGACTGAGAGCTGAAAACATAACTCAGTAACACAGCGTTAGTCTAATATGCATGAGGCACTGGATCCCACCCTAAGCCAGCAAGCAAGGGAGGGAAGGAGAGAAAGAGAGAGGGAGGGAAGGGATGAATAAATGGAGGGGCGAGGAAAAGAAAAAAGGAGGAGGAGGGGGGAACAGGCGAAGAGAGGGGAGGGGGACAACTTGGGTAAGATGGTGTTGACAAATGAGTGTGGACTTCCACGTCTTAGACACCAGTGCTTCCACATCACTTCTTACTCCTCTATTCAAACAGGAAATTTCTAGCTTCTTGGAACCCTGTGTTGTTTCTCAACAATTTCTGCACTAGCGAAAAACTATACGGATTTCTTAAGACTGGCAAGGCAAATAGTCCAATATCTCTTAGTGAAATCTCAAAGATTGTCACTTGGGAACTCAGAGCTGATGACGACATCTTAAAGCCAAGTTCTGATCCAGACTAAATAGTTATATTTGGTTTTAAAACAGTCAAACCTCAGGTCAATGAGGTGGCTCAACTGGTAAAGGCATTTGCTGCCAAGCCTGACAGCCTGAGTTCAATCTCTTTTCTCAATCCACCCTCAAGGCAGAAAGAAAAAAGTGATCCTCGTTAGTTGTCCTCTGACAGCCACATAAACAAGAAAAAAAAATAAGAAAATAGGACCCTGAGGAATAGAGGAAGGCCCCCACCACTGACCTGTGGCCTCTACAGGCACCTGCACACACATGAACACACAGTACATAACCATGTACACACACATAAATACCACACAGACACAAAAAAAATTAAATAAGGGAGAGAAAAGAAAAGAAAACCTGAAGTTTATTTAAAAGAGGTCAAACCTAAGAGACAACTACTCAAACCGCAGGCACACATTATCATTATCACCAAACACAAAGCACAACTGGGTTTGTTCAGAATTTGCTGTCAAAACAGACATAGAGATTTTATATACATTTTTTCCAGACGAGATCTTTCTGTATAGCTCTGGCCAGCCTGCTAATATGTGAATATAATAGGACAACTTGAGGTTCACTTCTTCCAACAAATGGCTTCCAGAGTTCATAGCCATCAGGCGTGGCAGTATCATCCGGACCCATGACCTACTGCTCTTCAAAATCTTCCTGCCTCAGCCTGTCATGCTGGATTACAGGCATGTAGTGAAGTCACCTGCAGGGCTTTTGGGGCTGATCTGACTTGGGCAATAGAAAATGAGAGGACAGATGCATCTAGACAAAAGATAGGGTAGGGTGGGTGGGGAAGCTCTGATAGAAAGGGATCATCAGCCTGGAACCCACTGAGCCCAGAGGGTTAGCTACTCTCAGCATGGGGTCTCTGTGGGGAGCAGGTTCAGGTCCACCCCAGCCTGAAGGAACTGGAGGTTGATCCTTGACAAGGCCATGCTCTTATCATGAATATTCATTCATAATGCTCATTCATTAAAAAAAAAAAAAAATACACTCACTCAGCACACCTCCCCTTTTTTATTTCTTAGATGTTCCCAATCAGCCTGACTTCTAGCCCAGCCACAGTTCTGTGAAGTCTTTGCAGCCTAAGAAGAGAATAAAATAAAACAAGGCAGCCTCTGACCTGGGTTATTCTGTCCTCTTTCTCAAGAACTAGAAAAACTCAAAACCAGTAAGGTTCTCCTCCTGCAATGTGCCTATCTTAGGGTGACGGCAACTCCATGGACGAGAACCCATTGCGCCTGGTCCTAAGGTAACACTGTAAACCCAGTCTTGATTAACGTGTAATCAATCCTCCAGGTTGATGTACATTTTGTCATGCATAGCAATAAAGGCAAGGCATTGACAGTGAATATTCTCCGAGTAAGTCCTAGAGTATACAGAGCCATGGGCCCTGTTGGTAAACAATCTTGAAGACGCTCTGAAATCTAAGAATATAATTTAAAGAAACCTCTGACTATAACTTCTGAACATCCAATCTCTTTAGCAACAGGGGGGAGGGGGACCCTTTTTGAGTTATATGCTGTTAACGTTCACAATTTCATATACAACATAGTATGTTCCAAAAGCATGAGAAATTACCAGGCAGAAGCTTTCTGAAGCAACTACAGGATGTTCCAAACTGAAGAAATTCTATTTTGGATATAACTTTTCCTCTGTCTTCAATGCACACATACATACACACATATATACATACATATTCTCTCTCTCTCTCTCTCTCTCTCTCTTTCTCTCTCTCTCTCTATCTATCTCTCAGGACAACTGAACAGAGCTGTACTATCTCCCTATACACAAGTGTTCATTTATGTACATACACGTGTGGAGGCCAGAAGTTACTTCAAGTGTTTTCCTCAATTACTTTGCACATTATTTTTTTCTTTTTGCTTTTCTCAAACAGGGTTTGAGGGCTTCCTCTGTAGCCTTGGCTGTCCTGGAACTCACTCTGTAGACCAGGCTGACCTTGAACTTCCAGAGATCCGACTGCCTCTGCCTCTGCCTCTGCCTCACAAGTGCTGGGATTAAAGGCTTGCACCACCACTGTTCAGTTCAAGAGAAGATTTTTAAAAGAGAGTTTCAGGGCTAGAAAGATGTCTGAGCCATTAAAAGCACTTGCTGTTCTTTCATAGGGCCTAGATTCAGTTCCTAACACCTACATGTTGGTTTGCAACCATCCATAGGCATGCACATGGTGCGCACATATGCAGGCAAAACACTTATACACATAAAATAAATAAATCTAAGGAAAAACTAAAAATAGCTGTTTCCATGTTGGAGACTTAGCCTGTGGGAAGCAGTCCTACCATGAGGCAGGCACTCAGTGGAGAGAAAGCACGTGCAGATCTCTCCAGGCCTGCTAATATCACACAAGCAAACGTGAAGGAAGCTACAACTAACATCATACATCATTTCATCCCCACCCCAAAGACAAAGAACAAAGAAATGCCCACTTTACCACCTATGCTCAGCACTAAGCTAGAGGTTGTAGCTTGCATTATGCTAAACAATGGCCTGCATGCTGGCACACACCGGCCATTCCAATCATGGAAGACAGAGGCAAGAGAATAAAAAACTCCATATTATCCTCAACTGCAAAGAAAATCTGAGGCCAGCCTAGAAGATGAAACCCTATCTCAACCACCACTTCAAAAAAAAAAAAAAAAAAAAATCCTAACTAAATACACTTTGAAATGGACAACAAAAACCTGTCATATTTATAAATGGTATGATTGCTTTATACTAAAAATCCTAATGAAATCAACAAACCAACTGCCAGAATGAACTTTAGCGAGACTGCTGTATATAAAATTAGTATACAAAAGCTGAATTCTTATATTAGTAGCAAAGACCTAGAAAGTGAAAGTAGAAAAAAAAAAAAAGCAGTAGAACCAAAAATACCTAGGAATAAATGTAATAAAAGATAGCTAACACCACGACATTGGAAACTACTGACCATTGCTGTCCGAGAGTAAAGACCTAAATAACTGAGAAGGCATTACCACAGTCACACACTAGTACTTCCAGTCATTTTTAAATGGCAGTTTCCCTCAAATTTAATGCAATCACAATCAATACTATAGCAAGCTTTTTAAGTTACCAAATGGTTCAAAATGTATATGCAGATTCTAAAGTCATAGAATAAATCAAAGATTTATTACAACATTTTGGTAACATTCACACTTTGTGAATACTGCAAAGTTGCACATAAATCAATAAAAACTGGATTCAGAAACATCCGCATTTGGCTAATTGTTTTTCTCTTTAATTTGTTTCTTTCTGAAAAAGATTCTCCTTCAGTATATAGCCCAGGCTGGCCTGAGACTCCATTGTGTAGCCCAGGCTACCTGACCTGGAACTCGTGATCCTCCTGTCTGTCTCCCTAGAGCTGGGATTCCAGGCTTGTAGCACCACATTGCACTGTTAACTGCTTTTTAAAATATTTAAGCAAACTAATGGGAAAACAAGAGTCATTTCAATAGATGGTGCTAGGTCAACTAGATATTCTTGCAGAAGAGAAAATCTTTTAGCCTTACAAGATATGTAAAACTTAAATCATAATACATCACAAAAAATCCAAAACTATAAAGTTTTTAAAAATTAAATATGCATGCCATATAACCTAGTCAGTTTCCTAGGTACTCACCCAAGAGAAAAAAAAACAACAACAGAAGTTTCTTAAAAAAAAAAGTTCGGAGAAACCCTTGACAGAGACAATCAGAAGCCAAACATCCATCAACTGGATAAACGAAGTGTGGTACATAATGTGGGATGTGAGGACGTCAGTCTGCAGTGTGGAGGGACCAGCAGCTGCTACACAAAGCAACACACACAATGAGTTCAGGCTTTGGTTTGCTCTAACTATAATTTACACAGGGTCATGATCTATTATGGAAGAAAACAAACCAGTTGTTACCTAGGGATGGGGGTGGAAAGACGAATGCAGACAAGATGGATATAGGATTTTTTTTTTCTTTTTCTTTTTCTTTTTTAAAGATAGGCTCTCACGACATAGCTCTGGCTGGCCCAGAGCTATGCAGACCAGGCTGGCCTCGAACTCACCACTTGCCTCTACCTACAAGTTGCTGAGATTAAAGGCATGCACCACCATACCCAACTAGACACAAAAATTTTCATCAGATGATAAAATATGATGGTTTCATAAGTGTATGTATATTTCAAAACTAATAAAACTGTGTACTTCATATACGAGCCTTCGATTATATCTTAGTAAAACTGAGAAAAGGAAAAAATGGTAGCATTTACCAAAACTATAAATACGCACCCCATTTCTAGAAATATAGCCTATTGAAGGCAGTGCTGTGATGCGTATCTGCAACCTCAACACTTAGAAGGCTGAAGTGAAACAATAAGTTCCAGACTGACACGACACAGCAAGAACCTGCTGAAGAAAAGGAGGGAGGGAGAGAGAGCGAGAGGGAGGGAAGGAAGGATGGAGGGATGGAGGGACAGAGGGAGGGAGGACGGGGAAGAAGGGAAAAGAGGGAAAGAGAAGAGGGAGGAAAGGAGAAGGAAGGGAAGAGGAAGAGACTGGAAGGAGAACTATGGGTTTGATGGTGTGGCCTAATGAGAGCTCCTTTGCCTTGCGTGTTGGAGGCTCCAGGTTTGTTCCCCATCCCCTAAGAAGGAAAAGAAAATCCAAGTGTGGTAGTGCACTCAAGAGGCTGAGACAGGAGAAGAACTTCAAATTCAAGACATTGTGAGTCCCAGGCCAGCCCAGGCTACAAATATGTCACTATCACAAAAGAGAGAGAGAGAAAGAGGGAGGGGAGGAGAGGGAGAAAGGAGGGAGGGAAAGGAAAAAATGAAGGAGTATCTTCTATACTCACAAATACACAAAGATATTCAGACACAGAAATTGCTACCTGTAGTTACATGAGATAACCAATAATCCTCCGTGTATTTGAAATTTCTATTACTGTAAACATCAAACATTCTATAACATGTAAGACTAACAGCACCACTCTAAAGAATAATCACAATACATGGTATATTATGTGCCCAAAGAACACTAGCTACCATGTGTCAGGTTCAACATACCAAATACCTCATAAAAGAAACAAGCTTGAGTGGGGATACATTTACAGCGGTATAGCAGGCGTTCAGCACACCCAGACTCGGACTTCAATGCCTAGAAGAAAAACACAGCCTCTGGAGCTTATCTATTCCTGGGAGTCCTCCATGAACTGGCCTAGTAATCAATCCCCTTGGGCACATGTTTTCAGTGATTTCTGGTTTACTGCCTCATATGTGTTTTAGTTTCCATTCTGTTTTTAAAGAATCTAAATCTAAAGCACATGAAACAAGCAGGAAACACCAAGTACTTTCCAAGGAAAGTTACAAGCACTAAATTTATCCCACTCATAATTCTTATCATCCACAGGATTCCTACTATGAAGTGCATGATTTTACATTTAATAGCAGCACATTACATAGATTTCTTTTTGCAATTAACTTCCAAAAGGAATTAAACATTAATGAGTGCTGAAATATGAACAAGACATTCATAATCTGAGTAATACAGAAAGAAACATCTATTTCAACACAGATTTTAAATCTTTAAAATATATTTAAATTACATTAAACAAGAATTTTCTTTTTCTTTTTAAGACAAAGTCTTGCTGTGTAATCCAGGATGGTCTACAACCTGTTATCTTTCAGTGCTGAGAATACAGCATAAGCCATCCTGCCCAGATAAGGGTATACATTTTTTTGTCTTTAAAATGTTGCTGGCCCAGAGATGCAGGTCAGTTGACAGTGTTTGCACAAACCCCTGAGCACAAGGTAAACTGAATGTGGTGATACATTCCTGCAATCTCAGCACCTGATAGCAGCAAAAGGAGTATATGTTCAAGGTCACCATTACCTTCGTAGTAAGTTCATGGCTAACCTGCCGTACGTGAGACCATGTCTCAACAAATATAATACATTAACTTTTAAAAATATTGCTTGTTGGGCTGGGAAGATGGTTCAGCAGGTAAAAGCAGTTACTGTACAAAAATAAGGACCTGAATCAAACTCCCAGCACCCATGTTAAAAGTTGGGTGCCCTCTTAACCCTGTGGGGAGGATGCAGGAGGATCACTGGGACTTGCTAGCCACCAGCCTCACTTTGGGTTCAGTGAAAGACTCTGTCTCAAGGACAGAAAGTGGAATGTGATAAAGTAAGACACTTGGCATCTTCCTTGAGTTTCCATATGTACACAGTAATCACACACATGTGTGTGCATGCACTACATATATACATAGACACAAAACCACCGTACATATACATATATTATATCTATATATATACACACACACACATAGCTTATCAGTGTCAAAGACAGACATCTCCCTTTGCTATTAACTGGGCAAAAAGTAAATACAGATAAGGAATCAGAATTTACTAACACCATAATCATTATTTTTTAATGTTTTTTTTAATCTTTTACATTATGTAAATTGGTGTTTTGCCTACATGTATGTCTCTGTGAGGGTGTTGGGTCCCCCGGAACTGAAGTTACAGACAGTTGTCAGCTGTCCACGTGGGTGCTGGGAATTGAACCCAGGTCCTCTTGAAGAGCAGAGAGTGGCCTTAACCACTGAGCCACCTCTCCAGCCCCACTAATCATTTTTAAAATATCAATTAAAAATGACATTTTGGGCAACATCTGAAACAACACTAAAATTTGAGCCTTGTTTGTTTAAAAACAACTTAGTTATGGCAACAAACTAAACACTATATGATTTTATTTAGGAAGAAGCTATATTTAATACCAGTAGATTTCAAGGCCTTTATAATTTAATGGATTGAATTGTTTACAAATAACCTGTCTCAAAAAACCAAAAAAAAAAAAAAAACAAAGAAAAACAAAAAACAAAAAGATCAGAGTTGATGTCAGATGCAGTTTGCTTCAGTCACCTGGAATTAGAATAGCAGGCTCATTAAATATATATGAATCCATGATGCAGAGAAACTGCACCATATTGATGGAGCCCTCATTAATTTTCAATGATATTGCCACTATCATATTTGTGTTCAAAAAAAGGGGGTTATATAATCACTTATGTTCATCTCAAAATTCTTGTTTTTTACATGTTTCAACTTATTTAAATAAAAAACAAAACTAACCCTCCAAAGCACTTCTACTGAGGTTCATAAAACTTCATATTTTATTTTATTTTATTTTATTTTTTTTATTATTATTTTTTTTTTCGAGACAGTGTTTCTCTGCGTAGCCCTGGCTGTCCTGGAACTCACTCTGTAGACCAGGCTGGCCTCAAATTCAGAAATCCACCTGCCTCTGCCTCCCGAGTGCTGGGATTAAAGGCATGCACCACCACTGCCCGGCCTTCTTTTCTATCTACAGAAAAATCATATACACATTTGTGCATATATAATACATGTACACAAATTATATCTCTCTTTTTTAAGATTTTTAATCTTCCTCTCTTTTTTCATAGATTTATTTATTTCATGTACATGAGTACACTGTAGCTGTCTTCAGACACACCAGAAGAGGGCATCGGATCCCATTTCAGATGGCTGTGAGCACTATGTGGTTGCTGGGAATTGAACTCTAGACCTCTAGAAGAGCAGTCAGTGCTCTTAACCACTGAGCCATCTCTCCAGACCAGATTATATCTCTTGTCTTGCCTATATTCTACATGAAAATGAAATATAAGAAGGTATGCAGCTATTTCCTGCCATAAGTAATAAAACTCACTTGGCCTTCTTGTCATCTCCTTAGAATTATAGAACAAGCACCACCACAGTTTATTTATCATAGGCCAAAGACGAAGATGGAGCAGAATGCAGCAATGGGCCACAAAATCATGACTGAATATTTAAAGTTTTAGAGACTTTCTTTTGTTTAAACTAGCATCCTGAAAAATAAAAGGTATGGAAAGCATTGTTCTAAGTAGATGAAACTTAATTTTGATAATATAGTATTTTCATTTAATACATAGAAAACTACAAAATGCAACCTTTGTAGAATTTTATTTAGCAACCATGATTAAAATGTTGAATAATTCCTAACAAATACATACACAAAAAGACTGGAATGGCTTTCTTTTCCCTGTAGGTCAGACAAGAAGGGTGGGTGTAGAACACAAGCAAGATTGGAAGAGCCTTCCAATTTCTAGTGTCTCCCAACTTCCTATCAACCGTGTTAATAAACTAAACAGTACTTTGTAGCCTGTACTTTTGTGCATATCTCCTGACTAAGCCGAGAGCCAGATCACACTTTCCTAAGAGGCTCTTCTCCCGTCAAATGCTAAGCTACACAGCATGCTCGCACTTCAAGCCAACCAAACATAGCCCTCTTGGTGCTATCTTTCATTGGTTTAAGATGTATCCATTAACCAAAGGCCCTTGTTGTTCATTGGCTTAAGATGTATCCATTAACCAAAGGCCCTTGTTGTTCATTGGCTTAAGATGTATCCATTAACCAAAGGCCCTTGTTGCAAATTTCAAACTTTTGTTTCTGCCTTCTGTTCCTGCTCCTCCTCTTCCTCCTCTCCTTCTTTCTTGTTCCTCTCCCTTCTCCCCCTTCTCTTCCTCCTCCTCCTTCTCCTTGGGTCTCACTATGTAGTTCTGGCTAGTCCAGAACTCTCCAGATAGACCAGACTGGCTTCAAACGTACAGAGATCAGATCAGACCATGTATGGTGGCACACGCCTTTAATCCCAGAACTTGAGAGGCAGAGGCAGGTGGATCTCTGTGAGTTCAAGACCAGTACAGCCAAGACTACACAGAGAGATCCTGTATTTAAAAAAAAAAAAAAAAAAAAAATCATAGAGTTCCACCTGCTTCTGCTGATGCCTCTGCCTCCCAAGTGCTAGGGCTAAGGGTGTGCAACACATCTGGCAAGTTTCTGTTCCTTTTTTTTTTTTTAAAAAAAAAAAACAAATAGTTCTTTTTAACAAGTAGATTATTTAAAAGAATAACATAAAACCACTTTCACACCTCAATTACAAATTTTATGACTAGATTCTCCATATCTTTCCTTGTAAAAATACAAACTAATTTCCTCTGAGTCAGTCAAAAGAGCTAAAAACAAGTGGAGGGGGGCAGATACCATGTCTGTCACATTCTTTGCTATATGACTACCCCAGTAGTGTTTCAAAGTTGAGCCCAAGGTTCACCTAGATAAGTAATAAGATAAAGTCTTACCTTAACCCAAATAAAATTATTAATAGGGCCCTGAATTTTGAATTTTAAATAGACATCCCAGACGATTTAGTATGAGGCAAGTCTGGGAATCAACGACTTGGAAATTTTATTAAGTGTACAAGAAAAATTGCAAAAATATCAATTACTAAAGAGCAATAACTAATAAATTACTGTTGAGCCTTGCTTTTTTGTCTTTGAAAGTAAACAACACATTTAAAGCTTGAACCAAACTGTTACTATATCCAGGCTTAATTCTCATTAAATTATTCTCATTTCATATTTCATCTTAGGTTCTATTTGCTAAGTAAATTAGGAGGCAAACTGACAGGATCCTAAAACCATTTTTTATTACATATGTTTACTTACTTGGAGAAAGAGAGTGTATCTCTGAGATGAGAAGACAGCTTGCAGGAGCTGGGTTTTCTCCTCATACTAGGTAAGTCTCAGGGATAAAATTCAAGTTGACCATATTGTTGGCCCAAAAAATTAGTTTTCCACTTAGAATATTAGCAATATTTTCATAGGTAAGAGTAAATTAATTCTTAAATTTACTTGAACTATCCCTCAAGTAATCTCTCACAGTGAATGACAAATTTTTACTAAATTTACACATTAAATGGCCAATCTAGCATTGAGAGTCAAGAGGGCTACCATAATATTGTGAGATATACTTCATGCCCTCTTTTTAAAAGGTTATAAGAAAACTAATTCTATTTCTGTTTACCCTTATATAAGTGCTATCGCTATCATTTAATATGCTATCATTTCTGGCTCTTACAGAATAAAATTTGCATCTTAATGAATAATCCTTAAGGTTTAACATACAATTTCCCGTTATCTGTTTGAATGTTAGGGCACAAATTTGATAATAAAACTTCCTAGAAAGAAGTACTAAAAGGTGTCAATAAAGACAAAAACCCTATTAAACTCTTGGATACCAAAGTTCCCTCCCAGATAGCCTAGGCTACCTGCTAGTTCAAGGCCAACTTGAGTTACAAAGCAAAATTTTGTCTCAAAAAAAGAAAAAGAAAAAGGAAGTGGGGAGAGGGGTGCTAGAGTGATGGCTCAGTGGGTAAGAACACTTGCTGTGTGCACACGCACACACTCATTAGAATGGTGGTAAATACTTAAATCCCAGCACTCAAACTAAGGCAGGAATATCAAAAATTCAAGGTTTGCCTATGCCACAAGACATGTTCTAGGTCAACCTAGGCTATGTATCAAAACATTGTGTCAAAAAAAAAACAAAAACAAAAATAAAAAAAACCACAACGATAATAAGGTCTTGCTACTGTTCTAGAGGACTCCAGATCAAATCCCCCCATTCACAAGGCAACCCCCAGTCATCTGTAACCACAGTCCTAGGGATCCAGGGTTCTCTTCTAGCCTCAGGCGGCACACATGCAAACACCCATACACATAAAACAAACAAACAAGTCTTTACTAAATAGGAAGAGAGCAAATGTGGGGAAGCACGAGTGGCTGAAATTCCCAATGCAGCCTAATCCTTGAGCAGAGATAGACTCATGGGGGACACCCGCACATTTTCCAGCAACCCCCAAGGACGAGTGCCTTCTCCAAATTTTTCTGCCCAAACAGGGTGCTGTTTCCTAATGTGCACTTTACTATACATTACTTAAAACAAATAAACCCCACTTACTAATTATTCTCACCAACAAATATATTAATGAAATATAAGTATAATAAAACTCAATATACCTAATCATTTTGATTTAACACAGAGGACAGAGAAACACAGTAGACAAAGCCAATGAGACTATTCAGTAAGCAAAAAATGCAGGCTCTTAGACATGACAACTCCATCACTACAATAATACAGCACAAAAGAAAAGAAATGGGAGAGGCTACATCACAGACAGACAGACAGACACACACACACACACACACACACACACACACACACACACACACACGGGGCATGAGGCCTTTGGGGCTGGCAAAAAGAATGTTAAAAGCCAGAGAGGGAGTGCCATGAAACAGCCACCCATGCACACCACAGCTATAGACATCTGCCCATCAACATTCCATCACAGAGAGGGTACTCACTGGTGGGGAGGGGGAGAACACTTTTCAATGGTGCAGCCACTGAAGGAGAATTTGGGATGAAGCTCAAGGGGTATGGAAGGAGAATAGAGTGAGGATGAAGGATGGCTATGATCTCAATACCTTCTGTATGTATGGTTTTTTTTTTCAGGGCTAAAAAAAGTAACACAGAAATTGAGCAAAACTTCTCTAGAAACCCGTCTGCTAGTCATGGCAGTACATACCTGAAATTTCAACATTTTTAGACTGAAGAATCTAAAGTTCTGGGCCAGCCTGGACTAACACTTGAGGCCCAGTCTTAACAAGTACCTAATTATATCCCAACAGTATTTCCTCACTGCCATTGTTCATGCATTCCAGTTGATTACCTTTACTGGATTTTTAATCTTAAACCATTCAGTCATAGTTACACTGTCTAAAGCAAAATAAAGGTTATTTAGGAAAAGAGAGCAGTTAAGAAAATTCATAATCCCATATGACAATTATATATACAGTTGTTTGTGTAATTTATGCCTGAAAACCTTGTCTACCACATTGTAATTTACCTTTACCTTCTGTTAAGATTGGAACTACAGGAATATTGTGCTCACAACTTTACAACCTTTAGTCTCAGACTACCTTTTACTTAAACCACTTCACCGTCAACAGCTGACAAACACTTTGACCAAAAATCTGCATTTATTCTTCAAAATACACAAAATCACTCTCTCTCCTTCCACCACTGAGCAACCAAAATGCACTTACTTCCTAGAGCCACTTCCTGGGATCCATACTCTTAAAACCCATAATCCTGAGAAGTCTCGGGATCATTTCCGGTGATGAGGGAATGATACCTGCATAAACTTTTCATGAGATGGCTCACAGTAAGACACTACAGTGCCTGGATCAGAATGTGCACTCAATAAAAGCCAACCATTACCTAGCTACAAAATAACTGCCTTGAGTCTGTATTTTCTTCTTTTACATGACTTAAGTCTAACATAATTCATCAGGACACGTATAAACATACACAGAAGGCTTTCCAACTAGTTCTCCCGAATAACAACAGTATTCACCCAAACTAAGTTTTCACCTCTCTTTTCAATAAAAAACATTTCTTAAGAAATTAAAGATTCCAATCCCCCACGCTTTCAGCAAGACATCTGTCTGCAGTCTAGCTAACAACACATGGACTGGAAACATTCGAGATTTTCCCTGGCTGGAAAGGTAGGTGAGAGTCAACCTGCCAAACTTCTGCCTGCCACAATCAAAACTTCAATTTCAAAGTAGGCCGAAGAAGCTTGGGGCAAGCGGCTACAGACCTTTTAAAGGATCGACGCTCTCTTTTTGCATTCCCCCAACCCCCACTGTTTAAACTAACCACACCCTTTATTCCCCCTGAGCGGCCTCCTAGCATCTCGCAGGGCTGTCCTCCCACCCCAGGAATCCACGGTCGCCAGACTCACAGAGTGTGTCCACACACGTTCACCATCAGCTTCAAAGAAGGGTTCCGGTATTTGGTGGTCTTACACCTGGGGCAGCCCTGGTCGTCCATGGCGCGTCTCCTTCGCTTTGAGTTTTTCCCCCAACTCCAGCTTCAGCCACTGCCACCTACAAGAACCCCCTAGACCAGACGTCAACTAGGCTCCTACCAACAGGCACTTGGCCGGAATGGTCCTTCGCGAAAGATCACCGGCTGGAAGCCAGGCGCTGCAACACAAACGTTCCGGGAGTGAGTTCTCCGTTCCAGCCGCTACAGTTCCACCACAACTTTAGGTGAAGCAGCTTGGTATCTTGGAATGGGACAAGGGATGCTTTTAAATTATACACATCTTGTCTAATTACATTTTACAAGGAGTCATATCATATTAGGAAGAGAAATTCTTGTTTTGTTTGGAAACATCCACATGATTTCAAAGATTTATACTGGTACACAGTCAATAACACAAACTAGTATTCTCTTTTAAAAATTTGGGCAGTCTGTACTGTATACGTCTTCATACTTGTATAATCAGAATATAATTTGATTCATACATATAAAGATTAGAATAATGCTAAGTGTACTGGCTCACATCTATAGTACCAGCACTTGGGAGGCTGAAGCAGGAATCAGCCATGAGTTGGATATAGGATACATACTGAATTCTGTACAGCTTGTGCTACCTAAGGAGACCCTGTCTCCAAAAAAAAAACCAAAAAACAAAAAACAAAACAAAAGACAAAATAATTGTTTAAGTTCATAAAAGTTATCTAAATGCTATTCTTTGTACCCATAGTTCAAATTCTTAGTACATGTCAGAATACTTCTATAAATAATATCCAGCCCCTTCCTCCACAAAGGCCTGCCCCTCAAGACTGCCAGACAACCGGGCAGTGGCGGAGCATGCCTAAGCAAAGGCAGGAGGATTTTTGAGTTCAAGGCCAGCCTGGTCTACAGAGTGAGTTCCAGGACAGCCAGGGCTATACAGAGAAACCCTGTCAAAAAAAACAAAACAAACAAACAAACAAGACTGCCAGACAAGCTGAATTGCACAACCTGACTCTCATATGTCTCCAATAAAAGACCTCATTTATTTCCCAACATACTAAATAAATAAAAGGTTATTTTATAAAGCAATTCGAGCAGGGCAGTGGTGGTACACACCTTTAATCCCAGTATTTGAGAGGCAGAGACAGGTGGATCTCTGAGTTAGAGCCAGCCTGGTCTACAGAGCAAGTTCCAGAATAGCCAGGGTTACACTCAGAGAAACCCTGTCTCCTAAAACAAATCAAAACCAATCAAAAATACAAAAAGAAAAAGAAAGAAAGAAAGAAAAGAAAAAGACACACACCTTTATTTCAACAATCCCAAACATCTGAGGACCGGACTCTCTGGGAATTGTACACCACATTCGTTGTATTAACCATACAGTTGTTTTGTTTTTCGAGACAGGGAGACAGCATTTCTCTGTGTTGCCCTGGCTGTCCTGGACTTGCTTTGTAGACCAGGCTGGCCTCAAACTCATTGAGATCTGCCTGCTTCTGCCTCCCAAGAGCTGGGATTAAAGGTATGCAACACGACGCCCAGCCAGATAGAAGCCTTTAAAATCTCTCTTAGATAATGAACTATTCTTACTGTAAGGAACACATCTTCTTCTCCGAGACAAGGATTTATTGATACTTAACAAAGACTTAAGGACGATTACATGAATTATAAAATGGCCATCAAATAACAGTGACATGTGGACATTTTTAATGCCAAGCATTTCTTGTAATTACCGCCATCTAACGGAAATTCTGTCTGAAGTAAACTTGTAGACAGGTTGTTTTGGTTTTGT
>JADRCH010000040.1:1756385-1787220 GCA_019843965.1 Rhynchomys soricoides
GAAATTCTGTCTGAAGTAAACTTGTAGACAGGTTGTTTTGGTTTTGTCTGCTTGCTTGTATGATTGTGGTTTATTTTTAATATTTTTATTATGAGTATTTTGTGTGTGCATGTTCATGTGCACCAGCATGCATGTAGGGGCCAGAAGACAACTTACAGGAGTTAGTTCTCTCTGTCTACCATGTGAGTCCTGTAAGTCCTGTAGATGAACTCAGATCATTAGGCTTGGTGACAGGTGCCTTTACTTACTATGCCATGTCACCAGCCCTGTTTCATGTTTTGTTTTAATATTATTTTATTACTTACTTGAGAATGCCACACAATTTATTTTGATCATATTCAACTCTCTTCCACAACTACTAGGTCCACCCTCAGCCACTCCCTTCCTACCCACCCAGCATCTCTCTCTCTTTTTCTCTCTCTCCCTCTTCCCTCTCTTCTCTCTCTCTCTCCCCCCTCTTCTCTCTTTCTCTCCTCTCTCTCTTCTCTCTCTCCCCTCTCTTCTCTCTCTCTCTTCCTCTCTCTTCCCCCTCTCTTCTCCCTCCCTCTCCCCCTCTCTCTTCTTTCTTCTCTCTCTCTCCTCTCTTTCTCTCTCTGTCTCTCTCACTCCACTTTCCCTCTCTATTGTCTCTCTCTTTACGCCCCCTCCCATCCAGGTAAATTTGTGTTGGCCAACTACTCTTGGGTTTGGGCCCTACCCTGGAATAGTGATTACTGCAAGTAAGGAAAGTGAGTCTTCCCTTCCTGGAAGTTATCGGATGCCAATACTTCCTCAGCTGTATATATATGTGATGTAATGTGTAATGGGCCATGTGATCACTCCTGTTTTATGGCTTGTTTTTTGTTTTTGTTCCAGGCTCTCACACTGACCTGGAACTCACTGTGTAGTCCAGGCTGATCTCTAACTCATGGCAATCCTCCTGTTTCAGTATCCAGTGTGCTGGGACCCCAAGTGTGAAGCACCATACTTGTCTCAGTCAAGTTTTTCCGAATTATCCCATGACTTGAATACCTGCAGTATCCATTCTCAGTCATTTTACCTCTCTACAGAATTTTCTCCGTTCAATAAAAACATAAAAGAAACAGCCCCACCTCCTCATAAAAACTGGACATACTAGACACCCCTAGTTAGGGTTTCCATATGTCATGGAGGGGATATATGACAAACAGCTACATATTACATTTGAGAGGAAGGAGGCCATGATGGCTCAAGACTTGATATGAGTATATAAGCATCAGTGACTCACTTTATAAACTATATTATCTCCTTGATCATAATACTGTCCACCTATAAAAGTTAATCAAATCCAAGTTCACTAAAGTAAGAAACATGAAAAGCCATGCTGACCTACAGGCCTGCCACATTGCGTTTACTGATTTTAAAAGGCCTTAGTAAATGTATCATTAAATGTGAACCTCGACAAAAAAATAAAGGTACCTTTAGGATCTTTATGTTTGAAAAGAGCAGAAAGCTTCTGATGAATAAGTGTGTTCCCTGAGCCAAGAGAGAAAGAGCGACAGACAATTTAGTCAATACTATGTTAGGATGCCATACACTCAGCCGCCAATACAGCCGGTTAACACCAGAACTGTCTTTGAAAAGGAGAACTCCTAGCACACTTTAAAGGGAATTGCTCTTCTTTTCCCTCAAGCCTTAGGATCAAAGAGAAGAAAACACTAAAACATGCAGGAGGAAACTGCTAGAAACTCTCCCGTGTACCATGCAGGCAGCTGCTATTGGAGAAGCCCAGTGATGACAGGAGAAGCCCATAACTGGCTTGAAACAATGTCAGATACACTGTGCTCCAAGAGCTATGAGAGCTACATGCAGTAGAAAATATTGTTTCTACATCTGAGCCATAGCACTAAGAAAACTAGGTAGAGATAATGATGCCGCTACTTACTACTTACACGATGATTCAAGCATTGGTTTTCCCAATGCTAAACTAAAGTAATACTTGGAGTGTCTGAATGAAAATGCTTAACACTATGCCTTTTGCCTCTCATTCACAATAATAACATTGCCAGAAACAGCGTTTTAATAAGGGAAGCGTGACTTTCTTTCAAAGCAGATAACTGTACTTTCAGCCCGAACTTCCGTTTCCTTTACACATTCTAACAGGTGTGTTATACTGATGAAACTGAAGCCCGCCAGTGGTGGCATACACTTTTAATCCCAGCACTCACTCGGGAGGCAGAGGCAGGCAGATCTCTGAATTTGTGGCCAGTCTGGTCTACAGAGGGGGTTCCAGGACAGCCAAGGTTACACAGAGAAACCCTGCCTCAGAAAAACAAAAATGATGATGATGAAGATGATGATGATACTTTATAATTTGGGCTTATCTAGTGGACTCACAGCACTACCTTGTACAAAACAGAAGCTCTGAAATGTACACCATCATCACTGATAGAGTTTTGAGAGAAAAAAAGGACCAGACTTCTGATTCAAGTGGAAATTCCATCTGTGTTAGAAAAGAAAAACAACAACAAACCTTTCAAGCTTCCTGCCTTGGGAAGATAGCTACCTGAACCAATCAAGTACATTCTTGCCCTTGCAAAATCTGCCGGTCCAAACCAGCAACTAATCTACCTCCCAGGGCAGTGGTTTTTAAATGTAAACTTCCCTCCTTGCCCCAGGGCTATAGACTTACAGGCTTTCCTTTTTAGAAGGGGCAGAACCTACTGCTTTGTCACTTTTTAACGGCTCTCTCCAATTCTTAAGAGAAAACAACAACAACAAACAAACAAAAAACAAAACAGTCCCTCCATCACAGTGTAATGAGCCTGTCCAGGATGCAGTACTCAAAGGAAAAGGCTGACCTAAAACATTCAACTAATTGGAGAATCGCCCTAGAGTGTTTCAAATCTGCAGTAAGTATCAGATCCTCTTTGGTTTTGATGAGGATGACAAAATACTGGGAACTAGTGAGAGCTGTGGAACTTAATGTCTGTGGAAAGCTCCTTTGAAAGCTAAATAAGAAAGGCTGAGGTAAGTAAAATAGAATGGCGGGTCTTAATCTACCAGCTCCATTCTTGACCTTCTCACTGTTGGGTATCTATTAGCATTAGTGTTTGAATATAAAATACACCACACACACACACACACACACACACACACACACACACACACGTATGGAAAGCTCACATGATAACTGCTTAGTTCCTAGCTGATTGAGCTATTTTGAGAGGTTCTGTGGTGAGGTCAAGTTGAGAGAAGTGGATCGATGGGGGGTGCGGGTGGGGGCAGCATTATGTCTCGTTCCAGGTCCAGAAACATATAGCCAATTGACCATAGACTGAACCCTCTACAACCGTGAGCCAAAAATAAATAAATAAATGCCAACAACAAAACCTTCCTTTCTTAAGCTATTTGTGCTAGATATCTTATCTGAATAATGAGAAAAGTAACAACCCAACCCAGTACCATAATTCAGTAAGTAATTCAGCAAGTAATCCTTTTGCTTAAGCCAATTTGATGTGTTTGGGGCTTCTAGAGAAATCTATGCCATCACAAAAAGATAAGAGAGCACTAAAGCCTTGCAGTCAGTCTTTTTTTTTGGTCTGTATTTCTTCTCTATACTGTTGCCTCTGTGACTCAAGGTCACTCTCTACCTTCTTCCTGTTGATCAAGGTACTACAAAGGAAGGTAACTTGCTCACAAAGAACTTACAAGCATATATACAAGTCTTGAAATAGAAAACCTTTTATAAAAGAATTCTGATTGCTTTGATTTGGGAAAGTACTCATTCTAGACCAATTGACCTTGGCCGCAATGGTATACATAACCAACTACACACGTGACGACAAACTAAACACTTAAAAGGGGATTTTTTTTGTTTTTGTTTTTGAAGCCAGATCTTGCTATGTGACCCAAACTGGCCTCTGATTTTGGATCAGTCCTCCTACATTAGTGAGCGTGGTCTTCTAACCACTCTCCAACTACCATTTATGTAAAACCTCTGTTCCATATTGGATTGCTTATTTACTTTCAGAAAAACATCAAATAATCATGGCTCCATGCACTTCCTATTCTGTTCCCTTTGCCTCCAAGGAGCCACTGTCCTCTCAAAATTCTCAACCTTCAAAGATTCAGCTTGAAGCCCACACCCTACGCCCCACCACTCTTAAAATGAATCTCCTCATTCTTACAGTGCTGTTACCCCAGACTGTGTTCACTTACAAATATGTCTTCTCTTCCCCATAAGCATTCAACCTCCTAGAGAGACCGACCCTCGATGGATTCGTCCTTCTAGCCTTCCAGTCCTAAGACAATGCCTTATGCTTAGGCAGGACTCAGAAAATGATCCTTCAGAAATGCTAACTACATACCAACCGCCTTCCTTAAGTAGCAACCGAGGGGGTTGACTTTAGGACCAGCCTTCATTAACTCTCTGAGAAAGAAAGCGCCTACCAAGAAGCCACTTATCTTCAGACAGCCAGACCATTCTGGGGCTGGAGAAATAGCTCTGCAGGTAAAGCCTGATGGTAGAACCCATGTAGAAATAGAAAGAGAGAGCTGCTGATTCCACAGAATTGTCCTTTGACTCCCACACATGATCATATGTACATATATACACTGACACACAATAATAATAGTTGATACCAACAACAACATATTTTTAATCTTAAAGAAATCTGAAGCCAGGCAGTGGTGGCATACCTTTAATCCCAGCACTCCAGAGGCAGTGAAAGGAAGATTTGTATGAGATCAAGGACAGCCTGGTCTACAGAGTTTGTTTCAGAACATGGATAAACACTGTCTCAAAAATCAAAAAAAGAAAGAAAGAAAAAAGAAAGAGAAAGAGAGAAAAGGAAAAGAAAGAGAAAGGAAGGAAGGAAGAAGGGTAGAGAAATCTGTCTTCATGGTGAAAAAGAAAAAGAAAAAAAATCACATGAACTCCAACATAACATGTTGCACTGAACCAGATTATCTTCAAGACACTAAACGGCTAGAACACCTGCTTGCTTTTAGAAACAAGGATTTTGGTTTCCCTACTCCTCTTCCCATCACCCTCCCAGCCTCCACTCTTCCAGATCACAACACAGCATGACACTGCATGCCAGTGCAGCAGACTCAATATTCCCAACATGGCGGAGGAATGAAACAGAAGCAATTTCAAACACCATCGGGTGTGACCCGTGCTCCAAGATAAACTCCACACAAAATACAGTTCCATTCCAATGTCATTGACCATGCTTGAACCTACTAGGAATTATGGCAAGGCATACTCTAAATTTCACCCTGCCCAAGCACTGGAAAACTCAGATTTCTGGTCCTAGAGACATCTTCTGCAATTGATGTATAAATTAACAAAATTCGAATCTGTAGCAGGACTCTGTAAATCTCCTCTGAATTGAATCCTCCAGTCCCCATGGTCCATTGTTTCCACAGATGCACTATTACAGACCTGACAGAGCCACCAGTGCTTACGTAAAACCTGACAGACTTAGTATACTACAGACAATATACAGAGCCAATAATCAAAAGCCAGTTATGTTCTTTTCTAAGCCATGCACTGTACTTGATTGATAATAATTTTGAAGCTAACTTCTATGACCTCACAATCTGGCCAAAGGAATTTTAAATTAGGTATACAAAACTGAAAAGCCTCTTTCTTTGCATTATCAGTAGGAAGATAACAATTCTTTACAGAAGATTAATTATGTATCAAGTTCTTTTCAGAAAGACTTATTTAATCTTACAGTAATCTTTTCCACGTTTTTATACTCAAGTATGTGGCGGAGCTAGGACTGAACCCATGCCTAGATAGCTGAACCTTAAATATGTATCTTTTCCATGAAACCACACTACTTCTTGTCTACTTTGCTCTGATAAATAAAATTTAAGAAACCAGCCAGGCCGTGGTAGCGCACACCTTTAATCCCAGCACTCGGGAGGCAGAGGCAGGCAGATTTCTGAGTTCAAGGCCAGCCTGGTCTACAGAGTGAGTTCCAGGACAGCCAGGGCTACACAGAGAAACCCTGTCTTGAAAAACAAAAACAAAAATAAAATTAAATTAAATTAAAAACCAAATGCAGAATGGCCACCCAGACTGGAATGAAAAACGGAAAGTAGTAGAAAAATGAATGAACTCCAAATAATAAAGTCTATAATGAATTAATTATGGTGCAAAATATGCCAATGTTATCGGTTCATAGAAATGTACCCCTATAAGGTGTCAGGATTAGGGCCAAGTGTGTGAAGGGTAAGTACGAACTCTCTACTATTTTGTGATTTATCAGTAAATCAAAATTATCTTAAAAGTATATTTTTAAGTGCAAGAAAAATTTTAAAAAGCAAGGAAGTTTTAAACTCAAATGCTATCCTGAACTTGATAGCTATCTGGATGTTTTCAAAGGAGGAGAAAGTTGAAGTATTGCCTAGGATTATTAATTTTAAATATGCCAAAGATGTCACTTACAATTTTACCACATTAGGATACTGTTTTTGAAAGAAAAAGAAAGGAAGAAAAAAAAAAGGAGAGAAGTGGGGGCTACTGAGATAGCTGAATGGGTAAGGTGCTTGCTATTAAGCCTTACCACCTGAGTTCAATCCCCAGCACTAATATAGTGGAAGAAGAAAATCAAAATCAGAGACCCGACTCTCAAAAGGTGTCCTCTGACCTCTACACACGGGTCATGCCAGCATGTGTGCTCTTACATGTGTGTGCACTCACACACAAAAAATAAATATTTTAATGGAAAACAGTTAGGTTCTGTATCAAATCTCTCAGCTAACCAACAATAAAGAGGTAGCAAAAAGAAAAGAAAGAAAAATAGAAAGGAAAGAAAGAAAGCAAACCTCACCAAATTGATGTGACAGCAGGTGACCCGAACAGCTGCCTGACAACATGCTGAAATAGGCAGTTATGACTGACTAGGAAGCAGAAACAGTACAAGGCCACCCTGAAGTAAAGGTTAGGGGCAGGGCATATCGCTGTTAGCTTTGGAGAAGGATCACCTGAAGACAAATCCAACTGACCCAGTAGCCACAGAGACAGGGTTCATCATCCCTTTCTGAGCTAAGACCTCATGCAAGCCATGAAGGAAAGAAACCCAACTGAAGATAGCCACATCGCACCTCCACACTTCAGCCTCAGACCTGGAGAGCAATCTTCTATTTGTCTGTGGATGGCAAGGGCTGCTGATCCTGTCTGGATCTCTTCCAACACACCTGCGGGTAGAGGTGGTGTTCTTCCCAGACTTATCACCTTCAAAGAGAAACTGCTTATCCATCCTAGCACCACACTGTGTGTGTAGGGGTTTGCTATCGGTGTCCATATTTTGAGTGTTTCTACTACGGTAAATAAATTTGTGTTCCTAGACCATTATAACTTAGCTCTCTTCTATACTACTTACCCAGTAATAAACATCCAGTTTTATTTTCTGTATGTTTGTTTGTATTAAGCTCATCTCAGGGTTTCTGTTGACTTGTTTGGTTTTTTTTTTTTTTTTTTAATGCTTCTTGCTTTTGTCATCTCAGTGGGCTTCACACACTGCTTATTTCAAGGTTTTCGAGTTCGCCCCCTCCGAAATTTTCATTACTACCAATGCTTCTCTATCAGAACATTCCTTAGTGCTGTTCTTGACCCTTTTGAATACACATCCTTAATAAAGACATCCCTTAGTAGGGGAGGAGAAGAAGGAGGTGCTGGGAAGCTTCGGAATTAGTCTCTGAAGTTTTGTTATCTACATACTGAGGGTGGTCTCTTTGTTAAAAATTTAGCTGTCCAGACCTTAAGGTCACGCGATTAGTATTCCCTTGGGAATCACTGGGCCTTTCTTTGAAAGAGCTGTCCAGTTTTCAGGCCACACTAGATAACTGCCCATTCAGAAGCTTGGCCAGAAAAGAATGTCGGTGTTTTCCCGCAGGTAAAGGTGCCAGGGGGTCAGGGAGAGAGGGAAAGGCAAGGGGTGGAGTGGGAGGCGGGTGATCGACAGGGATAGAAACGGTGTCTCCTCCTCCCACTGAATGCGAAATAGCCAATGGGGTGGCGCGGCCGGGCCGGCCGGGCGGCCAGTGCCATATAGTATGCAGCAACCGGAGGAGTCACGTTGGGGGAACGGCAGAAAGCAGCTATCCGTTTACACTACTTTGCTCTAGCAGCTATCTTAATGGTGACTGCGTGGCCTGGGGGAAACCTGATCGGCCAGATCCAGCCGAAACCGGGAGGGAGGGAGTGGGCTTTCCGGAGGGGGGAGGGGGAGGGAGACGAAGAAGGAGGAGTAAGAGAGGGGGAAAGAAAGAGGAAAAGAGTGCGAGGGAGTGAGGGAGGGAGGAAAATAAACAACAAAAAATGTCCTCTTCCTCCCCCACCGGGCAGATTGCAAGTGCGGCGGACATCAAGCAGGAGAATGGGATGGAAAGCGCCTCGGAAGGACAGGAGGCGCACCGAGAAGTGGCGGGGGGCGCGGCGGCTGGGCTGAGCCCCCCGGCTCCAGCTCCTTTCCCCCTGGAGCCGGGGGACGCCGCGGCTGCCTCCAGGGTAAGCCGGGAGGAAGGGGCAGCGGCGGCCGGAGCGGCAGATCAGGTACAACTCCACTCGGAACTTCTGGGCAGGCACCAGCACGCAGCCGCCGCGCAGCCCCCGCTGGCCTTCTCGCCGGACCATGTCGCCTGCGTGTGCGAGGCGTTGCAGCAGGGGGGCAACCTGGACCGCCTGGCCCGGTTCCTTTGGTCCCTGCCCCAGAGCGACCTGCTACGTGGCAACGAGAGCCTGCTGAAGGCGCGAGCGCTCGTGGCCTTCCACCAGGGCATCTACCCTGAGTTGTACAGCATCCTCGAGAGCCACAGCTTCGAGTCGGCCAACCATCCGCTGCTGCAGCAGCTCTGGTACAAGGCGCGCTACACCGAGGCCGAGCGAGCGCGCGGCCGGCCGCTGGGCGCCGTGGACAAGTACCGGCTGCGCAGGAAATTCCCCTTGCCCCGCACCATCTGGGACGGCGAGGAGACGGTGTATTGTTTCAAGGAGAAGTCGCGCAACGCGCTCAAGGAGCTCTACAAACAGAATCGCTACCCCTCGCCCGCCGAGAAGCGGCACCTGGCCAAGATCACCGGCCTCTCCCTCACCCAGGTCAGCAACTGGTTCAAGAACCGGCGGCAGCGTGACCGAAACCCCTCCGAGACCCAGTCCAAAAGGTGAGCGCCAACTTTCCTCCTCCTCCCCCTTCCTCCCCCCACCCCTTCCCAGCTTTCTTTTCCTCCAAGCGCTCGAAAACATGGCGCTTACCTTCCCCACCAGCCTGGTCCGGCTGCCCACCTCTCCCCGCCCCCCACCTCGCTTCCCTACGGGGAGAGCGGGGACGACGGTGGCAACGGGCGGGCGGGGGATCCTCCCTCGTAACCCTCCCCCTCCTGCCCCCAGAAGTTTCTGGTCGCCCTCCTAGGTCCAGACCCCGCCCCCACCTCGGCTGGTCACTGCTGCCCGGCTTCCCACCCCCATCCTGCTGCCTTTGAAGTTGCCACTCTCGCCTTGGTTCTTTTAGGGAGTGTGTGTGCACGCCGGCAAGGCTGCTCTCACCGCGGCTCTGGGCCCGCAGGGGCTGCTGGCGCCGGCTGGGGTCCCTGCCTCCTCCGGGTCACCCGGAGCCTGGAGTGCGCACACTCTCCAGGGTACCCAGTGTTCGACTGAGCCCCGGGCCTACCCTGGAGGTCATCAGGGGCGCTCTGGAAGGAAAAGGAGCGTTAATGGAGACTAGTAGCTCAGATGGGGTCTGGGGACGTCGAGGCTCTAATATGACAGAGTTAATCATTCACCCTGGCCGCCGCGGTTCCCTTCGCTGCTTGGGCAGTGTGGGGTGTGGGTGCTGCTGGTCTCTGCGGTGTTTTGAAACCTGATTCTGAACAACTTCGGATCGGGTTACAGTGCCTTAGAGGTGGCAAGACTGAAGGACAGTTTCTTGGACCCCCTAACACTGCATGATCTCCTAGTGACTAGGCAGTTGGGAATAGGGGACACGCTGGCATAAGGTGGGCAACAGGAAAGAAGTAGAGGAGCTATCCACTCGGTCCTCCTTCAGCCACCCCCACCCCCACCCATCCCCACACTTTCTGGTTTGAACTTTATTGTGTTTTCCCCTTCTTATAAAATGCAGGGTTTCGGTTTGTTTGTTTGTTTGTTTTTTCACCTCTTTTGTGTCCGCTAGAGTCAGACCCTTGGCTGTGTGTGCGTGTTTAGGTGTGTGTGTGTATGTGCTGTTGTTTAGGTGTGTGGTTGTTGTTGTTGTTGCTGCTGCTGCTGTTGTTATTGTACGGGTAAAGTAAGCAGAAGGTTGATGCCCCCCTCCCGCAGAGACTGGGAAGAAGAAAATCTAAATGCAGTTCAAATGTTCTGCCCTGGGAAGGAACCCGGGAGCCATGGAGCCAGCCGGCCTGGGCCAGGTGAAGGTGATCACCCTGCGCATTCCAGAGCCTGCCCTCGCTACTTTTGCCCTGCGCTCGGGTGGAGCCAGAGGCCCACAGCTCACCCCAGGCAGGGAGAAAGGCACACTGTGTAGCCCTGACCCTGGTTGCTGGTAACCATAAACAAAACATGCCCGGCGACCTGCGAGCACCCTCCCACAGTCTTAAGAGAGGGGGCGATCCAGAGAAGGAGCACTGGTTAGGCTACCCCACCTACCCCGGAGTGCTCTGTAGATGTACTGAAGGAATCTCCTAGGCACTAGGTATGAAGCCCGCGGCACATGTAGGCCAGCTGTCCTGTAGCCTTTGCTATGGAACCTGTCCAGTTCCCAGGATCTATCTACACACACACACACACACACACACACACACACACATATCCTGAGCTCAGCTCTGCTGACTTCGTCCTCCTCTCCATTAATTCCACACCCTTAACCCCCTAGCCCAGTTGCCTAGTATAGGCCCCTCTCCGGATCTACCTCCCACCCGCACCCCCGGTGAGTCACCCTCACCAATGGCGACTGCCGGCTGCTCTGCTTCAGCTCGTAAATCAGCTTTCTGCGCTCCTGGCCCCAAAGCCCAAAGCCTGGGTAATCCCCTCCCCTCATCCTCAAAGGAAACCGACCACACTGGGATGTTGGATCCTCATCTGGACCAAGTCTCACCAGGCTTCCAAACTGCTTCTGTCCTCCCCCGCCCAGACTGAAACCAAAAGAGGAAAACTGCCACCATTCCTCCCTGACCTGAACTTGGTATTTCCCTTATGTCCAGGATCCTGGAATAGAAGGACTGAAGACTCAGGAAAGGAGTCTAATAGTTACAAGGCCACTGAGTGATGCTCTCCTTTTCCCTCCCACCTCACCAAAGCACCGGATGGTGTGTGTTAAATAGGCCCCTATGGCTTCCTTTGGATTCAAAGGCAACTGTGCATATTGAGAGTTGCAAGGGCAAACCACTTATTGAATGAGAGTTGTCTCTCTGGTGGAATAGAAGTTTGGGAACAGGTGAGGAAATGGTCTCTTGTTACCTAACTGGCAAATAAAACTGAATACCCCAGGCCTCCTGCTCCTTTGGCAATTCCATCTACCTTCAAAATAACACGAATCTGAGATGGCTGTCCTAAACAGCAAAAGGACCTATTAACATGTAATGAATTGTTTCTATGGCAAGGGTAGCGGTCCTTTGAGCAGTAGGAGTAACACTTGAAGGCTGTAAGAATGAAAACACAATATTAAAGTGCTTTTAGTTGAATTTCACATTGTCCGACCTTCTGGTCTTTCTCTGAATGTTTTTGAAAAGGGATCCAAATGCATCTTCTCATTGTCTGGCTGGGCAGAATTTGCTTCAAACCTTGTAGTTTCAACAGGGCCAGCCGATAATTCTATTGTGCTTTGCTTAAATATTGTCTTTAACAGGTTTGAAGGATGTTTTACAAACTATGTCAATTGTCAGTCCCTTGACCTTCAAAATGTCTTTTCCATCCCCTGAACAGCGAATCAGATGGCAATCCCAGCACTGAAGATGAATCCAGCAAGGGACATGAGGATTTGTCTCCTCACCCACTTTCAGGTGCATCTGATGGCGTCACCAACCTCAGCCTTTCTAGCCACATGGAGCCAGTATATATGCAACAAATTGGAAATGCTAAGATATCATTAAGCTCATCTGGAGTTTTGCTGAACGGAAGCTTGGTACCTGCAAGTACTTCACCTGTCTTTCTTAATGGCAATTCTTTTATTCAGGGACACAACGGAGTTATCCTTAATGGACTGAATGTGGGAAATACACAGACAGTGTCACTGAACCCACCCAAAATGTCTTCAAACATTGTAAGCAATGGCATAGCCATGACAGACATCCTGGGATCTACCTCCCAGGATGTGAAAGAATTCAAAGTCCTCCAGAGTTCTGCTGTGAACTCAGCAGCCACCACCTCCTACAGCCCTAGTGCCCCTGTGTCATTCCCAGGGCTGATACCCTGCACTGAAGTGAAAAGAGAAGGCGTTCAGACAGTGGCCTCCCAGGATGGCGGCTCTGTAGTGACTTTTACTACACCAGTGCAAATTAACCAGTATGGCATTGTCCAGATCCCTAATTCTGGAGCAAATGGCCAGTTCCTTAATGGGAACATTGGATTCTCTCCACTGCAGCTGCCTCCGGTCTCAGTAGCAGCTTCACAAGGTAAAAGCCTCATTTGGTACCAATAATGCACCCAGGCATGTGTTGGTCAGTTGCTATAAATGGCAGGGTTAGTGAAAGCTATAGATCCATGTTATTGTCCAGATACCTCATTGGTTTATACAGTTACAGAATAGCCTTGGTGTGGTTTCCAGTACCTAAATACTATCCAGCTTGCCTGATTTTCTTACATCCTGGGGAATGGAGTTTTATCTTTCCTGAACAGAATGAAAAAGAATAGTTTATAGCAGATCTTTCCAACTCTACAATTATAAGAAGATGATAAGTCAATCAGTGCTTATAAAATAACCCAGTACTTGACGTTTTAAAATTAAAAATTAATAAAATTGTTAGGAACATAAAGTTAGTCGAGCAGTTATTTATTTGACCAGAAAATGTTTTAAAAGAATAAACTAAAAGACAGAATTGATTCTTGCTTGCATCGTGTTCTTCCTATAACCAACACTAAAACATAAAATGATCTAAAAGAAATTTTGAAGAACACATGCTTTTCTGTTGCTCTAGATGTGTGTTCATTTCTCAGCTGTGTGGGTTTATATTTATGAAAACAATTGTGTCATTGTGTATTTGTGGCTTTCCTAGCAGCAGTCTGTTAGAGAAAGGAAGTAAGCCGAGGCTGGCACATCAGTTCCTCAGGAATGTGAATCAAATCTGTATCACTTGCTTGTCCTTTTCCTCTGTGTCGAAGTAGGAACAGTTAGAATTGGGCATAGGAAGCTGAGCAGCCTCTTAGGGTGGTAGATGGTGATCAGTTATCTCTCCTGTAAGCAAGTCTGAAAGTCCAGATTTTTACCAAAGGTCAACCTGCAATAAAGTCAGTTTCTATACAAGTCTCGCTACTGTAGCTACAGTCTACTTCAGCTTATTAGAGGCATTAGTCAAAAATAGTTATGCATTTTATTCCGTGTATTTGTGTCTCTTTAGAGAAAAAGATAGTAAGTCATTATGGTCCTGTAGCACACTCTTCAGCTGTTTATTGCGCCACATTATGTAAGAGTTAACCTAAGTCACACTCCAGTTTAGGACAAAAGACGAACACCCCAGAGAAAGCCAAATTATTTATGACTCTAACCCATTTTCCCTCTTTATGAATTGCCAAGTGGTTTGTAGCATTTTAGAGACAAAAAAAGTTGCACAGATAGTGTGAGTATGTATGTTAGCAGAGTAGAAATGCAAAATGCTTCTCATCTGTAATCAAGAAAAGTGCTATCACTTTAATGGTTGTCTCTTGGGGGGTGGGATGGGGGGCTGGTTGGGTTTTTCCTTTTCAGTTTACCCCTGGCTGTCCTAGACCTGATTTTGTAGACCAGGCTGGCCTCAAACTCAGAGATCTGCCTGCCTCTGCCTCTAAGTGCTGAGATCAAAGTCATAAGCCACCACTGTCCAACAATAGTTTTTCAATGGGATATTTACCAAGAATAAGAATAGCATTGTCAGTTAAAATAGCTAAGATGAAATGACAGGGCTCTCTATCCTTTGACTCAGTAGGCAATTCCTTTGTAGTAATTTTGTATTACAGACTGCTGTAAAGCATTTTGGAAATTTGGACTTTATTTTTAAAAAATGCTAAGATAGGTATGGTGGTAAGTGCCTGTTATCCTAACACTTGGGAGACTGAAGCTGGAAACTGGAAGTTGAAGCTTCTTAGCTAAGTACCTGCCTGAGCTACTTAGTTACAAAGAGCTACATTCAAGCTAAAGCAGGTTACAATACATAGTGAAAGTCCATCTCCAAAAAAATGTACCAAATCAAATCAAATCAAACTTACACTAAACATTCTTTAAAATGTCCAGAAACATAATCCTTTCTTCCTAGATTCAGGAAAAAGTTATATAGGAAGTTATGAGGAAAATCAGCCTGCTGATATCTTTATTCATTTTACAATCTGAGAGGATTTGGGCCTTTGTTTGTTTGTTTTTTCTTCTTTAGCATCATTGTACACTTATACTTTGCACCTGCACCTGACTTTTTCCTGTTCAGTTTTTGTACTGATTAATTTGTAACTCAGTTGCAGCTATACTTAAAAATCACATTCTAGCCAGGCATAGTGGTACATGTCTTTCATCCCAGCCCTTGGGAGGCAGAAGCAGGCATATCTCTGTGTGTTTGAGATCAGGTCAACAGAGTGAGTGCCACCAAAGACAAGGCTATGTAGATAGACCCTGGCTTAAAACAACAACAACAAAATCATGTTTTATGTCTGAGGCCTTGGGTTCAATTCCCAATACTGAAAAAGAAACAAAACAAAAACCAAAATTATTGGAATATTTCTGTTTTCTCCTTCATTTATATAAGTTAGTGTTTTTACGTGTACTTGTGTTTAATAGCTGTTGGGGAAATGTTGCATATGTTGTTATTTATGACTTTGTCAAAAACTAATCATTTTGTGGACATGTCTGCTAGTAAACAGTTTCACAAACACACACAAAGCAAAGATTGATTGTGGCTTTTTTCCTCCTTTCAATTTTGAAACCTACAAGACTTTTAAAACACACTTAAAACCAAAGGGTTAAATGGGGGCAGTTTGTTCATGTGTATGGCCTGAAAAAAAACCATTTAAGTTAAAGAACAATGCAAAACATACAGAGGGGGCTTTCTTACCGGTCTCTCTGTGATACATACTTATGTACTAGTACTTAACATTTTTAAAGGAGTTCAAATATAGTGTTTTCTCTTTTGGTTTCTCATGGAAAGACATTCTTTTGCTTACATAAAGTGCTTAAAGATGTTGGAAGCCATCTGTGGCCCTGGGGGACTTCTTTACATAGCGACTACTGTCATCACGGCTACTAAGAATTCAGGAAGGGCAATGTTGAATGAACTACTTAATTTTCTGCACTTGTAAAGGAGTTGATTAGACCCTAATTGAAGAGCAGGGTAGATAAGTACCCTATATTAATCTCCCCCAGAAATCTCCCTAAATTCATCTTTCTCTCTCTGGTCATATTTAGGGACCTGAGTCATCTGACTCCCATCTTTTCCCTTTGCCTTGTAAAGACTCAGAGGGGTTTTCTTTGATTCGGGTTGGAGGGTCTTCACTGTCCCAAGTTTCTCATTTAAACATCTATTTTCTGTTTACACTTTTTCTTCTAGTCTCCACAGACCATTAATGTGGGGCCCTCAAAAGACGCAGCACCCCTTTGACAGAGGCGTTAATTCTAGTCCTTTATGTTCTTCTGTATTTTAAAAAGAGCGCTCCAGGGTTGCCATTCATTTCTCCTATCACTACAACACAAACATTTAGAGCTAGCACTACGAATGGGGGAAGGGAAAAAAACACCCTGGAGGGTTTTGTTGACTGAGACTGCTTTATTGGTAGGCCCGTGAAAGTCTGAGACTTGTCTGTACAGGTTGATGTCATTAACTTGTAAGTTCCAGAGAAACTCATTTTATGTGGTATTTTCATTTACGTTTTATGTCAGCCCTAACGGAAATATTTCATTTTGCATTTGGTTCTCTCATTCTAACTGGTAGAATTAGTGACCATTAGCAACTGATTAAGAGATGTAAGTCTGTGATAAAGAGCTAGAAACTTGGACCGATAGCAGAGCTTGGACAAGATTGTCTCTCTTCTGCTTTTTCTTTTCCTCTGAGATAAGGTCTTACTATATAGCCCAGATTGGCCTCAAAAATCAGTCTTCCTGCTTCAGCTTTTGTCCCCAGGTCCCATATACTTGCTTGTTTTGGTTGGTTGGCTTGTATTTTTGTTTGTTTGTTTTAATTTTTGATGATGCTGAGACTCGAACCCAAGGCCTGCACCATGCAGGTGATCTGCCACTGAACACTCTCCCCAGGCCCTGTGCTTCTTAAGCTGTCAACTGTTCTTTCATTGATCCTTACAATGATGTGGGAGGTTAACAGATATAGATAAAATGTAGCTCGGTGACAGAGTCTTTCTCCAGTATGTAGAAAGCTCTGAGTTCAGTCCCTAGCACTGCAAATGAAATACAAAATAGAGAGAGAGGAAGCTAGTCTGCCTCAGTCCTGAGCCTGGGACTCTGCAGTTTACTGTGCTGAAGCTGGACTAAGTTACATATTTAAGTGTCACCTCTCCATAAATACTATACCTGAGGTAAAATCATGTGTGCTAAAGGAGTAACGGAGTGTTTGTTTTTCTTTCTGTATTATTTTCATCAATGCTAACTGGTACCTTCTCCCCTAGGTAATCTTTCAGTAACTCCAAGCACTTCGGATGGAAGCACATTTACAAGTGAGCCAGCCACAGTCCAGCATGGTAAACTTTTCCTGAGCCCTCTTACCCCCAGTGCAGTGGTATACACTGTTCCTAATTCAGGCCAGACTGTAGGAGCTGTGAAACAGGAAGGCTTAGAAAGAGGCCTGGTCTTTTCTCAGTTGATGCCTGTCAATCACAATGCACAAGTAAATGCAAACCTGTCTTCGGAAAATCTCTCTGGGAGTGGCCTCCATCCACTGACCTCTTCCTTGGTTAATGTGTCTGCCACCCACGGTTTTTCCCTGACCCCCCCTACACTACTAAATCCCGCTGAGCTAAACCCTGACCTTGCCGAGAGCCAGCCAGTGTCTGCACCTGTGACAAGCAAATGTACTGTGACATCTGTCAGCAACACTAACTATGCAACCCTGCAGAACTGTTCCCTTATTCCTGGTCAAGACCTATTGTCCGTCCCGATGACCCAGAATGCCCTGGGTGAGATAGTTCCCACAGCTGAAGAGCAGGTGAATCATGCCTCGCCTGCCGTCCACCAGGATTTTGTCAGAGAACAGGGCTTGGTTCTGCAGTCAGTAGCTAACATAAAAGAGAATTTCTTACAAAATTCTGAGAACAAAGCAACAAACAACTTAATGATGTTGGACTCAAAATCCAAGTATGTCCTGGACGGCATGGTTGAACCTGGCTGTGAAGACCTGGGAACGGACAAAAAAGAGCTGGCCAAGCTCCAGACTGTCCAGTTGGATGAAGATATGCAAGACTTGTAAGCCTGATTCACTCCACACATCCCCCCTTCTCTGCTTTAACAGGAGCAGATCCTTTTCTTTGTGAAGCCCGAAAGATGGAGAGCTTCTACTCATTTAGAGGAAAACACTGTACTTCTGCAAGCAAGGGCATTTGGGTTGAGCCGCATGAAACGCGTAATTAAATATACAGGAGTGGAACCGCGCTGCTGAAACCTTTCTGGTCACATCACACTCGCTTGCTTTGAAACAGATGGGGGCAAGACAACAAGTGAATGCACCACACCATCGTATCTCATTTAGTCAGCGGTATAACTCTAAGGCGAAACGGAATGTGTCAGTATTTCAAATTTAAAATGTATACACCTAACTTAGAGAGTTAAATAATAGCTCCAGGCTGTTGGAAGCAATGCAGTTGATTGTTTGTTTGTTTGTTTACTTTTACTCCATGGGCATTGAGATGGTTAAGAAAACATGGTACTCTAGACTATCATAAGGGTATATTTTTCAAATTATGTAGCTTATATATGTGTGTGTGTTTTGGGTATATACACATATTCATCGTTTTCACCATTTTGGGGAAAGGCTTGGTTTTAAGTGACTACGTGTTTCCAAATGTGATTGCTAATAGTAAAATGTGGCAGAGAAAGTTTGAAATGCCACTAAACTCTGACACAACTTGGGTACGAATGTAAATACAGGTCTCTAAGCAAGATCTGAGTAAGTACAGTGAGTTTTTATTTATACCATATATGTCTCTCTTCAGGCTCTGTGAACTGAAAAGAAAAGTGTCTTCTTACTGTTTAATTTATATTTATTGTTTGAGCAGGAATAGGACATCTTTGTTTCCCACTGAGGTTTTTTTTGTTTTTTTTTTTTTTGTAATTTTTATCAAGAGTCTATTGAGGTCAATGTTACCACTGAAACAGGAACTGTTTACCCTAGTGCTGGAACTTTGTCACTTCTCGTTACATCCTTCTTTTTTTATTTCAACTTTGATTCATTTAAATATGTTTTATAGAGAATCCTCTGTGCCTTTTTACCTTGTGGCCTTTTTATTACTAGTAAGGTACAAAAGCATCAACAGCAGTGTTGATGGTTCTTTTGTACCGTCCAACAGGGTTAAGTTTACCACAGAACCCCTTTATGCAGGACTTCTGTTTCACTAAATATCATGTGTAAGATTTGTCATGCAAATGGATAGACAGTTATTGTTGATGCTTTTCATTATGATGAAAGAACAAAATTATAGAAGACCACGAGAACAGCAATTCTGCAGGCTATAAAAACAACCTTTTTTTGTTCTGTTTGGTTTTAGATTTTTTGAGATAGGGCTGCTGACTGTCCTGGAACTCACTTTGTAGATCAGGCTGGCCTTGAATTCATAGAGATCCACCTGCTTCTGCCTCCCACTTGCTGAGATTCAAGGCGTGGGCCACCACTACCTGGTTTAACAACCATTTTAAAGTAAACAAAATTATGCAAATTGTACTAATCAAAATCTGTCCAACTGAAGCTTCATTCCCAGTGTTTTGAATTGGATGGTGTACTGTAACACATGACTGTTGCCTGTCCTATTTAATCAAGCAAAGCTTTCGGGTTTCTGTGGGAAATTCTCTTGTATGATAACGTTGTGAGTTGTGTTTAAAAGTTTTAGCAGGACTCTACATCCACAGTATAACAATGCAATGCCTCATGCCGCTAGTCCAGGGCATACGATTTCAGAAAGTAAGGAGGTGATCTTTTCTAAGGTCACTTTTTAGTTGTCGGTAATAGAAGATAGTTACCTTGTTTCAAGATAGTTACCTTGTTTCGTTATTATGGTGGAAGGGACTGCTTGGTTTCTAACATACTCATCAGTTGAGCCCACCTAATAAGGTTCACTGAAGATTTAGCATTTGTTGTTACTACAAAGGGAACTTTCCGTCAAGATAAAGAGCCCTCTGAAGAATTCTGTGCCCATCATTTTGATAAAGAACCTAAATCCCATTTTTGTGAAATTGTAGAATGTCCCTCAATTGCTGAAATAGGTGATTTGGGACAGAGGTTATTTGTTTGTTTTGGGAGTTTATGTTTTGTTTTCACGAAGCTGGTTGCTTCAGTGTGGTTTTCCACTCTGACACTACTTACACAGCTTGGCTGCCCCCCCCCTCCCCCGTCTCCCTCCCAGTTAATTACTGATCATATTGTGATTAGCTTCATGGTCTTGTAGTATAGTTTACATAAAAATAATAGTTTTCACTAGATTGCTGCCGATATCAAGAGGTCATTATTTTAAAATACCTGTCCAGTAAGGAAGTGGGAAAGTCAAAACGTTATATAAGGCAGGTGTGTGTGGGTGTCTGCGTGTGTGTGATGGAAAACTTCCATATATCTGACAAAGTATCTTTTTTATTCCCAGTTCTTCCTCTTTTTCTCCCTATGAGAAAGAAAAGATAGCACAAACCTAAGTACTTACTTAGGAAATGTATTCACACTCCAACATGATGAGCTTCTAGCCCTGCAAACACCCTAGGTAGCTATACAGTCCAGCAGGTAAGAATCAGGGCACATTACAAGAACTTACTGTTCTTTTCTATTCTTTCAGTACAATAAGGGCCAGTTGATATGCAGCCCGGGTATGTGTGGATGGAATATGGTAAACCCCGTCATCTCCTTGCACAGAATTGCAAATGACTTTTTTCCCCAACACCAAGGACCAGCCTTGGTGGTCATGTGGCAGAATATCCTTACATAAACCAATGCTTGAAGATGCTGCAAAGGATCCTCTAGTGATTCCTGATGACGAATCAGAATAGAGGTAAATAACCCCCTGTAAACCCAACCCCTGCTGCTGGCTGTGGGATTTTCCAGTGCCAGCCTATCTATGCACTCTATAGCCAGAATTGGCATTCAGCTCTTAGTTACATCCAGTAAAGAGGATGGTCTAGCATTCAAAGGAAGTTCATTTCCCCCCTCGAACAAACAAAAGCACCTGTGTTTTACTGTGTAACTATCTCATGTATATTTATAGTGAAGACTTACTACATGTTCTGGTGCCTTTCTTGTGTTGTGAAAGGCAGGTAGATGTAGCCATAGATTTTTTTAAAAAAATCCATAGTTGAATTGCACACTGACCTTAACTCTCTGTATGTACCCTTGTTATTCTGCATGTTAAAGCTGGAATTATTGGGCATGTATGGCAGACTACCCTGCTACATCCTCAATATGTGTACATTAGTGCATAAACTCCGAGTCCTTCATTCTCAAATGTCTTTTGACAAATCATCTCATAAAAATAATTCAGGAAATCTGTGGGGAAAGTAATTATGTTTTACAAGAGCTGTTTCAAAGTCTTCCTAAAACTTGGATGATAGAACCTAATGGTTATTTTGTGTCTAATCAAGACATTTCAATTTAATTAGATATTACCGCCATATGTTTTATTAATCCAAATTATATCGCATGTGACTCTTTTGGCTTTCAGGGTTTCTCAAAAAAAAAAAAAAAAAAGTATCATTTTGTTGCATGTACTGTATGTTCAGAGGCAGTCAGCTGTATACTCAATATGGTTTTACTGTGCCTTACATGGAGAGAAACTCTATACAGAATGTATGACGTGGGGCGGGGAACAGAGCCTCTACTGCACTGTTAGGTGATAGCACACAGCATGTCCCAGAACATTTCTGTGCTTAATTACCCAACCAAAGAGATCTAAAGTATGTATGTTGTACTGTAATGGGGGTTATGCCTGGACAATTTAAGTGTTTTATTTGTTTTCTGAAATGATGTGAACTTATTTTTCTAAACACTATGCTAAATAAACTTTATATTTATACATACTTTGTGTTGACGAGAGATTATTTGGGAGAATGCTATTCTTTAAAATGAGAGTAACCCATTTCATTAGACAAGAAACAGAGATGATTTTATGTTTGCCTAGCAGAGAAAAGCATGAGAAAATGCAAATATTTCAACTGGAAGATACCAGAAGGCCAATTGCAGTGATTTTAGAAAAGTAATCTGTGTTGTTCTTCGTACAGAACTATGTAACTCATCTAGCTGTACTCCATACTCAGAGCTAAACCAAGGTGTCTATCCTTAGAGACTGGTGATACAATACACTATTTGTTTTTCTCTCCCAAGAGCTGGATGTGGAAAATAGCACATAGTAGGCACTCTACAGGATTACATGGAAAGAGCCAAAGACCTTTCTAGTAGCTGACTTATTAAAATTTGAGTTCTGCTGCTCATCCCTAGAGCACTGCTGTTAACCAAATTGTGATTATTCCCCAAGTGGATAAGTAAATTTGGCCAGAGCTGCATTTCTGTTGAGTGGAGACGAATGAGTGTTGATCTAGTTTGGTCCTAATTTTATAATTACATAAAGTCTGAGTTCTATTCTTCTACTCCAGCACAGGAGATGTTTAACAACCAGATCGGGAACCAATGATACAATTCTTTTAGAAACCTAGGTAAAGCCATCAAGTTAGTGTCAAGTGGAATGTCTAGACACATTCTTGCCATTCAGTTCATTTTGGCAATGTTCTCTGTAGAAGTCAAACCAGTTAATCACAGAACAAAGTAATTACATTTCATAACTTTTTAACAAACAAGTATTGTAAAACATTTGAAAGGTAGTTGCCTTGTTTAAACCTTGTTCGTGGCTTCTCCAAAGCTAACTAATCTGATAAAATTCAACAGGAATTCAAAGCCTTTGGCTCCCTGATTCCATCCAACTTTTCCAATCTCCCATAAGACACCTTGGTTAGCATATAAACAAGGCACACTCACTCGGAAGTCAGTACCATAAAAGTAGCAAGCAATACTGGAACTGTAGCAGATTTAAAGTCCCTGAGAGAGAAGCAGATCTCAATTTCAAGGTTAACTTTAGGCATAGGTGGGTCACTCAGAGGGTTAAGCAGGGGCAACATAGAAGGTAGAGTTGTAGGGTCAGTACCAGATACTTTAGATTTGAGTCTGATAAGACATCGGTGGTTTTTAGGCAAATGTAAATTTAAAGTGCAAAGACAATGATGTGCACTTTAAAGATGTCAGTGTGGTTACTCTGGAAAATGAACTTAAAGAGGACAAAAGGCAGGAGCTGGGAAACATTGCCATGTTGTGCTGAGTTGTCAGACAGAAAATAGATCAGGATCAGGAGCTCTGGAACAGCAGGGAGGGCCATTTGCCCACAAAGATCTCCGGAATAGTATGTCCTCTAAGTGCTCTACTGGGGCACGCCAAAGCCACTCTGCTCCCTGAAATCTGGCTGCTGTTTCTGATTCCTAACTGAACATCTGCAGAATGTCCTCACGCCCTATCTCTACCTGTGAAAATTAAACCATCGTCTCCCTAAGGCTTGTTGCTATGTTTCAGCGCTGGGGATTGACCCAAGCTTTTTGCACATGCTAGACAAGTGCTTTGTCGGGTCTCCCAGGCCCCAAGTCTGCCTTTTTCCAGCCCCTTGAGTTAATTTCTTCTCCCTTGCTACCCCCGCCCCCAGTTGTTCTCAGAGTTATCATTTCCCTACTGAATTACTACAGTCCATTCTATCCCGTTTCTCAGCGTCTGCTCCTTACTTTGGCCATATTTCACAACTACATGGAGATGGGACATTCAGAATTTGCCTCATCATATATCTCGTTTTAGCAGGTGTCTTGCCTCAGCACGTGCATCTGTCTTAGCTGATATCACTGTCAATCAGCCAGAGTCTGCGAAAATGACAAGAAACTGTAACACACCCCCAGAAGTTTGTTGGTGCGTTTCTTTCTATGGAGTCCCAACAAATGCTCCTCAACTACACAATAGAAGATCAATATATGTGTGTGATTAACGGAAAATACTTCATCATGTGTCCTTTCTTGTGCTTGCTTTAACAAAACATCCTTCGCCTATGTCTGCTTTAGTTCCTTCAAGAGTCTGCCATAGCCTTTCACCTTTGTCCTCTTCCAGAAAACACTCCTTCATGTGTTTGCCCCAGTAAAACACCATCCAACACAACTGACTTTCAAAAAAATCTAGAAACCCCAGATTCCTTACATACGCGATTCATCTCAAGAATCGCTGAATGTCTCTTCTCCCCAGAAGACTTGCCCCACCCCTCTCTCCTACAAAGAAGGACAAGGGGGTCTTTTCTGAATTTAGACAGAGATTTGTGTCTTTTTTTTTTTTCCTTTCTAGTTTTAGAGACTGAACCAAAGGCCTCATACATGATACATCCCAGGAAAACATTCTAAAACTAAGCTAAGCTGGCATTTCCCTCATCTTTAAAGGCATTCTACTGCCATGGATTAGAGACCCACATAGTTAAAATATTTTTTTCCAGTGCTGGGGACTGTACTTTCATATGCTAGGCCAGCGCCAGTACCACTGAGGCACATCTCCAGCCCTTACCATCATTTAAGGCTCAAAAGCCCATTTAGGGAGAGAGTCTGGGAGCCGTTCTTGGAGCATTAGTGGCTGGTTTTTATGGTAATTGTTTTCCTTACTGATCCAGAGATTTTTCCCCCCATTAACTTCCAAATTTGACAAACAAGAGCAGCATTAGCAAACAAAAACAAACAAACAAACAAACAAAACAACTGGGCAGTGGTGGCGCACACCTTTAAATCCAGCACTTGAGAGGCAGAGGCAGGTGGATTTCTGAGTTTGAGGCCAGCCTGGTCTACAGAGTGAGTTCTAGGACAACCAGAAACCCAGGGCTACACAGAGAAACCCTTTCTTGAAAAAACCAAACCAACCAAACAAACAAACAAAACCACTGGGCCATCATAGGTCAACCTCTCAGAATAGCCCTGATACTCAGAAGAGCTGTTAAATACTTAGGTATAGGTACAGTTTCCAAAACTGTTTTCTGTAGATATACCCAGACTATTTGTAGTTGAACTGAGCAAACATCTACAGACTCTACGAGAAACAGTGGAGGAAATGGGGAGCCATGCATCAGGATTGTGAATTACAATTATCCTAGGACTTCTCAATATCAGTTCACCCCTCAGCTCCAATGTTTTGTGCTAAGTAGAGTTCACTATTTTGAGATTACTTGAGATCTCTGCAGTTTGAAGAGATCTAGATCTAAATCTAGATATATAAAGCATATGTATGTAATGGTTTAATGAAACTCACGTCACAGAATTAAAACAGTCAAACCAATTCTAAGATGAAAGTGTACAATGACCAAGAACAACAAATGTAAAATAAAGCAATTGGGGACTGGAGAGATGGCTCAGCGGTTAAGACTATGGTTGTTCTTCCAGAGAACCTGGGTTCAGTTCTCAGCACCTACGTGTCAGTTTAGTTCCAGAGGATGTTCTCTTCTGACCTCCATGAGCTCCTGCATATATGTGACACACAGATGTGTACTCAAGACACATACCAAAAAAAAACCTAATTTTTTTTTTTTTTTTTTTTTTTCGAGACAGTGCTTCTCTGTGTAGCCCTGGCTGTCCTGGAACTCACTCTGTAGACCAGGCTGGCCTCGAACTCAGAAATCTGCCTGCCTCTGCCTCCCAAGTGCTGGAATTAAAGGCGTGTGCCACCACTGCCTGGCTAAACCTTAAATATTTTTAAAAAATAAAATGATTAGATTAAATGATTGCTATGAGGTTCACAACCCATGATTCCTTGGGATGAGATATTCAAGGCAAAGCAGGTACAGCAGGTCTGGTTTTTAACTCATCTTCTCCTTCCCTTGTGTCTACCTTACCCCTACTTGGGGGGATGGGGTTTCTTCCCTTGGTTTCTACCTTGCTGCCCAGATAAGTGACCCTCTGGCGTTGACACTCAGCACTTTAAGGTATGATGAGCCAGCACTCTATCTCAGGGAGTCTACGCTATGATCAGCGGTGAATTAATAACTGCCTTTGTCAGTGCTGCAGTAGACTCCGGCGGGAGTAAAAGGATGGGTAAGTGGGGGACATGGAGAATGTCACCCTTTGTTTTCTTCCTTTTCTCAGTGCTCCACCTCCTACTGGGGAGCGGGGCCAAGCAGCAGAATCTAACCATGTGGATCCTCTAAAAACAGCAACCTAGTTTCACCCACACCAGAGCCTAGCAAAGTCTTTTAAGATTCCTGTGTTGAAAAGATAAGTCACTAACAATAATTGAAGCATAAAACTAGCTGTAGGAAAACAGGAGGTCTTTGATTCCTTCCTCCTGCTCCCCTCCCCCCTCTCTCAAAATAATTGAGCATGGTGTGTGTGTGTGTGTGTGTGTGTGCGCGCACGCGCGTGCACATGTGTAGTGTTTGAATGTAGGTTTGCATGTACAAAGGTCAGATGACAACCTTCAGAGGTTACTTTTCTCCTTTTACTGTGGTGTTCAGTGGCAAGAGCCTTTACCGAGAGCTATCAGCTCACCAGCTCTTCTCTTTTTGAACCCACAGAGTTCCAGGATGTGTACGTGTTTGCCACCATGCATGTAGCCCTAGAATCAATCCCCAAATGCCAAAGGTGGGGACAGGGAATCTAAGTTACATAGTCATAAAAATAAAGTTTAAAAACATTTTTGTATTTCATACGTACATGCGTGTCACAGGCACACACACCGTGTGTGTGTGTGTGTGTGTGTGTGTGTGTGTGTGTGTGTGCCTGCGTGCACAACTTGCAGGAGTCCCTCCTCTCCTACCACCCTGTGGTTCAGGAACTTGATCTCAAGTTATCAGGCCAGCATGTCAAGTGCCTTTACCAGCAGAGCCATCTTGCTGGGCCTCAGCAACACACTTCCCTAGTGTCTATGAAGGCTTAATTCGGTTCAACTCCCAGTACTACTTTTTTTTTTTAAAGGGGGGAGGTATTTTGGTTGAAAATTAGAGAATATTTTGGGCCAGCACACACATATAATAAAAGTTTTTAAAAGAAAGTTGGAAAATACAAAATAATAATAATTTTTCTGTTTTTTTTCTTTTTCTTTTTTTTTTGTTTTGTTTTGTTTTGTTTTTTTGTTTTTTGACAGGGTCTCACTATGTGGCCTCCAATTCTCTATGTAGGCCAGTCCAGCTTCTGCCTTCTGAGAATTGGGATGAAAAATATTCATGTACCACCACATCTGATTTAAAAAAAATAAAAATAAAAATAAGATTACAAGCATGTCTGGCTTTATTTTTGTTTGTTTGTCTGTCTTTCATTGCTAAGGATCTAGACCAGGAACTATTTATAAAAGCTCTCTGCCACTGAGATACCGCCCCAGCCTTCCTTCCACTTTCTGTGACTGGGTCTCAATATAATAACAGCCTAGGCTAGCCTCCAATTCATGCCTCCTCCCAAGCAGTGGGATTATAGGCATGTGTAGCATGCTCAGAAAAAAAAAAAAGTTTTTGAATGTGTATGTTCATATATTGTGTTGTGTGTGTGTGTGTATGCATGTTCTCATGTCTGTGTGTGTGCACGTTCTCATGCACACGTGTGTGCATATGGATGTAGAGGCTAGAAGTTGATGTTAAGTATCTTTCTTCATCAGCTCTCATCTTATATTGAGGCTGGGCTTATCATTTGATTAGAGATTGATTAGCCAGAGGCCACTGATTCTGCTATCCTGGCTACCAACTTGCTCTGGGATCTCCTGTCTCTGCCTTCAGATAGCTGGGATTACAATGGGCCACTGTGAATACTGGGAATCTGAACTCTGGTCCTCCCTTTTGAAAGCCTAAACTCAATAATCAAGAGTAACACATTACTCAATGAAAGAAAAGAAAGTTTCCCCATTGTCTAAAGAGGCTGGGAATGTCCACTGTAACAACCTCAGTGAAATGTTTTCATTGGCCCATTTTACCTCATTCATTCATTCATTCGTTCATTTCCTGTAGTGCTAGGCACATAACTCGGGGCCTTTTCAAGTTGTGTGCATTCTCTCTCATAGGTCCATTTGAGATCACATTCCAGTCAAGGCCCAGTCACAGTGACCAGGGTAGGGACAATATGATCGGCCAAGTTGGACAAAGCCATGGTACAGCATGCAGCTTTTTAAGAGAAGATAGCAGCACCCAGTGGACAGGTAGGGCAGAGGCATGAGAGTGTAAGTTACCTAGGAGGAGACGGATGCTTACCCATCATACAGTAAATGTTAGGCTAGCAAGATGCTCAGTGGGTAAGCGTACTTGCTGACCAAGCATGAGGGTCCATCTATTGAATCGCATGTGGAGAGATGGCTCAGTGGTTAAGAGTGTAATTTGTTCTTAGAGACAGAACCTGAATTAAAGTCCTAACATCCACATCAGATAGGTCACAGATACCTATAACTCTGATTCCAGGGGATCTGATACCTATTTGAGCTCACATAAGTAGATAAACTACGAACACACACATTTTGGGTTTTTTTGAGACAGGGTTTCTGTGTAGCCCTGGCTGTCCTGGAACTCACTCTGTAGAACAGAGTAGCCTTTAACTCAGAGATCCACCTGCCTCTGCCTCCTGAGTGCTAGGATTAAAGGCTTGTGCCACCTTGCCTGGTTTATAATAAAAATATTTTTTAAAATAGTCAAGAGTGATCACACCCTGAGTGCCTGTAAGCCTAGTTCTGTGGAACAAGATGGCTTACGCCAGTGAGCTCCAGGTTCAGTGAGAGACCCCTGTCTCAAGGAAGTAAGGAGGAGAGTGACACCCAAAATTCTACCCTGGCAATGCCTGCACACACAGGTGTGCATACAATATACAGAATAGCAAAACACACATACAGAGAGAGAGAGAGAGAGAGAGAGAGAGAGAGAGAGAAAGTCAGCACCTTGTCTTTCCTTCTGGCCTTGAATGGTACCCCAGATTACATCCCTGTAGACCATCTAGTTACCAGACAAAACTGGCCTGATAATAAAATACTATTTTCTAACACCCAGAGCCAGCTAGGTGGTTTTGTCCAGTCACCTTCCAGTCATAGACATCCTGATCTTTTCCGAGACCTAGCTGGATTTTGAGATGGATTGTTCCCACGTTTCTCTGCCTCTCCTGAGCCGGCAAAGTTTGCTTATTAACCTTTAACTCACAGTGCAAAATACCTTTGTTTGCTTTGGCCTATCCCGAGTGTTGACGAGTACGGCCTGGGTTTGCCTTTTGTTGTTTGATTAGCTAATTCCACTGTGTATTTTAGTCACATTTTGTCTATACTGCTAGATACCTTGTTAATCACAATTCAAGCTTTAAAGAAAAAGATTAAATAATGTGCCCTCCTTTCTTATGATTTAATTCATTGCTTTCTGTGAAAAGTGTGAGACTAGGCACCAAAACACAGTGGAATAGACTTGTTACATAGTTCTAAGTACAACGAAGCGGCTACTCCCTCTGTATAAAAGTTAGGTTGTACAAATACAGAAAGCTGGAGCTGGCAAAATGGCTCAGCAGATGTAAGCACTAGTCGCCAAGCTCAGCAATTTGAGTTTGATCCTCAGAGCCTGCAGGGTGGAGAGATACTCCACTTTCACACTGTGGCCCATGCACCTACACACATACAGACATAAAACAAGTAAGTAGATTATCTTATGTGTATATGTGTAATTATATATATTTGAAGAAGGAGGTCATCCAGCCCTCTTTGTTTTCAATTGTGGTAAAATAAATATAACATAAAATGTATTATTGTAACCTTTTTAGAATATGCAATTCACAGCTGGAGAGATGGTGTAGCAGTTAAAAACATGTTCTGTCCTTGCAGAGGACCTGCATTCAATTCCCAGCATCTACATGATAGCACACTACTCTCCATAACTCCAGTTACAGGGGATCTGATAACTTTATCTGACCTCAGTTGGCACCAGGCATGCACATGACACATACAAATAAGTGCAAGCAAAACACCCATATACATAAAATAAAATAAATAAATCTAAAAAAATGGCATTTAATCAGGCATGGTTCATACTTGTAGCCTATATATTCAGGAACCAGAGGCTAGAGGATTGCCCCAAGTTTGGGACTAATCTAGGCTGCATAGTGAGTTCCAGGCCAATGTAGGCTACAGTGTTAAGACCCTGTATCTTGTCTAGAGAGATGGTTCAGAGGTTAAAGCACTTGCTGATCTTGCAGAGGACCCAGGTTCAATTCCCAGCACTACATGGTGGTTCATAACAATCTGTGATTCCAGTTTCAGAGTACCTGCTGCTCTTTTCTGACCTCCATTGGCTCACATATGGCACACACACACGTGTGCACACACACACACACACACACACACACACACACACGGAGGCAAAACACAACACGTTAATAAAAATAAATACAAATTTGGGGGCTGGAGAGATGGTTCCATTGTTAAGAGTACTGGCTGCTCTTCCAGAGGATCCAGGTTTAATTCTCAGCACACAGGTTCAATTCTTTGGCAGTTCACAACTGTCTGTAACTTTGGTTCCAAGGGATTTGTTACCCAGACAGACAGACAAAATACCAGTTCACATAAAAATAAGTAAGTCGTTTTAAAACAACAACAAAAATCCTCTGTCTCAAAAACCAATGCACAGTTTAGGAGCTGGAAATATGTGAGAATATAACTCAGAGCCAGAGCATATCCTTTGCATATATGCATGCATATATGCATATACACGGTGTTTAGTCTATATGCTTATATGTGTATAGATAGCATATATTTGGTATTTAGTAGTATTGGGTGCATTCACAGTGTCCTGTAAGCAGTCTCCAGAACTGTAACAATCTTGATATATATATAATATTATATATTTCTGGTTGTGTCATGTGATGCAGACTCATGTGATGTTTTGCTGAGGCAAGATCTGTGGGAGGACATGTGATGTTTGGAGAGAGTGTAAGTAAGACTCTACAGACGGTGGGAGGGGAGCTTGCACAGCTATCTGTGCAGCTCGTTGGTCTCTCGTCTTTGCTGATCATCACTTCATTGAGAAAGGCATGGCAGAGAACTCCTGGCATTCCAGTTGATTGCTCCCACTGACTCCTGACCATTCAGTGGGAGCCTGGTGGTTTCTGCTGGATCATACTGCCACTGCTGATTTGTGTTTGGTGACTCTTTTGAACTGAACTGTTAGTATCCTGACACTACTGAACTGGACTGCTGGTATCCTGACAAACGGAGATTGGAATTGCCCCAAAGAACTACTTCTAAACAGGTCCGCATCCCCTTGTCCTATCTGCTATTTTTTCTCCCTTACCTTTGGCTAGAAGGGGGTCGAAGCATTTGAGGAACCCTGATTAAAATAGGTTTTGAAAATCCTAAGCCTACACTTCTCCCTACCCCAGCACCATTTTGACTGTTTGCCCCAGCAGCTGCTTGACTATTCTAGGTACCTCATATGACAGAACATGCGTGTGTTCTCTCTCCCTCTCTCTCTCTCTCTCTCTCTCTCTCTCTCTCTCTCTCTCTCTCT
>JADRCH010000040.1:1787230-1798902 GCA_019843965.1 Rhynchomys soricoides
CTCTCTCTCTCTCTCTCTCTCTCTCTCTCTCTCTCTCTCTCTCTCTGTCTCTGTGTGTGTGTGTGTCATATCACAGCCCTTGGACTCCTGCTCCTCCTGCCACAGCTTCCCGAGTATTGGGGTGACCGGCCCATGCCAACACAGCCAGTTGTTCTATGTCCTTCCCCCTTGTGTTGCCTTCCATCAGAACAAGTGCCCGCTCTGTCATTAGTGCTGCAAAGTGTAGTCCTCTGTCAGGGGCAAGGACTTCCTCCTCTGTTTTATCAGTATTTTCTCCAGGGTTAGAATAATTCCTGGCCAATAACAAATGTTCCATAAATATTTGTTCCAGGAATGAATGGGAGGGAAGGCAGGTAGTAGAGACACACACCTTTATTCCCAGCATTCAGGAGGCAGAGACAGACAGATCTCTGAGTTGGAGGCCAGCCTGGTATACAGAGTGGAACAGTCAGAGCTACACAGAGATACCCTGTCTTGGAAAAACAAAAAACAAAAAAAACAGAAAACAAACAAACAGAAAGAAGAACGGAAGGCAAGCTTGTCTTTTTTTATAGTAGCAGCAGCAAGGAACTAGAGCCCATCTGTCCATCTGTCCATCTGTTGTCTGAAGGTGTTTTGTTTGTTTTATCATTCCATGCTGTGCTGAAAGCTGCTGCCCAATTTGTTTCTTTCGCCATAGGCTCTTACACTCTATGATAAAACTCTTGACGTGATCTTAAGGAAGCTAGTGGTAAATTACATTCTAACTTGAAAAAGTCGGGATTGGTCAGAAGAACCAGAGTATGTTTGAGGAGTCAGCTCAGGATCTTTGAGATATTCCACCAGGGTCCCCTCCCCCTCAGAGCACATGGGCACCCCTCCCCTCCTGGAAGAAACAGGTTCATGTACATTAGAAAGCAGGGGCCAATTAAGCCCCTGCTATCTCATTCCCTAAAGGTCAATCAGTTTAAACGTCACACTGTTCTCCCAATCACATTGTACCTAATGGTGGCTGCTCTAAAATCCATATATAAGGTTCCTGAAAGGGCTGCATGTCATTGCTCTCCCTTCTTGGTATGCAGAGCGACCTCAGCATGCTGAATCAATAAATTCCTCTTGCATTTTGCATCAATCCCCCACTCCATGTGTTCACTCGTAGGGTCTTTGGTAAGTTAAGACTCCCCAGAGTCTTACAAGGAATCACCTTGTAAGCGATACATCAACTTCAGACCTCCACATGCTCATGCACCCACATGCATGCCCACTCCCACATGTGTAGTCACATACATACAAACACAAATACACACAAACACATGAACTTAGAAAAAAAGAAAAGTCAAGCACATTCCACCCAAGTTTCTGGAACTACTTGATAAAATCTTTCCTTTTATCTTATTTTGTTTAATGTAGATGGTCAAGGGAGGAGTTACAGACAGTTGTGAACTGCCCTGTGGGTTCTGGGAATTGAACCGAGGTCCTCTAAAAGAGAAGCTAGTGCTCTTAACCATTAAACCACCTCTCAGTTCCCAGTATATTACTTCTTAAAGTTGTTAAACTAGGAAAGGGTGAGCCACACCTTTGAATGCTGCATCCAGCACACTGCAGGCTTGGGCACTGGTAGAATTCCTTTACCTGTGTCATGCTCAAGGCACATTCTCTATGCTAGGGAGACAGTCTAGAGGTGACACCCAGTCTCAGTTATGCCCTCAAGTCACATTCTCTTACCTGGGGTAGAGGGGGTAACTCTATGTGGGACCACTTGATGCCCTTTCTGGCCATTCACTCCTCAGTCAAGATGGTCTAGGTCCTTTAGAAATACCTTGATAATACTGAATCACTGGAAAAGGGTTTTTTGTTGTTGTTGCTGTTTGTTTTTTTTGGTTTTCAGGTATTTGTGTAAACTTACCCATTTTCCTGCTACCTGCTCTTTCCCAAGGCCAGCTGTGCAAAGCAAGGGCGGGGACTCCAAGAGATCCTGCTATAGCACTTTCTGATAGAGCCCCGGGGGCTCTACTGCATTTGCATGACTATGACTACTTCTCCAGCGATTCTAAAGAACAAAAGGAGCCCTGAGAATATGCCTGTAGGATATTGTTGTTGTCAGAGGAGTGACAGTGCCTAAGAGAATTTGACTGGAGACCCTTTAGTCTTACACATCTCCGGACCTGTGACTTTTCAAGCACACACCCACACAGAAGAGGAGGGGAGCTACCTCACACGTTTGAGCTCTCCCAGAACCCTAAAGAATGCTATGGTCCAAGATTGTACACAACCTCAAGTTCTCAGAGAACCTAAAAGAGGTTTGAACACACTCAAATGTTTTATGCATTCTACCATTAAAATTGTAGGATCAGATTTAATAAATATTTGTAGTTGTGGTGATATCAAACATAATGAGAGAGTAAAAACAGGCACCCAATTATAGCTAGTAATTAATAGACTACAAAATCGTCTACAACGAGTTGAATGAGACTGGTCTCCATAGGCTCATAGATTTGAATATGTGGTCCCCAGTTGTTGGAAGTATTTGAAAGATGAGGAGCTGTGGATTTACTAAAGAAAGTGTGTCACTGGGAGTGAGCTTTGGGATTTGGAAAGCCCATGCCATTCTTTGTGTGTCCCCCACCAACCCACCCCCAAGTCCGCCCTCCCACCCCCGAGTCCCCCTGCTTTATGTGTTTAAATGCTATGTAACTTTTGCTCCAGTGTCATGCTTGCCTGGCTGCTACCATGCTCCACACGATGATGGTCATGGACTCTAGTACTCTGGAACTGTGAGTCTCAATAAACTCTTTCTTCTATAAACTATCTTGGTCCTGGTGTCTCTTCACAGCAATAGAAAAGTAACTAAGACATCATACATTTAGACTTCCTCCATTTTAAAGATTTATTAAAATGGCAAACAGTGCCTGGAATGTTATGTGACTCAGTAGTATCATACTCAAGGCCTTATGCCTGTGTGTCTGTGTTTGAACAAGTGTGTTTGCACGTGCGTATGTGTGTTTGTTTCTGTGTGTGTCTGTGTATGGGTGTGCATGGGTTCAAACAAGGCCTCCTGGGTTTTGGATCTGTCCTCTGTAGACGCAGCCTTCAACCCAATACTCCACTTGTGACTTGGTGGGAGGCAGGTTCTCCATTAAGTGTCTATCACCTTTTTCATGTTCTTTTATGAATATTAAATAGGGAAAAATAAGAGTATTAAGCATATAGTATTGTTAAACAAACAAAATATAGCTCATCCCCAGTGACACCGTCATATCTATGATCATAGAAAGCAACTTATATAGACATGTACAGTAATATATTTTTACAGGTATGGTGAAGCATGCCTTTAGTCCTAGCTAGCACTTGGGAGGTAGAGTCAAGTTCATCTCTGTGAATTTGAGACCAGTCTGGTTTAAGACATAGTGAGTTCCTCGCTAACCAAGGCCACAGAGTGACACCCTCTCTAATAAATGAATAAAATAAAATCTAAAGTAAATACATAAAATAAAATAGTAAATTTTGAATCTCTTTTAAATATGCCCATCCTTCAGAAATGTATAAAGCAAAGAATTCAGTTGGGAGGATTCAGTCTCTTATTGTCCTGTAAACATTTAGCTCAAGTATTGATTCTCTTCGCATTTGAATCAATTTTAGATCTTTATAAGAGCTAATCAAATAACTAGTGGCCCTAAATTAACACAAGAACACAAATCACGGACATAAAGTGCATATTAAAGTCAGATAGCAGGTAATTCTTGTCTTTTAGTTCTTTGAAGTTATTGATCAAACCCAGTGTAATTTCTCTTTCCAAATGGAATTCCAGCTCTTACGAAGGAATAAGGAAGTAGCAGCATCCCCTGGAATGGCCCATCAGGCCTTCCTGACTCAGTTAAGATGTCAATTGAAAAGAGGAAATGAAAATTAAACATTACAGCTGAGACACAGATGGGGACTGGATAAGCTGATCAGCCTGTATTTTGATTACCACAACATTTGTTAAGACTAAACAACTGATCTGCATCTGGGAATGACAGTTATTCTGGTAAAAAGGAAGGAAATGAGTGATCCCATCAACATTGTGATGTGGTTGAGATTTATCTGCATCTGATCTAACGGGTGCTCCGAGTATGTTGAAAATTTTGATCTGTTTCTGAAGGTTCCAATTTGGCAGAACTTTCTTCCCTGTCAGCACCCAGGAAAGACTTTGAAGTGGAAAAGACTTTTACAAATGAAGGGAGAGGAAGAAATTCAGTAAGTAGAACCCCAACATCTTGTAAAACCCCAGATTTTCTTTTCTACAGACATATAGTCTGTTTCCATAATTAGGCTGTTTTTTAAATTTTTTATTTATTTTTTTTTTATGTGTATAAGTGTTTTGCATGAGTATGTGATTGTGTGTGTGTACGTGCACCATGAGTCTGCCTGGTGCCTGTAGAGGTTAGAAGAAGAGATCAGATTTCCAGGAACTGGAGTTATGGATGGTTGTGTACCACCATGTGAGTGCTAGGAACTGAACCCAGGTATTCTATAAGACCAACAAGTGCTATGAACCAATGAACCAACTCTCCAGCCCCTGATATGCTCGTCTTAGGGGAGTTTTCAGTGGATCAGAGACCGGAAGTTGGTCTCCAGGAATACCAACCTCATCTTTACTGTGGTGATTGTAGCGGGCAGAGCCTTTCCCTCTTCAGGCCTCACCCTTTCTCCTCACAGCTGATAGAGTGGGCCACAATTAAGCTGACGGAAATGATAACTCTTTAGCTGAATTTCACTGATCACTATGTTTATTAGAGGAGGCTGATTTACCCAATCATGCTGCTCCCTGATTCCTTCATAGTTTTACCAAATTCACTCAGAAAATGTGGCTAATTACACTCGCCAATAATTGCAGACATTTATCGTTATTGGCTAGGTCATCAGACAAAAGCGGATGAGGAGTGGGTTGCAGTTCAGTGGTAGATCACTTACCTAGGAGATGTGAAATCAGAAGTTCTGAGGCTCTGGCTGGATTCCCAGCATAACAAATAACAAACGAACAAGCAAACTGCTTTACAATTCAAAACCCACTGGTTTTCCTAAGGAATACACCTTCCCTACTTGACCTACAGTTTGGCTTGTTATTATAGGCTTGATACTGCTGTTGTTTATTTGTTTCTTTTTGCCTTCTTGCTTATTTAAGTCAGGGTTTCTTATGTAGTCTGGTCTGGACTGAATAATCCTTTGCTTCAGCCTTCCAAGTGCTCAGTTTACAAGTGTGGACCACCGTGTCCCATGCTCTAACATCACCCCAGGAAGAACTGCCTTCATTTGCTGCAGTATTCGGGAAAGTGCTCATCTTGATCATGTGTCTCTAACACCTTAAAGTGACTCCTGTCATTGATTTGTCTACCCACATACACAACACCCAGCTCTAATTCAGGGCAAAGAAAAAAGAAAGAGAGCCTTAGTTCACAAAAAGAAAGAAAAGTGAGAGACGTGGGTCATGAGGAAGATCTGTAGGTAGCTTAGTGCAAAGAATCAAAATAAACATCTGAAGAACTAATCAAGTATGGAAATCTAATTTTTAAAACACAAGGAACCAAGGGACTGGAGAGGTGGCTCAGCGGTTAAAAGTACTGACTGCTCTTGAAGAGATCCTGAGTTCAATTCCCCACACCCACATGGTGGCTCACAACCATTGGTAAAGGAATCTGATTCCCTCTTCTGATGTTCATGAAGACAGAGCACTCATACACATAAAATAAAGAAACCATAAGAAATCACAAAAAATTCCCATTAGAGTCACCAAGAGAGCATACTATAACCATTAAACCAGAAGAGGCTGTCAGGACATACAGAAACCAATAGTTTATGGAGATTAGCAGTACAATCACCAAAAGAAAAAAAAAGTAAACAGAAATCAGAAAAGAGTGCAGAAAAATGTCCTGGCAAAATATCAACATTTAGACACATTAGGAAAGAAATGCAATAAAAAAGAGAGAAAGGAAGAGAAAGAGAGTGAGAGAGCGAGAGAGCGAGAGAGAGAGAGAGAGAGAGAGAGAGAGAGAGGGAGAGGGAGGGGGGGAGTAGTGGTGGCTCACACCTTTAATCCTTGCACTTAGGAAGCAGAGGCAGACAGATAGATCTCTGAGATCGAGGCTAGCCTGGTCTACAGAGTGAGCTTGAAAATATACAAGATTACAAAGAGGAAGCCCTACTTCAAGGAACCCCAAATAAATAAGTAAATAAATAAGGAAGGAGATACTAAGGTAAGTTGAATGGCTACATGTGTGCAACAAGAGAATTAGGGACCGGAGGGAAGCAATGGTCCAGTAATGAATGACTCTCAGACTTGATATGAGGTAATACATTTTATTATATATATGTATTAAGGCGAGAGAAAAAACCTGTCTCATCTTAGCATAAACGTCCTAAATTAGGCTGGATGGTGGTGGAGCATGCCTTTAGTCACATTTGGGAGGCAGAAGCTGTTGGATTTCTGAGTTTGAGGCCAGCCTGGTCTACAGAGTGAGTTCTAGGACAGCCAGGGCTACACAGAGAAACCCTGTCTTGAAAATAAACAACAATGACATGGTTTTTTTTTTTTACTTAAATTTGAACTGCTGAATTATAATCATGTTTACACTTAACTCTGTTTTATATATTCTTTATGTATATCTTCATGTATTTTTTAATATATAAAGATTTCAACTAATTTAAAAAACATTAAAAACATAAAAAAAATATTTTTTAAAAATTACCTCACTATGAAGTACATTAGTCTAAAGGTCTAGTTGCCAAAAGAAAATTATCCTTAAATAATGACAAAATAATAGTCCAGGTAAAATAGATATGTTTACAAAGAAAAAGTACTAGACTTTATTTTAAAAGAAATAGTCTGGCAGTTGGTATTCAAGGTAGAGCTTTGCATGCAGGAGGCTCTGGGTTGACCACACACACACACACACACACACAACACACACACACACACACACACACACACACACGAGAGCACACAAACGCATGCCATGCACAGCATCCTGAATAGAGTAATAACGAGAGTAAGCCTCCAGAGCACATGCGTGTGAAGGTAGAGGAGGGGGTGCCAGGGCGTGAAGGTGGTAAATGGGAATGGGGGCAGAAGGATGGAGCTGGGAAGGGTGCTCAGAGGTCTTATATTTATAAAAAAACATATGAAGATATACACAAAGAATATATGACATATATATTACATAAATAATATACACACATAATATATATACATAAATAATATATAGGGGCTGGAGGTATGACTCAGCTGTTAAGAGCACTGGCTGCTCTACCAGAGGATCTGGGTTCAATTCCCAGCACCCACATGGCAGCTCACAACTGTCTGTAACTCAGATTACAGGGAATCCAACATCCTTTTCTGGTCTCCACAGGCACTACCCATGGGGTGAAAAGATATATATATATGGCCGGGCAGTGGTGGCGCACGCCTTTAATCCCAGCACTCGGGAGGCAGAGACAGGTGGATTTCTGAGTTCGAGGCCAGCCTGGTCTACAGAGTGAGTTCCAGGACAGCCAGGGCTATACAGAGAAACCCTGTCTGGAAAAACCAAAAAAAAAAAATATATATATGAAGGCAAAACACCCCACACACATAAAATTAATTAATTAAATTAAATCAATTTTTAATTAAACAATTAAAAGCACACATTCACCTCTCTCTCTCTCTATATATATATATAGATAGATAGATAGATAGGACAGTAGTACCCTGCATGAGTGGATAATACTAATCCTAGGCTATCAGACCAAAATCTCAGTGGGATACCCCATCGAAGCTGTTAGTCATGAAGGTCCCTGAAATCCCTAAAACAATGGCTATTGCCACTTCTCTTTGCTGCTCAGCAGAACTAGATGGCAAGACTTTATTAGTGAAGATACCTCGTGCTTTGGTTGTTGGACACAAGGAAATCAAGTGGAACTGATCAGAAACGTCCAAGTCTCTTGCTAGTCTCCATAGCACCAGAAGGTGCAGCGGCAATGCTTGGAGAGAAAAGGCTTCATCAGTCCTGTTCATCCGACGGACCCAGCATGTGACATCACCAGATGACAGGCAAAGTGTGCTCACTAGTGCGAAAGTGGCGTGACTAACGAGGGTAATTACATTCTGCTTGGATTTGAAGCAAATTCCTCAAGAAAGAATTCCTAGGATTCTAAACCCGATCAAAGGCTCACGGCTGGGCCGGTCTTAGATCCTATGGGAGAAACTACAACTGCTGTTTAGCTAAATGAGCACATTGTCAAAGTAGCACCTAAATATGTGTTTATATACATTGATTAGCGATCCTCTCTGCCTTGGTGAGAGAAGCAGTTACTGAAGAGACTCATGACTGGTTAAAGTACTGAGTCATTGTTGACTTAGGGTCAGCCCTAAACAGAACATCCATGTTACCTCTCCGCACAGAGGAGCGGGCAGAAAGAACTGGAGAACAGGAGGAGCACTGTGGAAGCCTGTCTTGTAGAAAAGGCATGGTAGGCATTCATAAACTCACAGAAGTAAAGATTCCCTTAATAAGACATTCTGCTTGTATTTGAAGCAAATTCCTCAAGAAAGAATTCCTAGGATTCTAAACCCGATCAAAGGCTCACGGCTGGGCCGGTGACACAACTGGGCCTGTCAACATTTCATCATGAATAAGGGAGGACCTTGTGAGGCCCCACTCCTCCCTCAGGAGCTCTTGGCCATTAATGATTGCAGGGGAAGCGGTGTGTTTAACTTAATGGTGTGGCTACTGTTAAGTTGCTCGTGTTCTGATAAATAATCCCTCACCCATGCTTATGCAAACACATCTAATTAAACTCAGTGCGACACATACATGTGCGCATGTGCAAGTGTTCACACAGGCACCTAATAAATGAAACAAAACACAGGGACAGAACTAGCTGGGAAGAACGGGGTTCAGCAGAAATCTCGGAGGACAAGAGAAGGCAAGGGATGACTATGATCAAAGCATACTCTCTCTTTTTTAATGAGATATTTTCTTTATTTACATTTCAAATGTTAACCCCTTTCCAGGTCTCCCCTCCGGAAACCCCCTATCCCATTCCCCCTCCCCCTGCCTCTATGAGGGTGCTCCCCCACCCACCTACCCACTCCCGCCTTCCCACCTTGGCATTCCCTTACTCTGGGGCATCGAACCCCCACAGGACCAAGGACTGCTCCTCCCACTGATGTCCAACAAGGCCTCCTCTGCCACACACATGGCTGGCACCATGGGTCGAAGCATACTCTCTATGGGAAATTACCAAAAAGGAAAAGAAACTTTAAAAATCAACACAAGCTATTAAGGAACTGAACTAAAATACTTTACTCACAAATTCTTTCAAATCTGCAAGAAAAGGAAGAAAAGAAAAGGGAAGAAAGAATCTCTGACTTTAATCCAACCCCGAGACTAAGACCTGACGTGGAAGATGCTGGAAATCAGACACCAAATTTTCTTTTTGTGAAGTTTTGAGTGTGTGTGTGTGTGTGTGTGTGTGTGTGTGCACAAGTGCCCTCATAGGTCAAAGGCATCAAATCTGCCCGGAGCTGACATTGCAGTCAATTGGAAGTAGCAGACTTGTATGCTGGGAACCACACTTGGGCCCTCTGCAAGAACAGTATGTACAGGTGACCTTGGAGCCATCTCTCCAGTCTCCAGGCCACAATCCACCCATCCTTCCTTCCTTCCTTCCTTCCTTGCTTTTGTTTTGTTTTTCTGTTTTTAGGTTTTTTGAGACAGGCTTTCTCCATGTAGCCCTGGCTGTCCTAGAACTCACTTTGTAGACCAGACTGGCCTTCCTCTTCCTGAGAGCTGGGATTAAAGGTGTGTGCTATCACACCCATTTTTTTGTTTTGTTTTGTTTTGTTTTTATTTTTCCGAGACAGGGTTTCTCTGTGTAGCCATGGCTGTCCTGGAACTCACTCTGTAGACCAGGCTGGCCTTGAACTCAGAAATCTGCCTGTCTCTGCCTCCCAAGTGCTGGGATTAAAGGCGTGCGCCACCACTGCCCGGCCCACACCCAGTTTTAGATAATTCTTAATTTGTAATCTTTAGATACTATAATATTCGTGTACAGAATATGAAGAATACCCACATATAGATAATTGCATGTATGCAGTTATATATGCAGAAACATATTTTTCTTTTATAAATTTTGAAAAAATTATTTTTATTGCTGACTCGTGGAGCCACCGAATCTCAATGCTTCCATCTATAAAATACTCCCAGCACCTTAGGCTTAGGGTACATGTGGAAGAGGAGACAGAAAGATTGTAAGAGCCAAGGGGATTAGGTTTGCTGTGAGATTGTGTTGCCTGTAATGTCAGAAGCTACCTTCATAAAGCCTCAGCAGTGTGACTGTCCATATGTGAGCTGAGCAGGATGACACCAACTGACCATGACTAACTGGCTGGAGAAAAGCAATACAACACCTCAACCTTGCACAAAGAACTATAGGCAACTGAGGAAAGCTGGGAACGGGAGAGGTGAAAAATTATTTCTATTTTTTTTATATGTGTGAGAGCATGTGAACATATGCATGATTGGGTTCCCTCGGAATTACAGGTGGTCCTGAGTTGCCTGTCATAGATACTGCTCTTTATGGTTGATCAGCAAACACTGTTTAGGGGTTTTGTTGGCTTTTTTTTTTTTTTGAGACAGGGTTTCTTTGTGTAGCCCTGCTGTCTAGGAATTAACTTCGTAGACCAGTTCTGAGTTCTAGGCCAGCCTGGTCTATAGAGTGAGTTCCAGGACAGCCAGGGCTATACAGAGAAACTTTGTCTTGAAAAACCAAGTTTGATGCTTGGAATGATGTGTAAGGCAAGAGCAGATTCTACAAAGTTGTACTCTGATTTCTCCATGTGAGCCATGACATATACACTGCTGATATGCACATCGCGCGCGCGCGCACGCATGCACACACACGCACGTGATTGTTTTTTAACTTTTTACTGTTTCTTTGTGAGTTTCACTCACGCACCCCAATCCCACACATCTCCTCCTCCCCCGAGACCCACCCTCCACTTTTGCAACCCCCCCCAACAGAGAAAAAAATCTCATTGTGGAAGCTGTAGTGTGTCCCACAGTATAACCTTTTGTCCTCACATCTTTGCTTGCAGATGTTCACTGCAACGAATCATTGGTCTGTTTCAAGGCCTCTGGCTTCTGCTACACTATCAATACTAGAACCTCACTGGGACTGCTCTCAGCTATCCTGTTGTTGCCCTATGTCATGGCGATCCTGTAGTTTTGGATCTGTAGGACCAGCCCCTTCACATGCTCCAGCAGTTCATCAATGGGGTAGATGTTGGAGTGGACCAATTCAAAGCCCTGAGCCTGAGAGATGTCTGAGCTGGCCACCAGCACTCCCTCACCCACATCAGCAGGGCAAGCTCTCCTGCCCTACCCCTACTGGCCCATCCAATGCCAATGCTGTCACTAGTGAGGGGCAGAGCCAGCTCTCCGTCTCATGCCTTTGGGTCTGGCTCATCAGTGACCCGTGCCATCAGGGCCAACTCTACTGTGCTGCCCAGGTAAGGTACAGGGATTGTTCTCCCAAGTGCTGCAGTGGGAAAGGGGCTGGGCTGACTCTCTGGCTCTCAGACCTTTGGGGGCGGGTGTCCCGCGCTACGGTCTCGCCAGCAAGAACGAGGCGGCACACATAGGATCCTTCTGCAGTAAAAGCTTTAATGCATCTTG
>JADRCH010000040.1:1798912-1867646 GCA_019843965.1 Rhynchomys soricoides
GCGCCATCTTGTAATGGCGGATGTGGGTGCTCAGGCGGCTCCCAACAGGCGGGGAGGCTTGACTAGGACCAGCTCTGTTTTGTTGCCAAGGAGAGGTACAGGGCCTCATCTATGTTCTCCTGAGTGGACCTGAGCCAGGTCAATTCTCTCATTCTCATGACTCTAAGATCAGCTCTCCTGCCTGCCATAGGTAGCAAGGAATAGGGAGGGGAGAAGGACATTTTTCCCTCATCCTAGCCACCCTCCCACCCCACTGCCCAGTAGACAAGAGGCAGGGCTGGCTCTTCTGCGCTCATGGCCTTGGGGCTGGGTCACCCGCACCACCACATTCAGGACCGGTTCTACTGTGCTGTCCAGGCAAGGTGCAGGGCCGGGTCCCCCTACATACTCAAATTTTTAACAAATAAATTAGTCCAGTATATAAAAGATATCAAGAACTATTTACTTATATTTAGGAAAAGTGGGTAAAGATACTTCTTGCCAAGCCTACAGTACTTCATGCTAAGCTTATCAGGCCTAAAAATCCCGGTTCTATCTCCTGGACCCACAGGATACAGGGAGAGAACTAAGCCCTATAAGCTGTCCTCTGACCTTCACACGTGTGCTTTGGCTCCTGTGTGTATGCAGTACATATAAACACACAGAGACACACAATAAATGAAATTTAAATTTTTCTTATGCGTATATTAGTAATTTATAGATGATGGGCACTTAATTTAACTTTCATTTTTGCCAACCTTAAAAAAAAAACCAATGGGAATAATAAAAATATTTATAGCAGTATTAATAAGGAGGACAGATAAAGATAACAAGGTTACAGCTTGGTGCTTTTAGGATATGCTAACAATGGAGTTCCTGGCCAAACTTCAACTTCTTCCCCCACCAGAAAAAAAGATTTTCTATGTCCTCAGCAATGGTCTGATGGCTAACTGGAAGTTTAAAGATTTTATTTGTGCTCGGTGTGGTGATACACCTTGTGACCCTAGGACTCAGCAAGGCAAACACAGAAAGATGGGGGAAGTCCAAGTCTAGATTGGACTCGATGGCGAACTCCAGGCAGTGAGGGTTACATAGGAGCCACTGTCTAAAAAACACACACGGATTTAATTTTAAAACCCTCAGATTTTATTCACAACAGCAATAAAGAGTACCTAAGATTAGGAATAAATTTAAATTTTAAATTCCAGAGTTATACTAATAAACTCTAAAACTTTCCCTGGGTGCTTTGTACTGAGTTTCTACGACTAAGCAATAAGAAGGTATTCAGTTTTCTTTCGGAGGGTTGGTCCTAAGTGAAGTACGCGTCTGTTGATTGGCTTCTCTTAGTGGTGAAGAATGCGCCTGATGATTGGCTTCTCTTAGTGGCTGAGTGAAGAATGCGCCTGATGATTGGCTTCTCTTAGTGGCTGAGTGAAGAATGCACCTGATGATTGGCTTCTCTTAATGGCAATCCCTAGACCACTCCACCTGTTTCCGGTTTTGTAATTCCCAGAATCCCTTGGTGATGAGTACAGTTCTCTTCACACGGCTCCCTTCTGTATATCCCTGTGTCCTTTTCTATCTCCCATTGGATTTAAGGACTATGCTAATCCTATATAATCTCACCTCTAGCTACCTTAAATCTCTGCCTAAAGATTTTATTCCCAAATGAAAACGCATGCTAGGATTTCAGGTAAACTTACATTTTTCAGGGACAGCGTATAACTTCCTGCACACTTGACACAACCTGAGAAAAGAAAATTACTATATTTTTGAAAGAGAGGATTTAATATTTTAAGTAAATCATTTTGTGATTACTAAAAGAATAATACTAGTAAGAATTAGGTCAGGATTGTCATGGTTTGAATATGAAATGTACCCCCACAGATGCAAATGTTTGAACGCATGACCGCTAGATGGTGGCACTGTTTGGGAGATTGTAGAATTTTGGGGACCTGAGCCTTACTGGCAGAGGCGGGTCACTGGAGAGCAGCCTTTGATCTTTCTAGCCATTCCCCCTTATCTGTTTCCTGCTTACTGTGACATAAGGAACTGTTTGTGGATCTTACTCCTTATGTAGGGATGGAGTACAGAGAAGTGGGAACCAAAAGAAAAGTCAGTTTACACAAGGTCACATCAGAAAACTCAGTCTATAAATATGTTTCAGGGTTTTTAATATCTAAGACTAGATTATATGCCGTTCATTAGAAACATTCTTGAAGCCGGGCATGGTGGCGCACGCCTTTAATCCCAGCGCTCGGGAGGCAGAGGCAGGCGGATTTCTGAGTTCGAGGCCAGCCTGGTCTACAGAGTGAGTTCCAGGACAGCCAGGGCTACACAGAGAAACCGTGTCTCAAAAAAAACAAAAACAAAAACAAAAACAAAAACAAAACATTCTTGAAGGAAAGACCGATCATTTTAAGGGACTCAAGAGATCAGCATGAAAACACCGATCATGGACTAACTGTGTTTTCATGTTTTCAGACCAACACACGCACATTCAGGCAAGGAGAGACATCACATAATTAGAGTGTTAGTTTTAGTAGTAAGAACTAAGAATTCTAAATGAATATGGATATAATACTGTAATTGCTTGGTATGATGGCAGATGTGTTTGATCCCAGCACTCAGTAGGCAGAGGCAGGAAGATCTCTGAGAATTAGAAGCCAGCCTGGTCAATGGAGTGGTTCCATGCCAGCCAGGGGCTACATAGTAGATTCTGTCTGATAGATAGGTAGATAGATGATAGATAGATAGATAGATAGATAGATAGATAGATAGATAGAGGTAGGACTGGAGAGACGGTTCAGTAGTTGAAAGCACTGTTTGCCCATTGTGATAGTTTGAATAAGAATGGCTCACATAGGTTCATAGTTTTGAATGCTTGGTCAATAGGGAGTGGCACTATTTAAAGAATTAGGAGATGTGGCTTTGTTAGAGGAAGTATGTCACTGTGGATGGGCTTTGGGGTTTCAGAGGTGCATGCCAAGCCCAGAGTCTCTCTTCTTCCTGAGGGCTGTGGATCCTGAAGTAGGACTCTCAGATCCTCCAGAATTGTGTGTGCCATGTCCCACCATGCTGATAGTGGACTAAACCTCTAGAACTGTAAGCAAGCCTCCAATTAAATGCTCATCTTTATAAGAGTCGCCATGGTCATGGTGTCTGTTCACAGCAATAGGACATTGACTAAGAGATCCACAATTTTAAAAGAATGGCCACAAAGCATGAATAAGTACCACATAAGGTTACTATCTGAATGGCCATTATACCTATGAAAAGAAGTCATGCTGGGCACGATGTGTTGGTGTGCATCTTTAATCCCATCATTTTAGGGACAGAAACAGGCAGGTCTCTATGAGTGTGAGGCTAACCTGGTCTACATAGTGAATTACATAGTAATACAAGATTACTACACAACAACAAAACTTTGTTTTGCAAAAATAAAAACAAAAAGATGTCATATCATTATTCTCCAGGGAAATTAATCTAAACCACAAGATGCCATTGGATAGCCATGAGAACATCTGAAACATAAAAATACAGACAATAACAAAGTGGGAAGCATGCAGAACAATGGAAGTCTGTTCAATTGGTGTAACTTTGGAAAACTATTTGATAATATCTATTAAATCTAAATGGATTTGATGAGATTGCTCCATTGGTAAAGATGTTTCTACAAAGCATATCAACCTGAGGTCAAGCCTGGGAACTCAGGTGATGACAATAGAGAACGGACTCGGGAAAGCTTTCCTCTGAAACTCGAGCACTGTGGCACACACAGCACTCTATAGATGTATTTTAAAACAAACAAACAAAACATACCTACTCAAGGACTTGGCAAGCTTTTCATTGCTGTGTTGAGGCTTAGTTCACAAAAACTGTATATCTTATAGTATGCAATAATAATAGTGATGGACTGCTGACCATGCACATTGTTATGCAATTACTACATCAAGTAATTAACGTATCTATCACATCACTTAATTATCTGTGTGTTGTGAATGTTTAAGATCTACTGACTTAACAACAGAAACGTGTCTTTCCTCATTTTTCAGAATTCCGTGCATGTATAACAATGACATATCATGTTTCCCTCCTCCAATACTCTCAACACGTACCTAAGTCGATGCTGTTCATACGTGCGTGGGCATGGGGCCATCGGCTCTAACACAGTGGTAGCCATAGCCACACACTCAAAAAAGAGTAATTTGCAATAGTTCCTTAGTAAGGGGTGGGGCCGAAACAATTTTTGAATCTATGACATTTTATTCATAACTGTAGACACCATGTTGTACAGTGGAAATCCAGAAGTCACTCACCATCCCGTCTAACTGAAACTCTGTAGTCTCCAGTTGCCATCTCCCTCATCCTCTGAGATCTCAGATGTCACCATCGTCTTTGTTCCCAGGAGTTTGACATCTTAGGCTATTCATGTAACTGAATTCATGTGGTATTTGCCTTTCTATGCTTATTTCAATTAACATATTGTTCTCCAGGTTCATCTGTGTTGTACCAAACAGCAGAATTTCTATCTCTTTCTAGGCTTAATAATATTCCACTACATATACACCTGCCACATTTTCCACTGACAGATAAATGGAAAAAGAAGTGAGATTTCTGGGTTGCAAGGAAGCTCCATATTTAGCAATATTTGTTTGTTTATTTGAGGTGGGGTCTTGCATGTAGCCCAGGGCTGCTTTAAATTATTAAGTAACCTGGCTGGTCTAAAACTTGCCAGTCCTCTTGTCTTCTCAGTGCCGGGATTTGGAAGTTTCTGTCATCTCCCGCCACTATTTCCAAGTTAAAGAACCTCCATGTTGGAACATTATTCCAAAATGGGGTGGAAAGAGGCAATTCTGAGTGCTTGTGAGAAAACAAGAGTCTTGTGCCCTCAGTTTCTTCAAAAAACATGGAATTTTTTCCACGCACTTCCATGCCCCTTCTGGGTGTAAGGAAGAGGAGTGAGTTTGCTTTAGATTATTCATTACTTCTGGCTATTGTTACTTGTTTATGTGTCTCTAAGGTAAAGGATGTTTTTGCCATATGTGTCTTGTCTGCCACATGCAGCTTACCCTTGTGACTGTACCCTTTACTCACGTGACTATACTTAACCCTCAGAGTATATATTGTCTAATGCTCTGAATAAAGACTTCAGTCTGCCTCATTTTTAGTCTCCACTCTCCCAGGTTCACATCTTATTTGGAGCAGTAAACACCTCCACACTGGTTGCTTTGATGATTATACTAAGTTATATCCCTGACAGCAGTATACAAAGAATGCCCATCACATCCTCCCAGGGCTCATTTTCTTGTTTCTTTTTTTTAACAGCTGTTCTAATAGGTATTAACTGTGTACTGCCTGCTTTTGTGTGTCGACTTGACACAAGCTGGAGTTATCACAGAGAAAGGAGCCTCCCTTGAAGAAATGCCTCCATGAGATCCAGGTGTAAGGCATTTTCTCAATTCGTGATCAAGGGTGGGAGGACCCTTTGTGGGTGGTGCCATCCCTGGGCTGATAGTCTTGGGTTCTATAAGAAAGCCAGCTGAGCAAGCCAGGAGAAACAAGCCAGTAAGTAACATTCTTCCATGGCCTCTGCATCAGCTCCTGCTTCCTGCCCTGTGTGAGTTCCAGTCCTGACTTCCTTTGGTGATGAACAGCAATGTGGAAGTATAAGCTGAATAAACCCTTTCCTCTCTGACTTGCTTCTTAGTCATGATGTTTTGTGCAGAAATACAAACCCTGACTAAGACAAGCGACATGGCAAGAGTATTGTCTTTTTGTTATGCTTGTTGTTTTTCGAGACAAGGTTTCTCTGTGTAGCCCTGGCTGTCTTAGAACTCTCTCTGTAGACCAGGCTGGCCTTAAATTCAGAGATCCACCTGCCTCTACCTCCCAGAGAGCTGGTATTAAAGGCATGTGGACCACCACCACCCAACTAGGGAGTCTTATCTTTTATTTTATTTCTTAACTGATATTGTATTTTAATTTACATTCCATTTGATTTGTGATACTGAGCATTTCCCCAAGTAGCTCTTGGTTATTTCTGTTTTTATACTTCAGATATACAGCCAGGAAAAATGAGAATACAGACCTCGTAGAAGATATGTATAAGTCTATTCATTTTTAAAAAGAAAATATTTATTTATTTAATGTATATGAGTGCTCTCATATGTATATACACACCTGCATGCCAGATAAGGGCATCGGATCACATAACAGATGGTTGTAAGTCGCCATGTGGTTGCTGGGAATTGAACTCAGGACCTGGAAGAACAGCCAGTGTTCTTATCTGCTGAGCCATCTCTCCAGCCCCCTACAAGTCTATTCTTAATATATCGATCCATTATAGTGAAGAAGTAAAAGCAACTCAAGTGTCCATGAACTGCTGACACAAAACTGCATAGATGGATCCTTCAGATGTTAGGAAGGAAGGAAGACATAAGAAGACTCTTGATTTCACTTCTTTTATTAATCTAAACTTAGGTACTTTTAAATCAGATTTATTTTTTCTATTATTCATTTAAACTTATGTATTTCAAAATGTGAGCTCAGGATAGATGTAGGTGTGGAGATGTTATGACAACACAAGCTTCAGCGGGTTGGTGGTAAAGTGAAAGTTTCTGGATAAGTCATGTGATGCAGACTCACGTGGTGTTTTGCTGAGGCAAGACTCATAAGGAGGACACATGATGTTTGGAGAGAGTATAAATAGTATAGTGACTGTGTGCTTGCATAGCTTGCTTTGCAAGGCTTTGTTGGTCTCACATCTTTCGTCTTTGTCTTCACTGATCTTCACTTTGTTGAGAGAGGCAAAGCAGAGAACTCCTCATGTCCCAGCTGGTCCTGGTTCCTCCTGCTGAGTTGGTGGAGGCCTGGCTGTTTCTGCTGGATCTTGCCATCACTGCTTATTTGCGTTTGGTATCCTGACACTACTGAACTGAACTGCTGGGATTCTGATAAATGGAGGTTAAAATCCCCTCAAGGAACTACTTCTAAACAGGTCCACAACCTTTTGTCCTATTTACCATCTTTTCTCCTCTACCTTTGAACAGTAGGCTAGAAGGGGAGGGTGGTGTCAATGCCTTTAAAAACCCTTATTAAAAGTAGGTTTTTTAAAACAAACAAACAAACAAACAAGCAAACAAAAAACCTAACTCCATGGTGGTATCATCCATAGCCCTAGGTATGATGAGACCAGCTTGGGCATCTGAAAGTGACTCTAACTCAAATGGAGGAGGCCAGAAGATGGCTCAGCAGGTAAGGTGCTTGTTATATAAACCTGGGTACCCAGGTTTAATTCCCAGAACACACATAAAGGTGGAGGAAGAGAAATGACTTTCCAGGGTTGCCTTCTGACCTTCATATATGTACAGTGACATGCATTGTACGCACACACATCTAATATAGAATAGAATAATATAAAGAAGGAAGGGAAGGAAGAAGGGGATGGAGGCAGGGAGCTATATTGAACCTAAGTTTTGGATCCCCTAGTTTGGATGAAAATACTAATGTCCCCTCTCACATTCTCCCCATATTCTGGCTCCTCTCCCCCAAGCCCACCCCCGTATATAAATGTGTTTCTTCTGGTGGCCATATGTGACATCAGAGTCTGGCAATGGGTGTCTTCCTCCACAGGATTTCTTACTGAATCTGGGGCTCACCAGTTTGACTGGACTGTCTAGTAAGTAAATTCTAGGGAGTCGCCTGTCTGTCCTCAGCATTGGGGTTATATGTGAATGCAGCAGCGCCTGGCTTTCATGTAGATGTCAGAGACCTAAACTCAGTTTTTCCTACTCTCCAGGCAAGCATTTTTACCCACAATGCCATCTTCCCAGCCTGCTTGTTTGCTGTGCTCTCTCCCTTTTTTGTTTGTTTGTTGCTAAGGATTGAACTCAGGGCCTTGTGCTCACTAAGCAAGTGTTCTGATAATGAACTATACCCCAGACTCCCTTTCTTCTTCTATCGAAAAGAATCTGGGCTACATCTCATTCACAGTCACCAGACTTCAGGCAGGGTTTGATCTGTTTTGGCTTCCTGTTTGTCCTTGAGATGGGCATTGCATAGGACGGTAAGGTAGTAAGTTAGTTCAACCCCAGCAGATGCCAAGAGAGCATTCAGTGAAAAGCACAAGGCAATTACCACTTTACAAACATGAACCTAGTCAGCATCAAAGACTGTGGCTACTGAAATACACTGTCTCCTGGGCAGCTGCTTTGGCTACTGTCCCCAATTAACTCACCAGAGACTCAAAAATAGAAGGCAGCCTCTGTTCTGTTATATAATAAACAGTTCTTTATTTGAAATGACAATATTTACTTTTCCTGTAGTGAGCTCGCAGCGTAGTAGGCAGTGGGCAAACAGTGCAATGCCTAAAATGGAAACCTGAAAGGGCAGTTTAGCTGGTGGGGTTTCACTCCGGCTTTCTAGTTCGCCAGCAGGTGACTGGAGGAGCCTCTGATGTTCCTCTCATGTCTTGTCTAGAGTCTGTAGGCTCATAGGTACATGTGATTTGCTGCCACTGGGTATATCTTTCTTGTCTTGGTGAATCTGGAAACATATAAGACAGATGTGGAAGAATGAGTTCTATATCATGATGGTATATTTTATTATTTTACTTTATTTTATATGTTTGGGTGCTTTGCCTGCATGGATGTCTGGGCACCACTTGCATGCTGGTGCCTGAGGGGGTCAAACGAAGACATTGGATCACCTGGAACTGGAGTTATAGTTGGCTGTAAGCCAGCATATGGTTTCTGGAAAATGAGCTAAGAACCTCTGCAAGAGCATCTGGGACTCTTGATCACTGAGCCGTATCTCTGGCTGCCATGATAGTGTTTAAACAGAATTAAGATGTTCCGTTCTGTTCTTTCTTTCTTTCTTTCTTCCTTTCTTTCTTCTTTTCTGAGATTCTACTGAGGTTGGCAGGTATACCCCATCTTGGTGATGTATACTTGTAACCCCAGCACAGGCCAGAGTGAGTAGAAAGATAATGAGTCCAGGCTAAACTGGGCTTCTTAGTAAGACCTTGTCTTAAAAAAAAAAAAAAAAAAAGCTTGTCTCAGTGGTAGAGAAGTAGAATGCCTGCTTAGCATTTGAGAAGCCCTGGTCCCTGTTTTCAGTAACACCAGCACACACAGGCACATATATATGCATATGTACTCACATACACATAAGCAAATTACAAAATAAGTAACTTAAAGTTCATTTATATACACTTATGAGTAACAAAGGGCTACCACCCTCAGTGTAAGTGATATTTAACTTCCTCTCAGGTCTTTTCTATGACTTCTTAGTCATACAGTAGCTTTCCAGAGCATCTCTATTTCTTGCATATGTAGAAGAAAAGTCAAACTGAGTTATGATCTGCAGAAGGATTCAGGTACAATAGAAAGATGTGTTAAAAGAAGGGAAAAACTTTACCAAATGTGGTGGCCACGCCTTTAATTCCAGCACCTAGGAAGAGAGGCAGGAGGATCTCTGAGTTCAAGGACAGCCTGATCTACAGAGTGAGTTCCAGGGCCGCCAGGATTACATAGTGAAACCATGTCTCAAAAAATCCAAACCCAAACCAAATCAAAAGAACCTGTGGCTTTTATGTTCGCAGTTAGGAAATGGTACTCTATACTGTTCCTTGGACCATGAGACTTGCTTAATGTTTGTGACGGGAGCTAAGATTCTCTTCAGAGACTTTTTGTCTCTTGTGGCCCCTGGTCTGCTATTCACTGTAGGAACTCAGCAAGAGCAATGGCTTAGTTTTAGTTATCTCTGCTGTGGTGCTGAGGCTGCAGGCCAGCATCTAAGCACATGCTAGGCAAGGATTCCCTCCATCCCAGAGCTCCTCCAACCACAGCTCTAGAACAACCTCTTATGGAAGACAGTGACTGCCTAAATCATGAGCTGCTCAACTTCTCATTTCTACAGAATTATTTGGAAACCCTGTTTCTTCTTCACCAAAAACCTAACCTCTCAATTTTCTTAAAAAACAGTGTGAAAGAAGATTAAGTTCCAAATTAATAAAAAAATTTTGAAGTTTAACTTTGCTCTCCTTGAAAGGCCCTTCCTTTTGTTATGCTCTGACTTTAGGAAAATGATCCCCCCTCCCCCCTTATTGCTCACCAACCAGCTGTGTTAAAGTCGCCTGCAGTGTTTGCTCAAGTGAAGAGTCCAGGGCCCTCTTTCAACATAATGAATCGGCCACTGGCAGGCCGGGTGGGGGTTTGTCTTATTTGCCTTCTCAGAGTTTGGGAAGCGCTGCCCTGTAAATAACCCCATCCTTAATTTTATAGAACGTTCATTCATCTTTTTGCTCTTCAATAAGTCAAATAATAGTAAACAATTCAAAAATTGACCAGATCTTGTCAACGATAAGCTCTCTTTCGTGATTCTGTTTGTGAACAATTAATAACTTCTCTGTGGGACAGTTCAGAGCCCTATAGTCATCGCCTCCCATGGGACATTTGCAGTAAGACATCAGTTTATTTCCTGACAGAATGAGAGAACTAAGTGGGCCAATTCCACTTCATGTGGACATTTATGAGATGTCCCAGATATCTTGACCCTGTCTCACAGAGTCTATCTTAAGAGGAAAGGATTCACTCTTTGTTGTTGTTTTTGTTTTTAGTGCTAGGGACAGACAGCAATAGGGACATGAGCACACCAGGCAAAACCCATTTTAATCATTTATTTCTGTGTGGAAAACTGCATTTTAAAAAGCAAATAAATCAAGGGGAACCTGGAGACATAGTTCAGTGGTAGAGCACTTGGCTAGCATTTGAGAGACCCTGGATTTATTCTCAGGATCACAACAAATGAACTGATACAACAGAAAGACTGGAATTTATAGCCTTTGTCCCCAAACTGCCTTTCCATTACACCACCATGGGAAAATTGTACATACACACTGCCATGTCTTTGTTTTCTTAGACAAGGTCTCACTAGGTAGCCCAGGCTGTCCCCAAGCTCTTGAAGTTGCTGCCTCAGCTTCCCAGATGCTAGGGTTACAGACATGTACTGCCACGTTTCTATAATAGGGATAATCATCCTCTATAGTAGACATAATACTCCCCAAAGATCTGAGAGGATGGATGGGCTCGGGCTTGTAAAATGTGAAGAGTTCTTCAGTGAGGGGTTCTGTGAGAGGAGAAAATCATTACTATTCCTTTTACAGGCCTTTAATGAGTTATCAACCTGTCATTGATTAAGCTGTTGCTTGAAATAAATCACTCTTTGTTTTTTCAGGATTACTGGAGAGACATAAATTAACCTGGGAGTTTTTTGGCAGGGGTGGGGTGGGGTGGAGATTTTAATAAAGTTAAATATAATGAGCAATGCTACCTCTCTCCCAAGCATACACGTGTGCACATGTGCAGCATGTCACACGCACGTCTATCCATTCTCATTCTCTCTCTCCTCTTTCTCTCTGACTATAGTGTGCCTCTTTATTTTCAATTTTTATTGACTAGATTGATTGAACTTACCAAACCATTTGGGTCATCAAAGCCTCAAGTGCGTTGGGTTAGCTAAAGTATCACAAAGTCCACTAGCTCATTAGCTGTAAACCCTAATGTAGGAGAGTGATTAGAGATGAATTATTTACTGGATGTCATGCTTGCTTGTGAAATCCTTCTGCTCATCTTTTGTTTCAGTTGCTATTGTGCACAAGCCCCTCTTTTGAAAATTTTCTTATTCAGCAGTAAGAATTTTTGAAATTCTAAATAGTCATAAAGAAAACCCCAGACCTCTCCATGTGCTGCAATCATTACATTCCTTACAAAGGAACAGCTCCTTACTGGCTCAAAGACCACTTGAGTGTTTTTAATTGCAGAATGGAAGAAAGATTTCTGAAATACCGGTGGATGTCTTTGCTTAGAGTTGGTTACCCTCATTGCTGTCTTCTTTTTAAGGTTTATTTTGGGGGTAAAATTAGTTAATTATTATGGAAAGGAAGGAAAGACAGGGGAAACACCCCAAAATCTGGTATACCAAAGATAAACAGAAAAAAGGAGTTGACAGGTATGAAAAAGACAGTGTCCAAGGGCTGTGGACACTAGGTTCATGAAGAGAAAAGTTTCTGAAACTGAGTAAACTGAGAAATCATACTGTGAACACCCTTGCAGAATTTCATGACAGAAAGCTTTTTTAATCCACCTCTACAATGGTTACAAAGAGGTCTGGGGGATGTTCAGTTGCCTGACTTTGTCTGACTTCACTTCTTGAACAAATTTAAGGATTAGACAATCACAAATGTTCCCAATATCTTGGAGGGAGGACGTGGGATGGTAGCACCTCTACCCAGTGCCATCACGCCATCTGTCAGCTAGCCTTCGCTTTGCACCTCGTAGAGGAATCAGTGTGTTCTAACTGGAGCATCTCTTCCTCTCCACATGGTGAAATAAAACGAAATTTCAATAACTGGCGTGAAACATTTTAGGAGTACTCAAAAGTTTTCTGAAATGAAAGCTTGCTTGTGCCATAGAAGTTTTAAAGTTCAGTAAATGATGTAGCAGGGGTGAAAGCTTAATTACCCACTCAGATTGCTAACCCTATAGCCCACATGTCTGGATCTATGTATGCAGATGGACAGATAGACCTCATTTCTCATGGGAAGTTAGATTTCTAAAAAGCTATTACTCAGAATGGACAGTTTTATGCTTGCATGAGAAGAAAGGGAAAGACGACAGAGCTGTTACAAATATAGGAGACCTCTTGGTGTATTAACAGTTGAAAACATTAGGACTTAAATGAAGATGGGATGCCAAATCAGCCTAAAACTCAAACTTGAAAAAGAAAAAGGGGAGGGAAAAACCCCTTGAGCAGAGCGTCTGAAGCATATGGACACCCACCCAGTAAGCAAGAGGGCAAAGGGAGCCCCAGACTTTAGCTTATTAAAGATGACCTTTCCCCTCTCTAAAATTTCAAAGCTGACGTTTCAAGTGCTGAGCAGACTGTGTGCCATATGTAACATGACCTCAGTCCCACTCTGCCTGAGCACTGATGGCGTCACTAATGAGAGGTGAAAGGTCCTTCTCTTGCAGCTTTTTCAGAAAGCCACCAACTTATGTCTGTGAAGTAAAGCTCCTTCTCCCCTCCCCCCTGACTTCAAGACAATTACATTTCATACACAGCCTCAAAAACACTTTTATTGCCAGTTTGATTCGCTTATGACCACAGTCAAATGGCAGGATGTGCATCGCATGCAGAAGAAAATATTTATTCTGACTCAGAAGGCAAAGGGATTAAGAGAACATTGTAGTAACCCTGCCTTTCATCTGCGTTTTAAAAGGGAAATTTTCCAGAGGCATCCATTGAAGTTGTATTTTTTAATAAAGACTATCAAAGAGTCTTAAAAGGCCAGGTGTGTGTTTACCTGAAGGGAGGGGAGAAAGGGAAGGAGCTATAGCAGGAGGAAGAAGCAGTTTTCGCAGAGGCTGGGGGAAAAAATATGTGTGCTGGAATCTGTTACAGGCATTTCTAGGAGCCAGTCCCCACCCCCACCCGCATTACCCCTCCTTGTTCCTGCTGCTTGGAAACAAAATAGCTCTTTTCCAAGCGGGTTGTTATCATATTCATGGCACGGTCAATTTCCGTTTGCCAAGAAAATATTTAGTCTGATCAAAGAAATTAGAAAATCGGATGAATAGAAACAGACGTTCCCACAAGAGAAGCGTTTGTCAATGTGAAGAGTCAGGCGGACGGCGGCCCACCCAGTTACTGCTGGGAATTAGCTCTCCAACCAAAGGCGGAACTACAAGGCCACCTGGATTCTGCTGGAGGGGCTACGGAAGAGTCAGGTCTCTTCAGGAACTTGAGATGCTCCAGTCGAAGAATGGAAACGACGGGTTCTGGTGTCTATGCCCAAAGCAGGAGGTCCTTTACATCTATCCACCAAGAAGGACCTTTCAAGACAGCTCACTGATGTGGGATCTATATGGCTCTGAGATCCTTCTGCTCTGCTCTGCCTGGTTTATTATGCTTATGGGAAGACAAGAACACATTGTCCTTGGTAGGTGATAGAGAAGCATGGACATTGGGAATAGAGGGATAACAATTTCTCAATAAATAATTTTCATATTTGTGGATCTGGACGGAGAACGATTAATAGCTGGATTTTTGGATGTTTCTGATCTTTACCAGAGCGCGCTGGCCAACTGCAGATCGCCCCGGCCAACTGCAGATGGTAACTTAAGAGATTTTTCCTTGTCTTCGCTCTTCCTGGCAAGGAGCAAGCAAACTAGGTGAGACCATTTGCTGAGATGCTTCGAGAAGTCGCGGTTTCCTGCTTGCAGGTCCCAAGACACCGAGTGCAGCCTTCACTAGGAAAAGGGGTCCGGATTCCTTCCTTGCCTAGAGCAAACTGGAGCACCTCTGGTCTGCAAAGTTTCTTACACCGACGCCTCCAGTTTGGGGAGGGAAAAGGCTGGGGTGGGGGTGGAAGCGGCTACGCCTGAAGGAAGGAGGAGGAAAGGAAAGGAAAGGCTAAAAGCCCAAACAAGTCCCTCTAAGACCCCTGCGGCCAGGCTCTGTGGCTCACAGCTAAGAATCTGCCCCCCCACCCCCCCCACCCCCACCCCGGTCCCTGCTCCGCCATCGCGGGGCCCAGTGCTGGGCTCGGTTTCTTTTTTTTGGTTCCTGCAGGCCGAAGGCTACTTTGCCAGGAAGACAGCGCCCTCTCTCCTCCAGCCCGGTCGGTCGGCCTGCACCCCCTCCCTGCTCGGCTGACCTTCCGGCGCCTCCCTCTGGTCCCCGCCCTCCCGCCCCCGGTCTCCTCCTTCCTCCAGCCTTTACGGAGTTCTGCCCTTCCAATCGCCCATCAATTCTGGAGAGCAGCGGCCTGAGAGCACGCCTGGGGTCTGGGTCCCCCAGCCATCTGGCTAGAGCGCCGGACCCCCGCTCTGCACAACTGGGCGGAGCGGTCTCCGCACTGCGGCGGCGTTACGGTCCGCCGTGAAGCCAGGCTCTGCGGTCCCTATGGGAACACTCGGGATGCGCACCTAACTGAGCGCCTGATCCGGGACCCAATCTGCACGCGGAGTGATAGGTGGGGGTGGCGGCTAAACTTGGGTGGGGGAATAAAAAAGAACCGTGCAGCCTTCTTCCTAGTCCTAAACGTGTCCCTTGAGGTTCACTGGCTTCCGGCAGCCTTTTCCCGCTGGTTATCAGGAGGCCTTTACCAAGAACTGTAACGGTATTACAAAGTAGAAGCACAGGAGAATGGGTAAGACTCCCAGAAAGGCATGGGTGAATGGACACCTTCCCAGTTCCCTCTGCCTGATGTTTCTTTCCCCGCTGTTCAGAGGGCTGCAGACAAATAAATGCTGCGCGGCCCATTCAGAATCAGAGGCAGCCCAACTCCGCCCGTGAAAACCCAATTCAGCTCTTGTAGGAATGGAGAAAAACAATAGCTAACAGATTTCCTACAACGTGGGCATTCGTCCACAGAAATCACAGGCCTAAAATGATCCCAAACCCTGGATGGAACTCTTTGTTGCTCCCTGGAGCGATAGGGCGAGTTCGCCTCGAGGTGACCTTTCTGTCGAACACAGGCGACTCCTAGCAATGAACTAATTGAGTCACAAACCACTGGCCATTCCTAACAAAGCCATCTATCTCGGCAGCTCAGCGCCCAATTTGTCCGCAGCACTTTCTTCCGCAATTCAGAAGCATTACTCTGTTTTTAAAAAGTATCGCGGCAGAGACGCGGCAATTATCCTGGGCTCGGGTTACTCTAAATGGCTTTAGACTGCGAAATGGAAGAACACGAATGGGGCGAACGTGTCGATCGCCTGGGGGCTGAGCCTGGACAAGCGTTGGGAGAACAGATCGAGGAACTTTCGGCAGGGGAGAGGGAGACCCTGCACGGAGCTGGGGCCGTTGGCTCTGTCTTTCCACCAGTCAGAAAGAAGAGTTAGTTCTTTGCCCCTACAGATTAATGTCTCCCAGCGACAGACCCTCAGAGTTTGGGGGAAGAAAGGCTATTGTCCTGACATAATCAGACCAAGCTGAGAGCGGGGTTTTGGGGTCTATACCAGGTTGAGAACTTTAGACACTACTAGGACCGAGGAGAAAGAGAGGTCAAGGGTCTGAACCAGTATTGGAGAATCTGGTCTCTTCTGGGAAACTACATTGAGACTGGGGAGGAAGCGGAGGGAGGGGGAGCTGGCTCTGCGAAGTGGGGAGCAGTAAAAGGCAGGCCTGGCAGGGGTAAGGTGGGATAGGAGCATGCTGCTAAGGTGAAACTCCGTAAAGCTGGAGGGGCCCAGAGACAGCCAGGCTTCTGCACACCAGGGGGTGGGGCTGGGGTGGGGTGGGAGACAGTCTACAAGTCTTCACTTCGGTCCTCCAGGGTGAATTGGGCCTGGGCCATGACGCAGGAAAGAAAAGAGAACAGTAAGAGGCACTCGGGTGCCTTTGCCCAGCGCGCAGAGGTCTATTCATCCCTGCAGGCTGTGGCGGCCACACTGTGCGCGTGTCTTTCTCCTTCTGTTCAAGTCAGCCCCCACATCTTGAAGTAATCAGTAGCTGAGGAGGGACTCGTCCCCCTGGCATCTCAGGTTAAAGAAAGAGGTCCAGGAAAATGTGGTAGAGCCATTACAAGAAATCCGAGCCGCAGTCATCAGGGACTCCAATTGCCATCGCATTAGGATTGATTAGAGACCAGCAGTACCGTAATGACCCGGAAAGAGGGGCAGCCGGGGATTATTAATATCAGAATGTGTTTGCGAGGGGGGGTAAACTGGGGATGGAGACGTTTTAAGTTACTAGGATTTATATATAAGTACAGGCTTACCTGAGGAAACCAGATAGTCAGGGAATCACGCAAACAATAAATCTAATTGCATCTAAAATTTCACGAAGTCTGATTTTTGAGAGAGAGAGAGCACGACAAAAGGCAGACTAATATTTAGTTAAAAAATAAACATGTAGATTTATAAATTGATTGTAAAGAATCAAGAGATGGGGGTACAAACTGACTACTTTCCTTACAGTTGGGACGTAAAAAAAAAAATTAAGGTCCCTAACCATCCTGATTTTTTTTCTTTTAGGAATATGCTTGCATTTTCTCTATATACATTTTCTGTAGTCTGCATAAGTCTAATAAAGAGTTACAGTTCAAGCAGCGGTGCCCGGATAGTGGGTTTTGTTTGGTTTGTTTGAGATATGAATGATCAGGATCCCAAAGAGATGTGCAGAAGAAAGCGGTTTGTCTCCTTCCTTGGAGTATGAGCCAAAACAAATCAGCCCCTGATGGTCTGGGCCGAAACGCAGCTCACTGGATAATTAACTCCATCTTTCCAGTCCACCCTAACTGTTTATTTAGTGTCACCCCGCATTAGCATCACTGGCACTTTCCTCTGAACAGGAGGAGCTGCAGGCTTTCACCTCCCGAAAGGAAATTCTTCTAGCTTAGACAGATGTGATACTCAGGATGTACATTAGTTGGGGGGGGGGGAGTTGATTGGAAATCCAATGGAAGATAAGGACTCTCGGGAGCTTTCTTTTTGTAAATTTGCTCCGATGTAATGTTTAAGGAGAAATGGACCATGTGTCTTACAGGCTTAAGGACTGATTGTGACACCTTACTTTCCAGAAAGGTGATGGCCACCTCATGCTGAATGGAATCTTCTGGTTCAGACTTGACCATTGGTGTCCCTGGGCTGAGCCTCCTCGGTGTGTAGCTGAAGTAAAATAAGCAAGGGGGTGGGGGGAGAAGAAAGGAAGGGATTGGAAGAAAGGAAAAGGAGGAGACCAAATGGACAAAGAAAGAGTATCTGCTCAGGTGCAGATAACACAAGCCACCTTTCTTTGAGTAGTACAGAGAATGAGAACGAGGCACACTGGGAGGCAGAGGACCAAGCAGCCTTTCTCCTTCCCCTCTGTGACTTTTCAGTATGAGGAGGGGACGGAAATAGGGAGCCCAGATTGGTGGAGAACTGAGCTAGGATGCATGCCTTTGGAGGTGTCCTATTTTATCTGCCCCTTTATGTTTCTCGGGATGGTGAGGAGACTGAGATGGCACTTTCGGGGCTGCACGCGTGGACAGAGCACAGGGTTTCAGTCGTAGGAGTCCAGCTGGTTCTGTTTGTCCAGGTGTGGGAGGGGGCGGCAGTCGGCTGGCGTCCTGGGTCAGCCTAGCCTTTTCGCACTACGGAAGCAGGAGCCTCTGTCCCCACGCTTCCCCGCATCCAGGAGAAAGCCACCACCACCCCCTACTCCCATACATAAATACATTAGGACTACAGACAAATCCTCATTGTTCAGAAATAAGCCGAGGAGGCCGGACGGCTCCCCTCAGCGAGGCAGAACGAGGCAAAGAGGATGGGTGAGAGGGAGGGAGAGAGGCGGGGGCCGCGCGGATCCGGTGTCGCGTTGCAGATTCCCACTAAAGATAACGAAACGTGATCTATTTTTCAGAACAGCAAGTGGATGGGAAAGAACCTTGACAACACAAAACTCATTTACTAATGGACTGGTTTTGAGTTTCTCTTCTCTGGGTCCGCAAATCTCCCTTCCTGATCCCTCGGCCTATTCAGCCCTCGCAGGCATCGGCGTTCTGCACAGGGCAGGTGGGCGGCAGCTCCGGCGCTGTCGCCTAGGATCTAAACCGGGTTCCCAAGGACCCAGGGGATGAGTGGCTTCTGTCAAAGCAGAGGGAAAAGATGAATGATGTTGCCTCCGCTCGGGATCTGACTGCAGCAGAAGGACAACACTAGTTTATTGAAGATGCCCTTGACTTCCAAATCTTCCTACATAGGGTAGGAGCCCCAAGTCTTTCTTGATGGCAAAAGAACTCCAAGAAAGCAAGACTGGGAGCCTCAAGGCATCTTGCTTCAAGTCAGGAAACAACAACAACAAAAAACAAACAAACAAAAAACCAAGTAGGTCCCAGATGCAGGGTTTTGATCCAAGGCCTACGTCAGCCAGCAGTTCCTAATGTTTTCTTCTTGGCCTTTTGGTCCACCGCTTAAGTGTACCTGCCATTCATTACCTGCACGGCAAAGGCATCCGGTGCTGAAACCCAACTTCTCTCCCAGTTTCAACCTTCTAAGCACGAGTGGGCTAGAGTTGTTGGGTTTCCTTTAAATTCCTGACGCATCTTTGCTTTTCATGCGATTTGCATTGACAGCGAAGGTTTTATATTACAGAACAACTCAAACCTTTCTGTGAGCGATTTAAAATGGATCATTTGGTTTATGTGGTTTGTAAATTCATGTCATTTTACCTCTTTTAGTGGTTTTCAGTGAAAGGTTCCATTTTAAGAAACCTTATATATCCAAGCCAATAATTATCATTTATAACAATTGGTTCCCTTAACCGAGGGATCCAAATACCAGATAGGTTCCTGGGTACAAAGCCCATAGCACTTCTCCTTTTTAGTTAAGTGATCTATTGGATTAAATGGAATAAGGGGGAGGGGGAGGGGAATACTGGCGTGTTCAGGTCCCCTGCTCCACCTCTGAGGAAAAAAAAATAATATTCTCATTTACCTTGCTGCTAGTTATCAAAGCACCTGCGCCATTCCTCTGCCCACTTGCCACTCCTCTTCCCAATTGTCACCAGTGTTTGGTACAGTCCTGATTCCTTTTGAACGGAGATGGAAAGAAGGGGGTTCTAGAGGTTGGAGGGGGTGGACGGTGGCCATACACTGCTATCACACTCCTGTTACCCTCTGTAAATGTATACCTGTACTTATCTGTGAGTTACACTTCCCTTCACTACAAAGATAGTTAATTAAAAAGTATACGCTGTACTCAACGTATGCTTTGTCTTTTTAAGAGATGTGACTGTGCTTATAACCCTCTTCCCAGTTTAATTGTGCACACTTGTTCCAGATTTTAGGGTACTGATTTTGAGAGCCCGCAGAAGTCCTCATTCTTGTCCTCACACAGCTGCCATGTCAATAAGGACTGTTCCAAGTAGAGACATCCCTCTTGGCAGGACACTGCAGTTCCCCAAGACTTCACTTGAAACGTCATGAGCACTAAAATAAGAGAAGGAGGGAAAATTACCAGGCACACAGCCTTGGGCTCAGCAGTGCCAGGCTTCCAGTTTAGAAAGTAAGTCATCTGGCATACCATGTGGCAGGAGCTCTTTTGAAATGATAAACACCATTAAATGCATTTTATATATTAAAAAAATAAAAAACCCAAGCCTAAATGTAATGATGTATCAGCATCTGCTTCCAAGGCTTAATTGCACAGGATAGACGAAGTTTCAAGGAAGCAGAAAGCATTGTGTGGGAGATCATCAGAGCAGAGGTTTTCTGGCTACTTACAATCTCTCGAGGGAATCAACCTGAGGTAGGAACCCTTTGTGAGTTTGAAATGCATGTTGCAGGGTGCACTGGACTGGGTGCATTATTTTAAAACCATATAAATAATACAAAGGGAATCCCTTCTCTCACTTAGATCTCAAAATGCAAACGGTTCTTTGGCTGATGGAATCAAAACACGGAAAGGAAACAAGCAAGTTTGAAGAGCTCAGTGTTTGCTCCCTGCCATTCCCTAAGAGGGCACACTGAAATCAAAAGCATTTTTGAAGGGTAGTTAAAATTCTGTTTTGAACTTATCTAATCAGAGATAAGAACAGTCGTAAAGTCACTCTCCTTCCACCATTTGGCCTCCCTTACCTCCACACATTGTTCTTATCTGTTGCCTGTTTTAGCTACTGACAATAGATTATCTTTGTTTAGAGAGGCTAATTGTTTTCAAAATCTTTTTAATAATTGCTTTGGAACAAGGTGTGCAAATGAGGCTTAAGATAATTACAGCTTCATTTGTTCCTGCAGTTTTACTAAGCATTCTCCCCACAAGAAACAAAATAGCAGATGATGGGACTTAAATTGCAGGACACCTCTCATTGGCTGGCAGCAAAATAGGCCAGCATTGCAACTCTCTCTCTCTCTTACTTTATTTAATCTTCTTGGAGCCACTGTGGTTCTAGCTTAGAGGGCAGTGTCCCTCTCAGAGCAGGGCAAGGATTATGTTACAGCCAGGCCGTTATTGGAGCTGGGCACAGTTTTATTTAATTTACACCCCATTCAGCGCCTTTTGCAAAAGGTTCCCCAATTTTTTTGCTTTTCAGCATCCATCGGTAGCAGAGGTTGCATTAAAAAATGCAACCATGCAAACGGGGGAAACTGAGTCCAGAAGTCTATGAACATCAAAATACTAAATCTCAAATGAAGCCCCGGGAGTCTCTGTGCTACTGTGCCAGGGTCAACCCTTCTGATCACTGTTCTAGAGGCCTTTGAGACTGAAACTGAGGGGAATGTTGTCCAGATCAGAGTTCTTGAGTCCTTTGGGAGGTGTTAGGAGTTAGGAAGGGAAAGGGTGTGGAATGGGGGTAGGGGGGAAGGGCTAGGTTTGGCATCAGCTCCAGGAGCCAAACCTGGAATAAGCTACTTTCTGAGTGCCTGCAGCACAGAACCCCAGTCTCCTCTTGTATTATTTATCTCATTCCATAAGCTATTCATCAATCCATTATTTATTCATCTCAACATTAAGGTAATTAAATATGAACTCACCGGGAAAAGCCAAGACTGCAAGAGACAGGGATAAGAGTTTGGCGAAGAGGGTCATTAGAACGTCTGCAGTCATTGATTTGAGATGAGATGAGTGAGGCTCCCCTTAGGTGACACTAAAGAGGGCGCCGCTTCGCAAGGTCCCGGCTTGGTCACCACCCTTTTCAGCACCCTAGTTCCCTCCTCCCGACCCCACCTCACTTCCCACCTCTCGGAGTCCTTCTCCTCCCACCACTCCTTTTCCCAGGGCTCCGCAGCTTCGCCCTCCCCACACGGGGCGGCAGGGCGGCGCGGCTTTGCTGCCGGGCCGGGCGGCGCGCAGGCTGGCCAGCTTCGGATAGGCGCCGCTCGCAGCCAATCAGCGTGCCGGGGACGCTGCGCGCTTTAAGGCCGCTGCGGGGAGAACAGAAACCAAGTTCCCCGGCAACCAACAGCATCCACCCGGCGGCAGGCGGGAGCCAGCGAGGCCCGGAAGGCCACAGAGTGCTCCAGCCACTCGGAGTCTAGCGCACCCCTACTTCTCTTCGTCTTCCTTCGCCTCCCACCCGCCAAGGTCCGACTGGTCTCTTCGCCTGCGCCAAGGCTAGGGAGGGGGTTAGGAGCAGCCGCGCCCCCCTCCCCGCGGCAGCCGCCCCCAGCTCTCCCAGCTCTGTTCACTGCCTCGTGCGCCCGGGCCCGTGCGCCCCGGCAGCGCCAGCCATGTCGATGCTGCCGTCGTTTGGTTTTACGCAAGAGCAAGTGGCGTGTGTGTGCGAGGTTCTGCAGCAAGGAGGGAACCTGGAACGCTTGGGCAGGTTCTTGTGGTCATTGCCTGCCTGCGATCACCTGCACAAGAACGAGAGCGTGCTCAAGGCCAAGGCGGTGGTCGCCTTCCACCGCGGCAACTTCCGCGAGCTCTACAAGATCCTGGAGAGCCACCAGTTCTCGCCTCACAACCACCCCAAACTGCAGCAGCTGTGGCTGAAAGCGCACTACGTGGAGGCCGAGAAACTTCGCGGCCGACCCCTGGGTGCCGTGGGCAAATATCGGGTGCGCCGAAAATTCCCGTTGCCGCGCACCATCTGGGATGGCGAGGAGACCAGCTACTGCTTTAAGGAGAAGTCTCGGGGCGTGCTGCGGGAGTGGTACGCGCACAACCCCTACCCCTCGCCGCGGGAGAAGCGGGAGCTAGCCGAGGCCACCGGCCTCACCACCACCCAGGTCAGCAACTGGTTTAAGAACCGGAGGCAAAGAGACCGGGCCGCCGAGGCCAAGGAAAGGTACGCGACGTGCTTGCCCAGGCTCGGGTGACCCCGGGAAGTCTCACCCTTTGCTCCCTTCTGCCCCCCGCAGGCGTCCACACCGGCTTTCTACCCGCCGCCACCCGGCAGAGGTCCGTGGGGCGGCGTCCCGGCCTCGGCGACGCTGCAGTAAAAGTTCATGAACTTTTGAGGTTGCTTGCTAGGGAATGGGCGGCGTTTGCGTGGAGCACACGCGCGTGGGTTTCTTTGGTTAGGAGGAGTATCGGAAACTGTCGGCGCTGGGTTTGTTTCATGCCCTTCTGGCTGGCTGCGACGAAGAGAGGGGGTGGCCAGGGAGTTTGTAGATCAGAGGAAACGTGTGTATTGCTTGGTATGTCGAGGGAACCGGTTCGGTACGGCGGAAGGTCTCGAACCTTCGCCCTTTCGCTCTGGCTGGAAGCTAGTCCGAGTCGAAAGCTCGGCCCCCAATGCCTCCAGGCTCTTTGCTCAAACTCTCCGGCTAGTCTATGGTGGAGAGTTCGGCTTCATTCCGCACTAGTTAGACAAAGGGAAGAGTCCTGTAAAAAGAAATACACTGGAAGGGGAGCTCTGGGGGTGTCGCTGCTGGGTGTCCTGTAAGAGGCAACAAGCTGGGGGAAGACTGCCGCCTGCCGCGCTCCCTCGTGCGCGGCCGGGTTGCTTTCGCTGGCCCCGCCGCCGCCTCTGCGGGCGAGGAGAAGGGCTCCAGTCGCTGACTTCCTCCGCCCAGAGCTCGGAAGCAAAGCTTAAAAAAAGAAAGATGGAAAGGAAAAGGAAAGGAAGAAAGAAAAGTCTCCCGCTTCCCCTCCCCTCCTCGCGCAGACGCGGTGGCTGTTCGGCCCGGGACGCTCGCAGCGGAGCTTCTGGCCGAGGTTCCGAGGCGCGTGGGGTGGAAAGGTTGGGGAGCCGGGCACAGAGCCCCGCTGTGCTCGCCTTTGTTCACTGGCAGCCTGGGGGCTGAAGAGCTGGCTTCCAGGATTCCCTCTGGGTGTGGAAACCACAGAGCCTGCCTAAATTCCGCGGAAAAGGGCTCTCCGAAAGAGAGAGAAACGGTGCTGGGGAGGGAGTGTGCAGACGGGCGAGCGCTAGGCGCCGGGTGGCCGCCGGCGCTGGAAAGGAGGAAGAGCTGAGCAGTCCTGAAGTTAACTGGGTCTGGGTGCTGAGACTGACACTCGGTCGTGCGGGGTCGGCCGGCGCCCAGCCTGGGCGGGGCAGCGAAGTTTGCGGCTGAGAAAGGGTGGGAGGCTCTGGATTGTGGGCAAGCAGCTCTAGAGGAGAGCAGGAAGGGCTGAAGAATGAACTAGGAGCAACGAAACAGATTGTACGGTTCCAGCTACCCTTTAGTTTACAAAACGGCTGGTCCCTGAAGCCAAGCGAGAGCCCACTCCCGGATGAAATCCGAGAGACTGGCTAAGCTCCCTGTGTTTACTCAGGTCACTGGGCCGCTCTGGGCACGACTTCCCATGACCTGTCCTAGGTCTCTGGAACCCCAGTCTCCGGACAGGGGCAGGAAAACTGGTCATCTAATTGTTTCCTCAGATGGAGACAGGCAATTGACTTTGGGTCACAGCAAGCATTTGTGCATTGGGCAGTTTGTTCCCTGATCATTTCTTTACCGCAACAACCATTTGTCGGAAGGCTTCCAAACAGTTACTTGGAAATATGGGGCTGGTTAATAGGTACTTAAACATAGCTGCTTGAACAAAACTTAAAACACATTTTTTTTTTTTGCTTATTTTAAATAAACCTGGATCATCCGACTGTGAGAAGTACAGAAGAGAAGGGAACTATCACCAAGCAGCAGCCCCCCCATTTCATTAGGCCGTCTCTTCACCTCCCCCATGACCCTTGGGGCTGGGTGGGAAACAAAGCTCCTCAATTTGGGTTGGTGACAGATTGCACAACGGCCCTTTCCTCCTTCCAGCGCCCCCTTCCTTCACCTCACACTTTTTTTTTTTTTTGGAACTTCTTTTTAACCATATGGCGTTGTCCTCTATTTCTCAGGGAGAACACGGAAAACAATAACTCCTCCTCCAACAAGCAGAATCAACTCTCTCCTCTGGAAGGGGGCAAGCCGCTCATGTCCAGCTCGGAAGAGGAATTCTCACCTCCCCAAAGTCCAGACCAGAACTCGGTTCTTCTGCTCCAGAGCAATATGGGCCACGCCAGGAGCTCAAACTATTCTCTTCCAGGCCTAACGGTCTCACAACCCAGCCATGGCCTGCAGCCTCATCAGCATCAGCTCCAGGACTCTCTACTGGGCCCACTCACCTCCAGTCTGGTGGACTTGGGTTCCTAAATGGGGAGATACTGGGGCCTTGAAGGCATGGCCGGAGCAGCAACCAACCGCAGCATCTAGGGACACTTGTACATAGAAGCCAGGGACAATTCTGCAGCTTGTTTCCGGGGTTCTTTGCGCAGAAAGGAATCACAGGCTTTCACAATTGTTTTTTAAAAAATTACAACCAACGGCGATCTCAGTTGAGCGTACTCTCCCTCTTCTTCCCGACTCTTAATACCCTTGCGTGTCCCCTCCAACCAAAAGGTCAGGAAACAACAAAAACACCTAGGCTTGGTTCTGTGCAACCCAGGCAATCTTTTCAGAAGTCCATTCGTCCACCTCTTCCCCCTCCTCTTCCTCTTCTTCTTCCTCCTCCTCTTCGTCTTCTTTTAATGAACAGATATTACAAATCAACTGGATTTTAATTATTTTCTTTTAATTTATTTATGGAGAAACGGTTTAGGGAAGAGGAAAAGGAGAGAGAGAGAGAGAGAGAGAGAGAGAGAGAGATGGATGAGAATAACGAAAACAAACCTCCAGTCTGAGAGGAACTGGCTGCCTTCTTAAAATGAATAAGAAAACTATAATCACAGCTGTTTTTTGGATGGGAAGATTAAGTTTACATTTTTCATATTTAGTGTTAAATAATTTTATGTAGATTAAAATAAAAGAGCAGTATTAGCGAGGGAAACAAGTGCCTAAATGTCTTAATGCTCTCGATGTGAGGCGGTTAGAGTAGCAGTCATGTTAGTAATACAACTATTTTTGTCAATTTTAATGGGGATTTTGGTGATTGTTTTCTTGTTTTTTGTTTTGTTTTTTTTTTAATTTTTATGGCAAACTCTAAAGGAGTACCAATAGGGGAGGGGGAAAACGGCTTCCCTAAATGTCAGTACTTTCTCCTACCCATGGGCTGCCTCTCTGTCCAGAGGGCTCTGTTACTCCTCCTAGTTTCTACTTGCAAGAGGGTGCCAACAAATCTGGCAGCTTGGTATTTGTTCCTAAAACAGCATGTGCTTTTAGGCTTCATTTCTATTGTACCTAAACCAGTCTAAATTAAAACTCAGTAGACCAGCAGGAGTTTGATTCTGTTTCTGAAAGGTGAGTTGTGTATTGCTGTTACCGGGCCTATTTAAAAACAAGTTTTCTTGCTTTCTTAGTAGTAGTCATGAATTGCAGGGTATTTTTGAAGTCTGTCACCGGAAACCGAGACAATAGTGGCTAGGTTAAAGATGTGATAAAAGAAAAGAAATTTAGCCTTGGGTATTTATTTATTTTTTGTTATTTAGAAGTGCAGTTTTGTTTACCACTGTTTCTTCTCCACAGCATTCATATGTTAGCTCAGCTCTTTTGTGTTAGCAACTTATGAAAAGACTGTGAAAGTAAACGTAATTTATCTGTTTATTTTCTTAAAGGGAACTCGAACAAGAATTTAAAATTATTAATTGATTTGTATAAATAAAAAAGCAGGCCATCAGAAGCTCTTTTGTCAGATAGTGTCCAGAAAAATCCCAGTAATCATGAAGGCTCCATGTTCTTTTTGCCTGGGGCAAAATGATGTATCTTATGTATTTAGCTTTTAAGACTAGTGAAACAAATGGCATTATTTATTAAAATTCTACTCAGGATAACAGGATTGGCTTGCTCATGCTTTGTAAAATATTGTTCCCCAGGGAGAGCTTATTTATTTTCTGACATGACAGTTTCATAATTTTGATTTTTCCTCATCTATAAGTGTCAATATTAATATATTTCTTTCTTACCTTTCCATATTGTTCTTGACCGGAAGTGTGTGTGAGTGTGTGTGTGTGAAATTAAGGCTTCCCTATAATGAGTTTTTTTTTTTGACTGTCGGATTGTTTTGAGTTCAAAAGAGAAATGGTCACTGTGCTTTTAAATATAGTCACTTTTACTTATAAAGTCATTTTCCCTTGGTGATGGACAGATGTGCACACAGAGGCCATCATTTGGGCTGGGAGCTCCGGGTCCCATTCTCCCTTGTTAGTGTTTTGGATCATTAAGTCGGTGTTTATTTAAGTCACTAGGGTGTTTATTCTCCACGTCTTGGGCCACGGAGAAATGCCACCCTCTGCAGGAGGGGTTCTCACAGGGAAATCTCCACACATTCTTCACATTCACTCCCCAAAACAAACACCCGGCACAAAGATAGCTTTCAGTGACCCTGACAGGCTTCAAAAGAGACCGCGGAAATCTCTCTGGAAAATAAGGAAGGGCCAATTACTTTAATTTCTTACATGCCCTCGCTTCCTACTTCGACTACCCCCTACTCTTGCAGCTCCTCTTGGCATAATTTTAGAGTCGTGGAAGTTCTGTCTCCCAGGGGCGCCGGCCCACTTCCTGCTCGCTTGGTTGGTGGATCTTGGAAAAGTCTGCAGGTCTGGCTAGCAGCTAAGACGGCGGGTCCTGTAAAACCCCCGTGATTACTGCTTGTAAACTCGTTAAAAGGACAGTTTTCTGTCATAGCCATAAACTCTTTGTAAAATCCCTGGCACCCGATCCAGAATGTGCTTATTCCAGATGTGTTTAATAAGAAATTGCAGTCTGCCTCTCTCCGTCATTCTCCGCTCAGTCTGGCTAAGAGCGGGGCAAGCGGGAGGAGGCGAGAAAGCTGGATATTGCTCTGAGTTCTCTTGGCAATCGCTTTTAGAGCGATCATTAGGGGGGAACTAACCATTTTTTTTTCCCTCGAGGAAATCTGCGAGAACCAGCTGTTGAGGGGCCAATTTACCTTCTCGGAGTCAAAGTTTAACTGAATCTAGAGCCACTTTTCGTTTCTCCACAGATTTCATAGTTATAGCCAAAAATAATGAGCAGGCTCTTATAAATAAAGTGGTTTTAGGGCAAAACTTCACAGAATTTGCCAAGTGAGAAAAAAAAAAAGCAACCAAAACAAAACAAAAACCCCACCAATTTGAGTGATGTTTTCTAAAATGTCTTTAATCTCAATACAAGGTCGCTGGGATCCGGCTTTCTTCTCGCTGTGACCTCCTGGCCGAGAAAGAAGCTTCCTAAGTATTTGGAAGCCAAGGGGTTTGGCCAGCAGCTCCTGAGTCTTTGGCTTAGCAGATAATAGGGACTCAAGAACTTGGATTTAAGATCACTGGAGCTGGTAGCAGGAGGGTTTAAACCTATCTTCTAGGCGAGGACAGCCTGGTCTTCTTCTGGAGATGGGGTGGAAGCTCCCACTGGAACCACGTTGATGGGCTAGCTCCCAGAGCCAGGCACCGCACCCCTGCGCAGCGGCCCTCCGGCTCTGCAAAATCTGCTTGCAGAGGCCGCCTTCGTAGAGGCCTCCCACGCCTGAAGGTCTTTCGCTGGGCCCACGGGCAGGACTCCAGACACAGGATTGAGAGGCTTCTTCTGCTGCAGAGAACGGGGGAGCGTCTATTATCTGCCCGCCCGGGAGGCAGTTGGTGCCACTCTGCACCAAGGAGGCCAGAGCAATCCTGGGGCACTGAGACCGCAAGGACAGTCTCTGCTCCCTGTGGCTTCCAAGGAGAATCGCACCTGTCTCAGGAACCGGATCCTATGGCGGCTCCAGGCGCAGGGTTTGGTGGACCCCTGCGAAGTCCCCGAAAGCAGAGGAGACCAGGCTGGCCTCAAGGGAGAAGAGAAGGCCCTGGAATGGGCCTCGTGGGACAATGCAGCTGTCCTCCTGGGAGTCCCGGGACCTCTCTCCGACTCAAGGCTTGGCCTCCCTGATGAGTTCCTAGCGCACGTGAGTGGCACAGGACGCTCCACCGCGAGTGACACCCGGCCCTGAAGTGGAGTAGGTACCCTGGCTGCAAGAGGTTCCCAGCGCAAGTGTCAGCGCTCAGGGGCTTTTACATCACGCCCTCCACAGTCCGCTCGGGTCCGTGCAGCCTGCGTCTCGCGTCCCGATCCCCCGCGGCCCTTCCCTTGGCTTCGGCTCGATGGCTTACCGAGCGCTGGGCAAGCAGTGCCTATTAGGGAGCTGGCCTATTTAGGAGTTAGCCGCCATCTCTGCGGCTAGGGAGAGGTACCCTGGCTTCTAAGGTATTTGTTTTAGGGCAGAGTAGTTGCTTTGCTTCCACAGTTTGGTCGGGTGGCTCCCTCTTCCCTAGGTCCAGTCCCGGATCCAGTTGAAAGGCACCAGCCCAGGGGTGCAGCATTCTCGGTTCTGGCTGTTGAAGTACACAATCTAGCCAGATTTTATAGAAGTGGGTGGTATTGACAGGCACAGGTGGGGTGTTCCTTTTCCAGAGCCTTCTCCCAGAAGGTTCTAAAACCTTCTAGACCATCCCCTCCAGAAGCCCAAAGCCAGAGGAAGTTGGCTTTGGACATAGTTGGTGGCCACTATGTCTCAACAGCATTTCACACTGAGGGTACCGGAGGACTTAGTTTCATAGGCTGCCAGTGTGCTGGGTCACCTTAGCCACTAAAGAGGGGACTTCTGAGCACTTCAGACTCTGCTCTGACTGGGTCCACAAACTCTACCTGGAAACCTCTCTAAGAGGGATGGGTTAGAAAAAATATGGCTAGACCAGCAAGGGACAAAAACTATCAAAATTATGTCCGAAATGTTGTCTATTCTTTTATCCAGCAAAACAAAAAACAAAAATCAAAAAAACCAAACAAAAAACCCAAACAAACACAAAAAACGCTGCCCTGGAAAGGTCTCATTTTCTTATACACACACACACACACACACACACACACACTCACACACAAAACTTCGTTCCAGCTGATGAAATTGGAAACCTGTTCTCCTACTGAGGATGACAATCAGGGTTTTAGACGCTGTATTCCTTTCAGACAGAGAAACAACACTGCAGTAGCATTTAAAAACAAAGAAAAAGAGACAGCTAGGGGCGCGTGGAAAGCCGCCTGTTCTCCACTCCTGGCCTCAGATCTTCTCCTTTTAACTTGTTAATGGATGGCCCAGACCCGGATTCTCAGCAGGCAGAGTACAACCCCACACTGCTTTTCAAAAAGTACTCACTATTCTCCTTTACCGTAAAGCGAAAATATTCTCCACGAACAAACAGAACAATGTAGGAAAGAAACTGAAAACCAAAAGCCAAACTTCAACATCAAGCCTTATTGAAAGGGAAAATAGGTCAGTTTTAGATTTTACATATACTTCAGTATGTCTGAAGTGGCCACTCAGTGGTAATTAAAATATGGCTGAAAGATACTGAGACTCTTTCTTCGCCCTTATTGTTACTGGTTCGAGATTGCCATCGAAAGAAAAATAGAGAGATTCTTTTCTGTATCTTTACTTTGTGTCATCTGGTCCCCTTTCTGCCTTTCCCTCAAAGTTAAAAGATAAACACTCTATGAGGTAGACACAGGTAGACTTAAACAGAAACACTGGACTGACAGCCAAATCTACTTTAATATGCCATATAAATTAGTTTAATTTGGGACTTTAAATGGATTATGACTTTTAAAATGCCATGGCTCATTCATGATAGAAACAACTTTTGAGGGGAGGTGGGGAACTGGTGGTGATTTCAGACTTTGAGCTATCGTGGAATTTAAATAAGAGTCCCAGACTACACATTTTTAGTGGCAAGTGTTTTAAGATTAATAAAGAATACATCTCGTGGAAAGAGTCATGCCCTTGGTAATCTACAGATCCCAGGGAGTATATCTGTGAAGCAGACTTTTTGAGTACACTTTTATTGACATTAAGTATTTTTACAAATCCCACTGTCCCCCACCCTCTCCACACCCACCCCACCCCAGTTTGCCCTCAGGCAAGGCTTTACCTGCTTCAGTAAACTTTCCAATTTGACTATGGAATCATCCAAGTGGTTTAAATACCAGGAGAAGACAATGGGGTTGTGACCCCAGTCTCACCCAAGAACAAAACAAAACAACCCAACATAAGTGTGACATCTTTGGTTGGCTCTCACACAAATATTATGTTACTGTAAGCATTTGTATGTGGTAATGATCCCTTTAGCTTGTGCTGCTTCTTGTGTGTGTGGTAGTGGTGGGGAGTGGTCTGGGGTAGAGGGGAACAGAAGCTTATGGTGTTGGTAGAGAACACTCATTTTGACAGTGAGATGGCATTTTGTTTGCAGAGTTAATTGTATCTCTAAGATGTGAGCCTAGTTAGTCCAAGGAAGACAGGAGTGCTGAGTTTATCTAGAATGCTTTAAAGGTGAAAGTAGGTAGTCAATTTTTAAAAAGTTGAGCTAGATAGAGTGTCAGCACACTTTAGTGTCTATGGGGGTGTGTGTGAAAAGAACATTTAAACAATCGCACCTTTGTCTGCTTTCAGATATGTGTGGTGAATGTCTTCTGGGCATTGCTGATGCCATATAAACATGACATACTTCCCCTAAAGTCAAGTTTTGTTTTTTTTTTTTTAATTGAAGAATAATATTGCTCAGGGCTCTAAGTACAAATCACTAATCTAAGAAAATCAGTTCTGGGAATCTGGAACCAATGGCTATTTTCAAAATAAACAGACAAAATCTTCATAAAAAAAGGCCAGGAGGATTATTTTACATGCAGTATATCTCCTGGTTTCCCACAAAACCAAATCTTTTTGTGGAAGAACTAACAGACAGAATGGTAACAACAGGCTCCTTACTATATTTCTACCTTTAAAAAAAACTAGTCAGTTTTAAAGTTCCTAAACTGTCCCTCTTCCAATATTCATATATCTTAGCAACAAAGCTGAATGCATTTCTATTTTCCTTTCTAAAAAATATTCCCCCCTAGGGAGAGGAAAGATGTATAGGAAAAGGAAAGACATAAAATAAATAGTATAATTTAAAATTCATACTATAATTTTAAAGCAAAAATTATATCGCAAAGAGTACAAGAATGTGGACCTTTCTGTTTTGGTCTAGCTAAAGCAAGAATTAAATCACAATTAAAATGAATGGGAGGGAGGGAGAGTCGCTTTCCCTTAGGGGTGTAGCTCCTAATACTTGCCATGATCTAGGGGTGGTCCTATATCGGTGCACATACTAACGCACTAAATGGGCTTAAAACGTGTATGTGAAGTTAGGGTGTGGTGGTGGGAGATGGGAGGAGCTCAGAGAGGAAGTGGGGTGGATTTGATCAAAACACATTACAAGATGCACGAAATTTTTAAACGGTAAATTAATAAGAAAATGGTAGGGGAGATTTTGAGAGTTTGGTCTAATACAGAGCTCCCTGGATACTCTACATGTTGATGGCTGAAGGAAGAATGGAGAACAGGGAAATACTTAATCCACAGAAGTTTTTTAGGGACTCGGCTGGCTTGTAGTTTCCCTTTTACTACAAGCAAGTGATGGCATCCAGGTGGACAGGAGGAAGATGCTGCAGGTCAGGGATTGTACCCTTGACTTCTTCTAATAGGTAGGACTGCTAATAGGTGTCATGGAGGTGTCTCCTTCTACCCCAAATCCAGGGAACACTAGAAGCTAAAAAACTGCCAAGTAGGGTGGGATGCAAGATGTCACCTCACACTCTCATTCAGTCATTGGGTGTGGACATGTGTTGAGTTTTCTGAAAAATGTCTTCTGTTCCCGTGGGGGGGGCAAGAAAGAGTTAATTTGATTTCTGATAGGTTTCACACGGTGGCCAGCTCTGCCAAAAAGGAGAGGAAGCAGAGACCAGCCCTATGATTAATTCTACCTGTTTTTCCCATGAGCGATCACCTGCTCCAGGGGTCATGAATAGCAGGTAGCTCTCTCTCTCCTGGGTTCTGAGAGCCTCGTTTGTTTGGTGACAGCTGAGTGACAAGGCCTGAAACACGAGCCCACAGCCGGGCCTGATGTGGGGATAAAAACCCTGGATGTTCCCTCAAACATTTCAGGAAATGAAAGTTGTAATGCGATCCCTCCTGCGCCCACATCTCCCCCAGCAAACACAAAAGCTCAAAGGAGCCTTCTCGGATTGAATTCGGCCTGGAGTTGATGGAGGGAAAGCGGAGCCCAGTTCGCAGGAGGGGTGGGGGAGGCTGGGGCCTAGGCTGGCAAGCTTTCGGAGCCGGAGGAGGAGGCGAGCAGGGCGGCTGGGCGCCTGAGGCCTGCTCTTCTGCTGCTCCCCATCAGCCTTCGTGGGCTGTCCCCTGCTGCCGCACGGTGAAATCCGTCTTCAGGGTCAACCCCAGTGGGAGGAGAACCTGAGCCTTACTATCTCCATCCTCACGGCCTCCGAGCTCCCATGGCCATGGCGCAGGCCCAGGCCTCACCTAGAACCCTAGGCCAAGCCTTGGGCCTGAGCGTCCCTTCCGACCAGGCCACACAGGCGGGGGCAGCTGTCTCGGTCCTGGGGCGAAGAGGCAGGAAAGCCCCGGTCTCACTCAGCACCCTCCCGCCCGGCCGCCTTCATCAGTCAGCAGCCTCAGTCTGCCTCGGGGCCTGGCGGCACTGGCGGTGGAAGCTTCCAGCGGGTGCCGGGTGGGGTCCGGGAAGGGGGTAAAGGTAATGGGAGAAGCAAAGCCGAGAAGTTGACGCTTGCTCCGAGCCCCACGCGGTCCTCCATCGGTGGCTCATAGTTGCATGTCAATCATCCAGACCTGAGTGGGCTCCAGCTCTCGGTAGGTGGGAGGAAATAGAGCCAGAGCCCCTCCAGGGGGAGCTTTTCTCCTTAATTCAACAGCTGCGACTGTTCCCTTCAACTCGAGGTTTTTGGTTTTTTTCTTTTTCCTCCTCTGTACTAAGAATCTTCCCCAGACAGCATTATGAGTCCTCATCTCCTCAATCTTCATGGTGATGGCGAGTTTCCCCCAGTGCCCCCATCACAGAGAACTGATACTGATCCAGGAAGCAGAACGGGGCGGGTGCACAGAGATCCACCTCTTGCACACACTTGCAAATTGCGAGGTCTGGGGAAAGCTACCTAAATACTCCAAGCCTTGATTTCCTCCTTGGGAAAATAGGGATTATGATATACTTCAGGGAAGCCTAAACTAAGCCGGAATATTGAATATAAAATGCTCAGCTCAATACACATATAATGAATAGTAGCTATAATTATGATATCCTTGAAGTCTCCTTGGATTGTCACAAAGTTGCCTGGGAAAATTCTCATGATGCTAGAGTTTCCAGTGAAGGTAGATTAGAGCCATTCCTCCTTTTGTTCAGAACAACGAAAGAAACATTATTTTATAGGGAACTAAGGTTTGATTTTTGTTTTTTTGAAGGATAGTCAAAACTGAAATTTATTTCTTAAAGCTCTAAATAAGTGCAGAATCTAGAAGTCTACTTCCGGTAACCCAATTGTGGAATGATATTTAATCTGTAGTATTTAGATTTGCTGTCTATACTCTTTATGATTTGAACTCTTACACAGATACCATCATACATGGTGGAATGCCAGTGGTGAAAATGAAATCCTCTTCCAGGTGCCTTAGATGACAAATTACTTAGATGGGAACTAAGACGTTCAACTGAATAGAAAATTTAAGGCCCCACCTAAATGTGTCAACATTAAGTGTAAACTAAGAAACTTCTTTGAAGATTTAATGCCTTGCTGATGTTAACACAGTGCTGGGTATAATGGTGCCTGACAAATGGGTTTTTGAGGCTGCTGGGAGGATAGAGTCTTCAGATAGAACAGAATTCCCAGAGTTGGAGTTTTGCAAGGCCTCTTGGGTACATTTCTTCTCTGGTGACATTTTCTAATGATCACCAGGGATGAATAGCTCATTTCAACATATAAAACACATCTTCTCTGATTTCAAGGACTTTTCTTTCCCTGTGTTACTTAAAGCAAGATGTTTAGCTGGAAGGTTCTTAGAGGGAGGGAGGGGGAAGGGAGAGAGAGGGAGGGAGGAGGGAGGGAGGAGGGGGAGAGGGAGGGAGGAGGGAGGGAGAGGAGGGGAAGGCTAACTTTAAGGATGAGGCTCATGCACTATGACATCATTGTTTGTACTAGAAGGAACATTTTGTGTCCCTTCTTTAAACATTACATTTCCCCCCCCCCTCCAGGACCTTCATTTTTCTTCAAAGGAATCCAGGTCAACCAAAAACTGTAAATGTTTGAATTTTTGGTTTAGAAAAGCTGATCAATTTACAACCGATCACCATATATGTTCAGGAAGAATTTGACACTTCTGTTTGCTTATGAAATTCTGTATTATACTCGCATATTCCTTGTAGAGGTAAATGCTTTGAAATGCACCAAACCTATACCAATACCATGTCCTCTGCAGACATAATTGCATTTATCCACAGGCATGCATATTTGGGCAAATGCATATTCTAATGTTACTTTTATTTGTAAAGACATGAATTTAAATGCCATACAAGATAAGCTGAGATGTCAGGCCTCTGGCTTTAAAGAATCACGCATATTAAAGAGACATTTGACAGTAACTGTGACTATATTGCCACTTGATCCTTTGCTTGTTGGGAAATAATTTGCACAGTGCGAGGGCCAAGAGTTTTTAGAATCATGCTTTTCTGCCATTGCCCTTAACATGAGTGGAGTAAAGAAGCATGTAGTGGTTTTGTTTCTCTCATTCTGAATTGTTTCAGTATCCACATGTTTAGAAACACAAAAATATGTCCATGTGCTCACTAAAAAAAATGAGGGGAAATAAGAGAGAACATTTAAAGCTGAAGAAAAAGTTCATTTAAATTAGATTACACTTTGCAGAGGGAGCTTCAAGGAGGTTTGGGTAGATTCCAAGCCTTAGCATATCATTCAAGAAATGAAAGGCCTCAGGGCGTTCCAAAAGGCATGTGCGTTCTAAATCAGCATCAGCTCAGTTCAAATAGAAAAAGATGATTGAACTTGAAGGCTGGATAGAGCTGGGGGGGGGGCCAGTTGTTTCTACTCTGCAGATGCATCTTAGTGTGGTGACATGAATGTGGCTATCTAGGTCCCCTTTTCAGATTAAAGGACTGTGTAACCGATGAGGCTGGACTTCTGTTCAATCACTTAGCTGCCATGAAACTGAAAGACATGGTTGTCAGTGTGTTCAGAAACATAGTCACTCTCTTCCTACTGGAAGTTACTCACAGAGAAAATGAAATGGCCCTGGTGGAAAACTTATAAGATAACAAGGATGTCCTCAGCATACTTCATGCATGGCAGTTTATCATCTTAATTATAGGTCAGGTACAGATAGCCCTCCTCCAGTCCTTCATCTCCTGACTGTATTTTCCCTCTCCTGATTAAACCAAAACCGATAGATGAATATGGCAGTTTCTTGTCAAGTGCAAAATTTCAGTATTAGTCAGCTGAGCAAATTAAGGAATAGAGCCCAGATGTTATTTCCCAGACTTTGAGTTTCAGTAATATGTAGTGGCAAAATTGCAGTCTAAAGATTCATTTGACACATGCTATGATTTGAGACCACCCTCCTTTTTGTTATAGATCATGAACAGCTTCAAGACAATGAAGATTTCGATTTAAACAATTCTTTAAAATCAATAAAATATATTTAAAACAAAAGTACCATTCTCTTTTTTTGGTGAAGAGATAAGTAAAATTCACAAATAAAATTAAAGATTGATCTAATCTTCCATTATGCTCCTTTTGGCCAACACAAAGGTTAAGAAAGACTGGTTTTCCTGGCTGGTCCTCTCAGCCATACTTCCTTTGAGAAATGAATCAAAGGAACTATGGTAATGAAGGTTAGGAGAGCCAGCCGCTGCAGGCCAGCCTCTGCAGGCCAGCCGGTGTGCTGTGGATTGTATTACCTGCAAGAGTGGAGGCAAAATACCCATAAAATAGCCTTTCAGATTCAGTTTTTCTCAAATTACATTGTGAAATTCAGTGGTTTGGTGCAGTTGTGTACCCGTTGGCTCTGGAGAATTAAAAAGAATTGGGATGGGCCAACCATTGTACAGCAGGACTGCAGGTGGCACCAGGGGCACTGGGGTTTGTGGTTTCCTGTGGGAAATGCTTTTGGTGATTGCTTGCTCTATTTGGTAGGGTGAAAAAGAAACATAAGCTCCAGAGAAGAATCCATAGCTCTTTGGTTAACAGGCCAGTCTATATTGTTTTGACTAATTTCATGCAGGATATTGCTTGTAAATTCATCTTTGGCCCTTTCTGATCCAGTACAAGGACTGGATGGACTTATAGTCCTTTATACATTAAGAGAGTTGTGGCATGTCATATTTATTATCTGAGAAATAAAGCTCAGGTCCTGACTACACAATTCATTGTGATAATTTTTTATTCTCTCGACAGAGGTATCAATAATTCTGATATCCTGGCTGGAATTTAAGAGTAACACCTGCCATATGCTCATTTATGTTCCAGTTGTAACTAGAAGTAGTATTTTTGACTTCTGATTCTAGACTTCAGTGACATGGTGGCGGTGGGGTTTACTTGACGGCTGACCATAGAAGACTATTTTGACATATTTCATTGGTATAATTTAAAGAGTGGATAAAAATTATTACATGATTATTTATTACTAGAGAAAATATGATATTTAGTAGATTTGAGTAAATCATTGAGACTATGGTAGAAATGTCATTTGTAAACTGCATGTCTTTGTGACTATTTGTTGTTGTTTTTTTTGTAAACCTTTAGTTAAAAAAAAAATCAATGATTGGGTTTTATATAAACCAGTGGGTTATTGACGATGGATGGCATACCATCTCAAATAGAGTCTGTCAATAGGTCAGTTTAATGTTAAAGAAGAATTTTATCTTAAATCAGCTACTTAGAGACAATCAACACGATGAGCATTGAATTCCTAATGAGCACAGTTTTGGGTAACAGACAAACTGAGAGATCCACCTCCTCAGCAGCTTGACCCATCTAGTCTCCTCCTAAAACTCTGTAACCCTTAGTTCTTTGTTACCTTTCTATTTGACACATTCTAATAACTCCTGCCAGGTAGATTGGTTGCAATTGTCTTTACAAATGGGAACAGACTGCATCTTTGTTGAATGATTGATTCATTCATCAATAGTAATGAAACTAAGCCCAGTGGGAGGCGACATTAGAGTTGGTAATGAAGTTGGATTAAAGGGCATAAAAGCAAACATTTTCTCTTTCCTTGATAAAGCTGTGCTTATAATGAGCCAAGGATTTGAAAAAAAGGCAAATGTAATGCTAGAAGGGATTAGGTGACTGAGCGAACTTGTACTGCCTGCTTAAACCAATGGCTTCGTGTGTAGAAAGCAGACAAGTCAGAAAGAAAAACAAAACATAACAAAACAACCCCCACCAACCCTAGACATGCCAGCACAGAGATCTCTGCTAACTGTCTGTCCCTCTTGTTTTCACCAGGAACGGGTCCAAATATTTAGATGTGTTCTCAGTGTTACATTTAAATTAGAGATTTTGCCAAGAATGCAAGTTAAGAAAAGTGAAATCGCTGGCCACATATGTGTGAGAAATGTTAATAAAGGCCAGGCTTAAGACAGGAAGCATCTCATGAGCGTTCACACTCTGGGTTGTCAGCGATAAATGTGAGGGCAAGCAGGGAGGACAATGCCTTTGCCTAGTTCTAGCCCACCCTCTCGTTCTAGCCCACTGTACTGGCTGCTTTTATGTCAACTTGACACAAGCTGGAGTTATCACATAGAAAGGAGTTTCAGTTGAGAAAATGACTTCATGAGACCCAGCTGTAAGGCATTTTCTCAATTAGTGATCAAGGGGGGTGGTAACATCTGTGGGCTGGTAGTCTTGGGCTCTATAAGAAAGCCAGCTGAGCAAGCCAGGAGCAGCAAGCCAGTAAGGAACATCCCTCCTTGGCCTCTGCATCAGCTCCTGCTTCCTGACCTGCTTGAGTTTTAGTCCTGACTTCCTTTCGTGATGACCAGCAATGTGGAAGTGTAAACTGAATAAACCCTTTCCTCCTCAATTTGCTTCTTGGTCATGACCTCTGTGCAGGAATAACAACCCTGTCTAAGACACCCACCCTCTCATTCTAGCCTACCCACTCAGTTTTCAGAGTGCAGACAATCATGCCAAGGCCTTGAACATACTAGGCAAGTGCTTTGTACTGAGCCATATTCTGGGCATGCTTAGCTCTTACAGGAGTGTTTTCCTACCTTGAGAGTTTGGCAATGATTTGAAAGCCATGACTCTGAAAGGTCTCTTTGCCCTCCTGGCTGTATGATTTAAGCTGATTGTCTTAGAAGGAATTGGCCTGTGGCTGCTTGCCACTTCACAGAGTTGAAATTGAGGTGATATTTATTTTAAAGGGTTGAGGTTACATCTATTTTTAAAGAGATGGTCAGTTGAGTATAAAGAAAGCTGTCTTAAAAAAATAAAACCAATGAGTGGGAAATTATAGTGAAAAATACTAATCAAGAGCATTGCACAAAATGGTTCCTGGGTCAGAAGTAGCAACAGCAGTGAGAATTTGGCTATTGACTCCAGCTGTAACTGTATATGAGGTAGCCTTATCTCCTTGCCCAGTCTTGGTAAGATCTTGCAGATAGAAATTGAAAAGTTTCCAGGTAGCCTTGGAGAAGTGGGAAGCTCAGTCCAGTAAGCAGCACACATTTTATAATGAAGATGCAGGTTGTTTTCACTGACTCACACACTATAAGCCTACTGTTTATATTTCAGGATGAATAACGTTTTTAATGTAGAAGTCGTTTTTGTTTTTGTTTTTGTTTTTTTGTTTTTTCCGAGACAGGGTTTCTCTGTGTAGCCCTGGCTGTCCTGGAACTCACTCTGTAGACCAGGCTGGCCTCGAACTCAGAAATCTGCCTGCTTGTGCCTCCCTGAGTGCTGGAATTAAAGGCGTGTGCCACCACTGCCGGGCTTAAAAAGATGGTATTTGTCTAAGATTGTGACTCTAGACCTTTGCAAAAGGTATGGTTTGCATTCAAACACTCAAAATGTGTTTGAAACAGTACCTGAAGCACAGTGAAATTGGCTGTTTGCAAGAGAAAGCATGATTTCTTTTGTGCCTCATGCATGTTCCAATCTTATAAATAGTTTATAAATTATTATTCCCTCCCCCAGACAGGGTTTCTCCGTATAGCCCTGGATGTCCTGAAACTCCATTTGTAGACCAGACTGGCCTCAAACTCATAGAGACCCACCTGCCTCTGCCTCCCAAGTGCTGGGATTAAAGGTGAGCACCACCTACCTAAAGGTGCTCACCGACACACTTATCTTAGTTTGTAAATTAAAAGTAGGGAAACAGTTTTGATGCCCTCTTTTCCCAGTAAATCAGAGCTTTTCTAAGGTAAACTAAAGCTCTCAGACCATAATGTATTGTTTCTATATTGCTGGTGTTTATTTGTGTGTATTGTGAGCATATGTGTACATATGCCACATGGCAGACATGTAGGGTCAGTCGTTCCTTTCTACTGTCCCTTGTGGGAATTGCTTCTATCCTCTACCATGTGGGTCCCAGGCTTTGAACTCAGAGGGTCAGGCTTGGTGGCAAGTGTTTTCACCCATGGAGTTAGTTTGCTGGCCATATTTTATATTTTTAATCAGAACCATGTCTTCATCAAAAGATTTGCCAACATGTATTTAGCATCTTGAAAGCCTTGTTGTGCCCAATATCTTGGCAAAATTAGTTTAAACTGTCATAATAATTTCTTTTATTACAGTAATCTAATATAGTTTTTATTTTCTTGTTAGGAGTTTGGAGTGACTGGGGGTTGGTGCAGGAAATCCACACTTGCTGTTCTAGGTAACCCATGAGAACAGCCCAGGTTGGCTACTCAACTACAGTTGTTTAAAAGGGGTGTATGTGGATGTGTTTAAAACTTATTGCCAGGTCTGATGCCCACTCAGAACGCTATCATATTTAGCCTTTAGAAAAGAATTTCTAGCATTACAAAAGGAGCTATTATGCTCTCTATAAAGCCCTTCTAGTCTAATTCAGGAGAGGTGTAGATAAGTTTTTGGTTGAGCACATTAATTAAACCTCAAAAGGCCAAGACTCAGGCTGAAACCAAATCTCCTGATTCTTAAAGTGTCCACACGTCAGATGGGATCGCTGTACGATGCTTTGGGCCTTTGCCTTGGTCGACCTCAGAAAACACTGTCAGTTTCTTCTTTCTCTCAAGGAGAAAACCTTAACCCCAGAGGTTTGTAAACAACTAGAAACACAGTTGTTTTTTTCTGAGTGTTTAATAAACGTTCCTGGAGTTCGCTCACATTGCCCGATGTTCTAAAACAGGGCAGACTGTTCATTAAGGTTCAGGGAAGAGAACCTGGAGACGGGTCTCTCCTCTTCCCTTCCCCCTTCCCCTTCCCCTTCCCCTTCCCCTTCCCCTTCCCTTCCCCTTCCCCTTCCCCTTTCTTTCTTTCTTTCTTTCTTTCTTTCTTTCTTTCTTTTTCTTTCTTCTAGACAGGGTCTCTCTACATAGGCTGTCCTGGGACAGAGATCCACCTGCCTCTGTCTCCTGAGTACTCTGGTGGGTTTTTGTTTGTTTGTTTGTTTTTAAATATTTAAGCTGTGTGTGGTGGTGCATGCCTTTAATTCCAGCACTTGGGAGGCAGAGACAGGCAGATCTCTATGAGTTTGAGGTCAGCCTGGTCTGCAAATTGAGTCCAGGACAGCCAGGGCTTTGCCACATAGAAAAACCCTGTCTCGAAAAACCAAAAACCAAAAAAATATATATTATATAATAATATATATACTATATACTATATAATGTACTATATAATATATATTATATATATAATTTAGTATCTTCTTAGTAGCCCAGGCTGGCCTCCAATATATGATCTGCTGGCTTCTAACTCCAGAGCCCTGGGATTACAGGTATGTGCCACTATAGCTGGCTGAAGTCTTACTGAACATTCTCCTGTTGCTGTTTCTACAGAATGTAGTTTCTGTTTGTATTCCTGTCTTTCTTCATTCATGTTAAGCTATATATCATGGTTGGCATATGAAGGAAGATAGAGGAAACAGATAAGTGCCAGTGATCTGGAGACTGTTTTTTATTCAATTTGGTAGAAATAGTTCCCAGCTCAGTTCCCAGCTCAGTGCCCAGCTCCTAGGCAGTGTCTCATGAGGGCTTTCTGAATGGATGAAAGAGTAAAATTTGGAGACACAAGACCCAGTGGATTATGGGAACATGTCTTGTGGTTACCCATTTGTGTGTCTCCCACTGTTAAATTTCCTCTCCCCAGTGTAAACTCCACATAGAACAGTCAGAATGAGCCATGGACCGTATCATATCCTGGGTCATACCGACTTCCTTTAAGTTCTCCAGTAAATTCCCATTACATTAGAATTAGGGGTAAACTTCTCAGAAGGTGCTGTATGATCTCTTTCTTATCTTATTTCATGCTCCACTTCAGCCCAGTGAAATCAGGCTGGCCTTGAACTCACAGAGATCTACCTGCCTTTGCTGCGATTAAAGGTTCATACCCCCATTCCTGTCAGATTTATAAAACATGCTTTAAACAGATTGGAGTCCTTCACTCTGCAAGGACTTTACAGGCCCACGCTTCCTCTAATTCTTGTGATCACCCTGCTTTCTTCTGTCCCAATTGAAGGGTTAACTTCCCAGAGAGGCCTTTTCTCTGAGGTCTAAGTATAGCAGCTCTGGGTAGAGGCGATCCTGAAACCATAATCCAAACTAGATAGGACAGGGAGCTGGCTCTCGCTCTTACCCATCAGGCAGTCTGCTGAAGCCTAAGATGTTCTCTGTGTTGATGTCATCCTCAGGTTGGCTGCAAGCCTGCTGTAGCAGTTCCAGGCACTGCATCAGGTTACAGCTGCATACAGAGGGACAAAAAAACTTGCTCTTCCTGGTGCTCTCCTGAGGGAAGAAGCCTTCCCTGAAGCCCCCTCTCTAGCAGACTTTTCATGTCTCCTTGGCTAGAATGGAGTCACATACAAATTCCTACCATGGTGGGGAGGGGGTTGTTATTGATCCTATCTACAGGTTCCTGTTCTATTTCATGTGTTGTGTGCATTGGGCAGTTTTGTTAAATCTAAAGACTCCTCAGACTGATGTTTTAGCTTTAAGCCATTGGAATCAACTATAGAGTGCTATACTTACCAAAATTACTAAATTCATAGCTTATTAATATATTCTATCTTTTATTGATTATAACTGGATTTTTTTTCCAAGACAGGGTTTCTCTGTGTAACCTAGCTGTCCTGGAACTCACTCTGTAGACCAGGCAGGCCTTGAACTCAGATCTGCCCTGCTCTGAATGCTGGGAGGAAATGTGTGCCTCACTCTGCTCAGCAAACTAGATTTTAATACTACTGGTTGGATTAATAAGCATTAAGAGTTATTTTAAGACAGTTATAGGCATAAATAATGTTTTGAGATAGTTTTAAAAAACTAAAATGTGGGGCTGGAGAGATGGCTCTGTGGTTAAGAGCACTGACTGCTCTTCCAGAGGTCCTGAGTTCAATTCCCAGCAACCACATGGTGGCTCACAGCCATCTGTAATGGGATCTGATGCCCTCTTCTGGTGTGTCTGAAGACAGCCACAGTGTATTCATGTACATGAAATAAATAAATACTAAAAAAACCTATAATGTGACTTGAATACGTCGGCAACTTACGTCAGAGGCAAAGGTACAAGCTTTATGAATAGCACTTGGTTTGTTGGCTTCAACAATAGAAAAAAACCTCTCCCCAAAGTTATGTTTTGGGGAGAGGTTATTTAAAATGTGCATAGAGTTTCCCTCTCGTTTAATACATGGGTGCTTAGACCTTCATCCCGGGTCCAGGGCCTGGTCTAGATGAATTGATGTTCAAGGAATGATGGGTCCTGGTGGTGCAGGCTAATAATCCTGGCTACTCAGGGGACCTAGGAAGGACCTCAAGCTCAAAGCCTACCCTGGCAACTTGCTGAGAGAGACTGTCTCAAAATAGAGTAAAAAGAGGACTGAGATGGAGTTCTTACCCAACAGGCAAGAGGTCCTAGGTTCAATTCCCAATGCAGCAAAAATAAAATAAAAAAGATCTAATTACGTGTCATATAAGCATAGTGTTTGGCCTGTAGTAGGTACTCAATAAATATAGACACAAGGAGGAATCTTGAGAGTCAGAATCCCAAAATATTTAAATCAATGACTGGAAAAACTAGGAATGAGGTTTCAGGAGGCTTATTAACACTTATCTCACACAAACATCCAAGAGGTGAGAGCAAAGGCACAGGAGTAAAGTCAACCTGACGGATGAACTTGAAAGAGCACATCAAAAATACCCACAATCACCCCACCTTACGAAGGCTTCTGTCCAGAGAAGCTATCTTTTAATGCCATGCGTCAAGATCACTGTGATTTATATTCCTGGACAATGGCTCGCTCTGCGTTACATCACTGGTACTGGGTAAGCCAGGATAAAGACTTGGCTCTCCATCCTATGGCGTGGGCACACTGGCGCAATGCTGAGGTTCTGACTCATCCCAGTAATTTTAGTTCTTTGCCCTCTTCTCTCGAGAAGGATGCAATTTTAGGACCATTAAGATAATATATTTTGGTCAAATAGATAAAAGGTCATTTTTACCCACAAGATGGGTGGGGATGCCTTTATTCATATGTATATTTGGGTTTGTAAGAAAAATAAAGAGATGGTTTCTGAGTCTTGAAGATTATTCTTGTGTGTTCCTTCAATAAAGGAAGCCAATTTCCATGGTTATTCATTTGAAAGCATCGTTTACTGGCTATGAGTCAAAGGTTTGAAATCATATAGGTGTGAATTCATATTCTTACTTTGTAATGTACTGTCTGTGATCCTGAGCAAACAACCTCAAAATAGCAATAATAATAATAATAATAATAATAATAATAATAATAATAATAATGACTTTCATGGGCTATGCTGGTGCACGCTTTTAATCCCAGCACTTGGGAGGCAGAGGCAGGTGGATTTCTGAGTTCGAGGCCAGCCTGGTCTACAGAGGGAGTTCCAGAACAGCCAGGGCTACACAGAGAAACCCTGTCTCAAAAAACAAAACAACAAAACAAAACAAAAAAGACTTTCAGTAAACACTGTAACAACAGCAATAGTAATCATGCAAGATTCATACTGTGGGGATTTGAATGACAGGTTCCCACCAGGCTTAGTTTGAGGACTCGGTCCGTAGCCGGGTAGTGCGTTTCAGGAGGTCTGGAACCGTAAGAATAGCTTCTTTGGAGGAAGCAGGTTTCTCAGGGTAGACCTTGGGGCTCTAGAGTCCCCCCAGCTTCCTGACTGCCCCTGGTCTCTCAGTAGAGGTGCGAACAAGGAGCCCTGGCACCATATGCACTCCAGTTGTGAGCTAAATAAAATTGTCCTCCACTAAGTCGCTTCTTGTCATCCATTTGGTTGCAATGAAGAGAAAAGCAACCAATAGAGTCCACGTGTTTTGTAGGGACAATAATTCTCATAAGCTCAAGTCTCATCTTCACTATTATTCACACAGGAATAATGAAGAGATGATGTATATCTCTCTCTATATAATTTTATATATTTATTATATATAATCAGTCTGTTAATATAGTATATATTAAAACATAATATCTTATATTTTACATAATATATATTATATGTTTATTATATATGTTCTAATGTATATTATGTTTTATATATATATTGTTGTTGTTGTTTTGTTGTTTTTTCGAGACAGGGTTTCTCTGTGTAGCCCTGGCTGTCCTGGAACTCACTCTGTAGACCAGGTTAACCTCGGACTCAGAAATCCACCTGCCTCTGCCTCCCAAGTGCTGGGATTAAAGGTGTGCACCACCACTGCCTGGCATGTTATATATTTTTAAACTTGCCTCTAAACTTAATTTTTCTTTCTTGGCAAAGTGAAGTTCACTGGGCTACCCTCCTTATAGGATTGTCATAAAGATGAAATTGCTGTATGTTGCAGTTTTTTTTTCATGGCATGGTACGTAAGTGCTCAGTAAATGCAGAGTCAGCCAGCATTAGCTTACTAGATCTTATACAGCCACTAAAGTCTTATTGTATTTCCATGTACTTTACTAAAATAATAGAGTGATTGATTTTGCTTGTTCAGGGAGCATGGATTATTAATAATAATTAGTATATTTGACTCTAGGGTAAATAAATGCTAAGTACAGCTTATCTGTTATGAGACTGTCACCACTTTTACAAAACACACGTGGGATTTTATGAAGTATTAATTAAACCTGTGGCTACTGTGTATTAAGACAGGCTTAGTCCAGTGTTATGCTCCACACCTGTAATCCCAGATCTCGGGTGACAAGAGCAGGAAGATTTCAATTCCATGTCAGCCTGGACTACGTGGGGAGATCCTGTTGACCCCTCTTTTCTCCACCAACCCCACTGCCAAAAAAGTAAATAAATAAAAAGTGAAGAAAAGGAAAGGAAAGAAAGAAAACTTCACAAAGGAACGCCACTTTGATTTTTTTCCCCTCTGCTCAATTTATTCTTATCCAAAATAGTTTTGGCTTGCTTTCAAATGTTCAAATTAATATGTGAGGCTTTTTAAAAAAAATTATGTATTTTATGTCTATGAGTCTGCTGTCTCTGTTTTCAGACACTCAGAAGAGGGTATCGGATCCCTTTACAGATGGTTGTGAGCCACCATGTGGCTGCTGGGAATTGAACTCAGGACTTCCGCAAGAGCAGTCAGTGCTCTTAACTGTTGAGCCATCTCTCCAGTCCCGAGGCATTTCTTTTTTTAATTTAAAAAATTGTATGTGCATGGATGTTTTGTCTGCATGTATGTATGTGCCACATGTGTACCTGGTGCCCAAAAAGGTCAGAAGAGGGCGTCAGATCTCTCAGAACTGGAGTTAGAGGGAGTTGTGAGCCGCCTCGTGGGTCCTAGGAACTAAACCTGGACCCTCTGCAAGAGCAGCAGATGGTCTTAACCACTGAGCCACCTCTCCATTCCCAACATGAGGCTCTCCGGTTTGCTTTTGCAGCTGGGAATGGGATCTGAGACCTTGCTCACCCTAGACACCGTAGGGGAACTTCCGGGCCTTTTTATCCCTAGTGTTTACCTGTGAAGTGGTTTCTGTGAGCTCTTAATCCCATTCCTAACATCGCTCAATTGGGAGAGAGGACAGAGCAATAGGTCTTAGCCACCGGATTGCTATTGCTCACACAACCATATTCAGTATGGAATGGCTCCACTTTTAGATTACATTAAGGAAAAAAAGACTCACTCATATCCAATACCAAAACTCCGCTGAAGACACTAAGAATAAAGTTCACCTCCCCCCCCCCCAACGAAGAAGATATCTATAAACTATTCACAGGGTTTTAATGAACCAAGGTTTGTGAACAGTTGAAGTGACCCGTAGCCTTGCCTGTGAGTGCCCCCTACTGGATACACAGGACCTTTACTGCATCTCCACTGAACCAATGTGCACTTTTTAATGGGAAAGTGCCCAAGTAACAGATCACAAGGACATCTGTAAATCCTAGTAAGTAATGTGGTCTTTGGGCAAGTGTGCAGATTTATAACAGAAACATACTCAGGAAACAAACTCAAATGCAAAAATATTCCACTGAGCAATTGTTTATAATTGCACCAGTGCCAAGGATCTAGTAAGTAGTCCTGTATTTATCTTATGAGCTCACCAAGTTTTATACATTAGTGAAGAAGGCAGCTGGTGGGTGGCTTCTTACCATAGGGAGCCTGCATATATATTTTACAGAAGGGTAGAAAATTAGTGGTCCCTTTTATGTGACCACGTGTTGGCTTCAATGCCCAATATGTAATCTTCTCTTAGAATCTTGGGTTTGGAGCCCATACTCCCAGCTGGTGCTTAAGGAAGGTGTGCTTCATTTTACCAGGAGCCCTGGAGAGATAACATTACCTGTGACCTATGTCTAATTCAGCAGACACAGGAATCAAAGGTCATCAGCCAACTCAAAACTTCCATTGAGGGCAAGAAGGAAGAAGTGACTGTAAGGGAAATTGGTATGTGTTTTGGTCTATTAAGAGCTTCATGAGCTGGGCAGTGGTGGTGCACGCCTTTAATCTGGACACTCAGGGGTGAGTTGGGGTAGGAGGGATTCTCTCTGAGTTCGAGGCCAGCCTGGTCTACAGATCGAGTTACAGAACAGTCATGACTACACAGAGAAACTCCGTCTCAAAAACCTAAAAATTAAGCTTCCCCTTAATTTAGTTTTCCCCTTCCTTCCTTCCTTCCTCCCTCCCTTTCCTTTTTTGACAAGATCTTGCTATGTGGCTCAGGCTAGCTTTGAGCTCTAAATGCATCCTCTTTTCTCAGTCTCCTGAGTACTGGAATTACAGGCATGAGCCACCACAGCTGTTTATCCCTGGGATAGTCTCTCTTTCCCTTTGGTCCTGGGAAGCAAGCATACAGCCTCCTTGCACGTGCTAGGCAATGCCTCTCTATCTTCCCTGTGGGTCATTCCTGGTCACTTTTGCAGAAATTAAAGCTCCAGGAATTGTTCCCTACAACATCACTGATGTGGAGGCTTCTCACAATGAAGTTAACGCACTGAGTCTGATTTTTTGCTTCTAGAATGTTCTCATAATTGGTGGTTATCCTTTCTTTATTCCAGAGTTGGAAACATGGAGCCACTCCATGGAAGGATAAATCCTCACTCTTTGTCTCTGGCATCTCTCAGGCTGCTATCCCAATTTTATGTTTCTTGTACTTCTACTCTTGGGTAAAATTTGTCAGTTCTTGGGTTTTCTTCTCCTAAATCCTCTTCTGCATAATACAAACCCTCTGGCAATTTTCAAATAATTTCTTAAATTATTTGAGTTGCTGTTATGTCTGGCCTAATATTCTTATTTTGTACATTTGTGTTGGATCTGTGACTTTTATGCTGAATGGATTTTAGTAATACTGTCTGCATTACCCCCGTTTTTAATAGGTGGGGTTTTGAGACAAGTTCTCAATGTTTATCCTAGGCTGGTCTCATACTCACAATGTAATTCTCTCATTTCTGTCTCCCAAGGGCTGGTGTTACACGTGTGGGCCACCAAGCCTGGCTGTGACTCTCTGTGTTTTCATTGCTGAATTCTCAAAAAGTTCTGCTGAGCTGAAACTTGTTTCTCTTCTGTGGAACAGAAATCACAGAGCTATGTGGTCCTGGACCATAGAACTCACCAGGTTCTGCAAAAGGATCTTGAAAGAAGACAGGAATGGGAGCAGAAATCTCAGTGGGGTTTTTTTAGTGTTTCATCACAAAGCCTGTGGTAAAACTGAGATGAAACCACAAGCTTCACTCTTGACTGGGCTAGCACTGGAAGAACGATTGGTTTCAAGGTCAGCCAAGGTCAGATGGAAACTTGGCATGTTTTATTCATATGTTCAAACACCAGACCTATTGAGTTTTGCATGGTTTGGGGTTTCCAAAACACAAAGTACTTTGGGGCCCAGTACAAAGCTGAGGCCTGGGGACTAAGGGCAGAGAAAATGTGTTCTGTCTTGGTGTGCACTTCACAATGCCAAGGTGAGGAATTTTTATCTACAAAGTTACTGACTGAACATATTTACTTAAATTGTCCTCTGGACATTTGGAGGAACAAATCATGTTTGTTTTTTTCCCTCTGTCTCTCTATCTGATATGAAGGCCAGAATTCTTTCTTTCAGAGTCTCTAGACATTTCTACAGACCAGAGGAAGATTTATTTCTTGAAAATGTCATGTCTAGGAGTCATAGGCAATATTCAATTCTTTTGGCCCAATATTTGGGTTACTCTCTAGAGGTAAAGGTAGTAATGTTGCCTAGTCTGAAGGAACTGGACGTAGCCCAATGATATAAAATAAACAAATAAATCTCAAAACCCACAAAACCACCTTATTCTTTGGTCATACTAAGGATTTGAAAGCAAAGAACCAGTCAAACTCAAAACCCACGAGTCATCTGTCCTTGCAGTTTGGGAAATGTGGCATCTGAAAAGCTCACCCCGTCCACAGTCTGTGGACAGTGCTAGGGCATCATCAGAGCTTGGTATGGGGCTGACACTGATGTCCAGACCATGCCTTCTAGATGGTAGCACAATCTGTTTCCATTGGATATGCTTTAGCTGTGCTTTGGTAAAGCTCTTCTGCATGGTTCTGGGCAGACAGCGTTGTTTATCTCAGAGTTCCAATCAGGAATTCTGAACTTGCTTCACTGTCGTATTGGGGAATCACTGCTGGACCTCATGCCTGCCTGCAACACAAGAGGACAAGGAGCTAATGTCAACAGGCAGGGGCTCGAGATGCAGCTCTATGGCGACCAATTACCCAGTGCTGTGAGGCCCTGAGATTGATCCCTTGCAGTAGAAAAGAAAGATAGAGGATGAAGGCTTAAGAGGAAATGTCCATTTGAGGAGGAAAAAAATCAGGCTTTATCCAGAAGACATAGCCAGCAAGTTGCCCAGTTGTCACACACGTTATCATGGATGGAACTGTAAGAACACATGCCATCCCACAGAATGATGAAGGCTGGATGAGGGCTGGGTGGCTAAGCTGGATTATCCAGTCAGAAATTCCGTGTACTTCACGTGAACTGGAGAGGTGGCTCAGCAGGTAAGGGCACATGTGCCCAACCTGACCACTTGAGTTCCATCCCAGATTCACATGGTGGAAGGGGAGAAGCAACTCTCCTAAAGTGTCTTCTGACCTCTGATATGTGCACACATGTTAGCATGCGCGCACACACACGCACACGCGCACACAAACCTGCCTTAGCTAGCTCAGCAGTAGCACCCCTGCCACTTCACATGCTCATGCCATGACATATCTCATCTGTAAGCCAGATGTATGGATGACCCATAAGGGTGTCACAACTGAATTTCTGGGAATGCTCAAAAGAAAGATTCTCATCGAAGGTTCAGTGAACCTTGAATTAGATTTCACAACACAGTTATGTAGCTGACAATGACTGTATATAAGCTTTTTAATATGTAATGTTGCTCTTCCAGAGGACCTGGGTTTGATTCCCAGCACCCACATGGTGGCTAAAAACTCTTTGCAATTCCAGTTCTAGGGCATCCAATGCATTCTTCTGGACTTTCTGGGCACCAGGCATACTAGACAATAATGCACACAAAAAAGCCAAACTCATAAAATAAATAAATAATATGTAATGTTGTTGGCATGGTGATGTATTCCAGGAGAGGCAGGTGAATATCTATGAATTTGAGGCCAGCCTGGTTTACACAAAGATTTCCACACAAGCCTGGGATATATAGTGAGACCTGTCTTTAAAAAATCTTGTAAGCTATTGTTGGCTATGACCATGAGTGGCCTTAGGAGCAAACCAGCTCTTCCTAAGCACTACATACCTCATTGATATCTTAAGGAGGCAATCTGTCTCCCTCCTCCATCCCTGACCCCTCCTATGTAGCCCAGGCTGGTCTTTACCCCCCCGATCCTTCTGCCTCCAACTTCCAAATTCTGAGATTACGGGTGTGGACCAATATACTCAGTTCCTTTCCCTTCTTTCTTGGTTTCATCTGTTCCTTTTATATCTTTTTTCTCTGACTTGTTATTTCTAGTTTTTATTTTTATTTATTTTTTATTTGTTTTTTTATGTTTGGTTTTTTGAGACAGGGTTTCTCTGTGTAGCCCTGCTGTCCTGGAACTCACTCTGCAGACCAGGCTGGCCTCAAACTCAGAAATCCACCTGTCTCTACCTCCCAAGTGCTGGGAATAAAGGTGTGTGCCACCACTGCCCGGCCTCTAGTTTTTAATTACAAAAGGTTACAGCGTACAAAAGAGTGAAATAATGAATATGTATACTTCCCATTATGTTTCAAGGTTTACTAAAGTTAGCTTACCTTATATATAACCAAAGTCATATAATTATGTGTCTGACGTATATGTATGTATATGCTGGGGAAACAAGTGATTTATAGAGAAAGCAAGGCCGGAGGAATCTATGAATCAGGAAACAATTACGTATCATTCTCAAAGATGGAACTGTATGAGCCAGGAGTGGTGGCGTCAGCCTGTAATCCCCAGCACTAGAGAGGTGGAAGCAGGTGAGTTGTGATTCCCTGACTCTATAGTGGGGCCTAGCTCTAAACACAACACAAAGCAAAGCAGAACAAGTGGGGACACAGGACTCCAAAAACCTAAAGGGTAAGTTACACAAAGAGAAACAAAACAAGCTGTTCTGACTAGTTTTTATGTCAACTTGACACAAGCTGGAGTCATCTGAGAGAAGGAAACCCCAGTTGAGAAAATGCCTCCAAAACAACCATCTGTAGGACCTTTTCTTAATTAGTTACTGATGGGGAGCGCCCAGCCCATTGTAGGTGGTGCCATTCTTGGGCTGGTGGTCTTGCGTTCTATAAGAAAGCAGGCTGAGCAAACCATGAAGAGCAAGCCAGTAAGCAGCATTCCTCCATGGCCTCTGCACTGGCTCCTGGCTCCAGGCTCCAGGTTCTCTTACTGTATTAGTTCCTGCTGTAACTGCTTTCAAGAATATGAAACTGCGAGTGAGATAAACCCTTTCCTCTCCAAGTTGGCTTTTGGTCATGGTGTTTCATCACAATAGTGATAACCTTAATTAAGACACAAGATAACTTTGTCTCAGGCACTCTTTCATGTTTACCTCAAAGAAAGAGCTGACGTGTGTCTTGCATGTGTATACATGTATTAACTATGTATATATGAGTATATTTCTGTGTATGTGTGTATATTTGTGTGTATGTGTACTGTGTGTTCATGCATATATACATGTGTGTATTGTATGTGTGTGATTATCTGTGAATGTATGTACATGTGTGTGTATTATCTTTGAACATATAAGTGTATTTGTGTTTACATGTGTGTGTGTGTGTGTGTGTGTGTGTGTGTGTGTAGGAGTAACCTGAGCACAAGAACTCAGAAGGAGCCATCTTGCAGCTAGTGCCTGCAGACTCACCAGACTGCATCCAAGGCAAGTCTCTTTCCACTGATGTGTGCTGGTGGAGAGAAACTCACAGCAATGGGCTTGATTGAGAATTAAGGGCAGAACTGGGACTAGAGGCATAAGCCAACTGCAGCCCTGCCCAGTGGGAGGCTGCCTTCCGGGCTCACAGTGCTATTGCAATTTGGCTCTGGATGTCATCCGCCATATCTTTGATCACCAAGGCAGAGGGTTAGAAAAGTGACTTGAACACACCTGCCATTATGAACTTTCTCTTTTGAAATATTGGGTCTTTAGGTTCAAGGACAAGCAAGGCTGTTCTCTGCAGCTCTTTCCAATTGTCTTTTGCCACACTTACTTTCCCTGGCTACTGTTTCAAGTTTCATCAAAAGTCTACTCCCAGCCGAGGCCACTAGGCTGAAGGGAGGAGGCGCCTCCCTTTTGCTGCAGACTCTTCGGGTGTCTTTGGGGCCACCACACTCATGCTTATTATTTGTTTTCTCCTCACAGTGGAACTACCCATTAAACATAATTTGAGGGTTCTTTTGATGGAAGAGGGCTTTCAAAGACAATATTCCACGGGGTTTGCTTGTCAGCAGGGTCAGCCAGCAAGTACCCAGCTTTGGACCAAGACCCTGCATTCTCAGAGGACAAGGACTCCATTAACAGACTCTACAGCTGAAAGGTTTTTTTTAATTCTCTCCGCTTTCAGACTTATAAGGATTTCTGAAGTGCTTATTATTAGCCTAAACAGAGCAAGTGAGTGTCCTTATCATTCAAAACCAAATACACCTGTCTGGCAAGCAGAAGCTCTGCTTGGCTTTATGAACCAGGAAAATCAACATCATGTTCGTTCGGAGCCCAGCCAGGAACTCTGAGGGGCCTGTAAAGTCATGTTGGAGGGGAAGGACCTCTGTAGTTGAACAGCCACCGGCTGAAGAACTGGAAAGCAAGGCTTGTGGCCATCTGGTCTGTACGTTCTCTCTTTCCTCTTCATGCAGGCGATACAGCTACGTGTAGAATACAGGAAGTGGGAAACCTGAACCATTACTAGAGAAAAGATCTAAGAGAGGCAGCAAAGCCGCCCAGGGGTGGTTGACAGGTCAAGCTTCTCTCTGATTGTTCCTGAGCATCGGCACCTCCCTTGCTGAAAAAGCTTAGCTCTGGAACTTGGCTATCACACCCTGCTTTCTCTTTCCTCTCTCTCCCCTCTTTCTTTCTCTTTTGGTGCCTAGGATCCAAGCCAGGGCCTTGTACTCAGTAAGGAAGCTCTTTACCATTGAGCGACGAGAAAAGGAGTATCTTAATTCAGCCCTAACTCACAAGTCAATCAGACCTGGTATTGGTTCAGTCATTACACTAATCTTAGAGCAGCTTTGGGCTTGTGTCATTTTTTACAAGATAAACATTTAGTATGTGGTCCCTGCCTACTTGGAGTTTATGATTTAATCCAGATATCAGAGATATGCCATCAGGGTCCTCAGCATACTCCAGCTACACACAGCCATTGGCATCATACTCTTGTCATGAACTTTAGAGATATTCTCTTTTTTAAAAAAGACTCATCTATTCTTCTTAACATTTTTATTAATAATTAATTAACAAAGATTTGAGTGTGATGAGGAGGATGGTGGTTTTAAGGAAATTAAAGCAGGGACTGGAAAGATGGCTTAGTGGTCAAGTATACTGGCTGTGGGCTGGAGAGATGGCTCAGCGGTTAAGAGCACTGACTGCTCTTCCAGAGGTCCTGAGTTCAATTCCCAGCAACCACATGGTGGCAGACAGCTACAATGTACTCATATACATAAAATAAATAAATCTTTAAAAAATAAGTGAATATAAAATATTTAAGAAAAAAGAATACTGGCCGTTCTTGCATAGGACCCGGGTTTGATTCTCAGCAACCACATGGTAATTAATAACCACCTGTAACTCTAGAGGATCTGACACACTCTTCTGGTCTCCTTGGGTACCAGGCACACATACAGCATATAGCCATACATGCAGGTAAAACATACATAAAATACACATAACATAGTCATAAAAAATAATAAGAAATTTTAAAACGATAATAGATAAAAACATTGAGGATTAATTTCAAGAAATTATTCAAGGATTGAGTGTGTGACTCACTGGAAGAATATGTACTTAGCATGTGTGAGGCCCCGGGTTTGACCTCAGCAACACATTGCAAAATTAAGAATTCATTGGGCATATGATTATTAGTATTAGAGAATATAATCATCTAAGATTAGAAGTCATTTTTTCTCATCTTTTCAAATCCAGGGTAGGCTGCAGGAGACAGCGAGTTTGAAAGCAGCAGGGTTCTGTCTACACTCTACTCTACCATTTTTTCCTTTCTTTTTGAGGGGCTCGCCATGTAGTCTAGGCTGGTCTTGAACTCCTGATCCTCCTACTTCAGCCTCCTGAGTACTGAGTTTGCAGGTATGTGCCATCAACGCTTTAAAACTGTATAGATCTATAACATAACTTGGTAAGCCTGGGTGTTCACTCTGGAAAACATAGCAATATCCACTTTGGAGTGTTGGTATGAGGACTAGCTGAGGTGGTATATGCAGAAGTGCCTAGGCCTGTGCTGGGTGCACATTCTGCCCCTCTCTCCTCCCCACGGTTTTCTATGAAGGGTTATGCCTGTGTTTTACCCTCCCTCCTCTCCCCACGGTTTTCTATGAAGGGTTATGCCTGTGTTTTATTTTAGTCGGTTCGGCTCCTCCCCTCCTCCCTGTTCTTGGCTTTTCTTGTTGTTTTTGTTCTTGTTTTTTCTGGCTGATCTTGTCTCTTTGGTTTTCCTCCTTCTTCTCTCTGTGGATGTTTGTTTTGCACGTGTTTATTTTTCCATCATGCTCTTCCCTTGGGTTCTTTTTCTCATTTGCCTTTTTTGCGGGTGTCTTTTGTTTTACCTGGGGCCGTAAGCCCTTTGCACATTGATGTCAACACTGATTGCTGATTTTGGACTTTGCTGCAGAAAGGGAGGTGTGGGAGGGCAGCTCTTAAGAGCCCTGGGGAAAGGAGGTTGGGAAGTTGAAGTGGTCATTTGCTCAGCTATCCACATTTGCAGACACATACTTCAGTTCCTGGCCAGAAGTCTGACGCTGTTTCTCAGGAGTCCTCGAGGTTTTTGGATCTGCCCAATCCCTTCCCTCCCTCCCTCCCTGTCTCTGCTGTGTTGTGCTGGAGCTGAGCTTCACCCCCTTCAACTTCCTGCTTTCTCTTCAGCATGGTTTACATGTTAGGCTCTTCTCTGCTGCAGAACACCCACTTGGGGGGGGGTTGGTTTAGGGGGGAGATGTCGTTGTTGATAATAGCAATAAGAATAATAGCTACAGATGAAGAGCCAGTACTCACACAAGGCCAAAAACCAATATGGGGGAACTCTCGACCCCCGCCCACTGGGTACAAAGCCCAAGTGGAATCCAGACAATCTAAAGCATAGAAAAAATGAAGGGAGTGGTGGACGGTGACATAAGGGGAGCCCAGGGAATATTTCTGTCATTTTAATTTCCACAGACTTTTATTCATCACTTACCCTGAGCTAAATCTTGTCCTAGGCTCTGAGTATAATTTATTGAGCCCATATGAAAAAGATCTCTGCCTTTAAATGGCTTCTAAGTGTTCCAGTTGCAGTTTTAAAAGTTACATCTCTTTGAAATTACTATCTAGTATTTTAAATCGAGATACAGTTTTCTATTTTTGGGAACACCACGGAAAGGATCCTGGAATTTGAGTGACAGCCATGGTTCTGGAGCACTTGTAAGGAATGGTTAGTTATATGCCATAATTGGTAATCATATATCATCATCATCGTTATTATTATTGATGGGGGTCTCTCTACATAGCTCTGGCTATGGAACTCTCTATGTAGACCAGACTGGCCTCGAACTCACAGGGATCCACCTTCCTTTGCCTTCAAGTTCTTGGAATTAAAGGCCTGTACCACCATGCCTGGACAATCATATGTTTTTAAATTAAAAAAATAATTGTTTTTTTGAGACAAGGTCTCAGTATATAACCAAGGCTACCCTTGAACTAAGAATCCTACTGCCTCAGCCTGTTAGGTGTGCTATTTCTGTATGGAAATTTTAAGAAAAAATAAGGATAATGTCAGAATAAATGTTTATCACTTGTCATTCAATGTTAATAATTATCAACACTTAATCTTTTAAAAAGGACTTATTTTGCCTATTCACCAAGATGGAGCTGAAAGAGAAAGTGAAGAAGGAAGCTCCTGCCCCTGCCAAAGCCAAAGCCAAAGCCAAGGCCAAAGACAAAGTCAAAGCGAAAGCGGAAGCCAGAGCGGAAGGACTTGAAAGCTAAGAAGGCGATGCGGAAGTCGTCCACCACCACAACAAAGATCTGCATATAACCCACCTTCGGGCAGCCTGAGACCCTGAGAAAGCAGCCTAAATACCCTCGAAAGAGTGTACCCAGGAGGAACAAGCTTAAGCACCATGCCATCGTCAACTCCCCCTGACCACCGAGTCCGCCATGGAGATGACAGAAGACAACAGTACGCTGTGCTCATTGTGGATGTCCAGGCCACCGAGCACCAGATCAATCAGGCCATGAAGAACTATGACACTGATGTGGGCAAAGTCAATACCCTGATATGGCCTGACGGAGAGAAGAAGGTTCGGTTGGCTCCTGATTATGATGCTGTGGATGTTGCCGACAAAATTGGGATCACCCAACTGAGTCCACCTGGCTAATTCTAATATATACTTATTTTTCCTCCATAAAAAAGATTGATTATATTCTTAACCCCATCCTACCCCACGTGTGTGTGTCTTTGTGTGTGTCTGTGTGTGTAGGTGTGTGTTCATAAGTGCAGTTGCCCGAGGAGGCCAAGACATTGATTGGCTCTCCTGGAACTAGAGTTACAGGCACCTGAGAGCTTCCGGATGTGGGGACATGCTCTTGGGCCATTTCTCTAGCCCCTAAATCATTCTTTAAACATCTATTCCTCCAGTATTTCCCTGAAGCATGTTAAGGTATCATATCATTTCCTCTGCATTTCTGCGTGCATTGCAAGCGGACAGAGGCTCCCTCTATATAGCAACTCAGCCATTATCACCTGCAACAAAGGTAACGATAATTCTGTAAAACAGGCCAATACAAAAATCTGCATGGACCTTTCTCTAATTGTCTCAGATTCTGTTCTTATAGTTGGCTTGTATGGGCCAGGATCAAAGTCAAACCAACACATTACCTTTGATTGATCTGTTTTTAAAGCTTTATCCTGTGATAATAGCACCTGCCCTCACTTCCCTCTAAACTGTTGGGTCGAGGTGGTTTGCTTCTCTTCTCCAGTCTCTTCATGACCAAAGCGCTCTTTTCCGCCTGGAGTTGAGCTTTTTAGGTCTCATGCCCTGAACAACAACAAGTGGTTCAGAGGGTAAAGCCTGGCCCTCTTGCCTCATTTTGACAAAACTCCAAAAGGATAGCCCAACTGCTGGAGATGTCAGAGGTGACCACATAGTTCGGTTTCTTCCTCCTGCGGGTCCTGTTTCCTTGGCTCCTCTATAGGGTATCTTCCTGAGGCTCCTCCCCAGAGAACTGAACCCAAGTCTTGGGAAAAGGATGTTCTAGGAGAGCCGAGGGCTTGCCAGGACAGATCCTAGCAAGCAGAATCTAAAATGGGATTTTGGAGTTGGGTGCTCCACCTGCACTTCTGGTAGGTGGGATCCTGGCAGCTCCTACAGGCACAGATGTGATGGTCGAAAGAGGGCAAACTGCCACAGGGCCCTGAGGAAGGAAATGTGCTGTTGAGGACGGTCTCACAGGCATTTGGTAGACTTGAGGTGATTAGGAAACAACACTGGTGATAACTTGGATGGCATTGGCTGGGGGCTACTGTTGCAGCACTAGAAGTGCTCGCTTCTTATCTCTGTAGCCAGAGGGCAAAAATGGCTGTCAGCTCTAGGACTTAAATGGAAGGGCAGTATGGGTCTGAAAAAGACGGGATTGTCAAAGTGGTGTAGTGTGCAGGTCAGGAATCATTGAATTCTCCAGAGATCTCCTGCCCTGCAGAAATGACTGTTTTCCTTCTATTAAAACCAACTCTCCCCTTGTTTCCAGAAGTTGCTTCTCTCTCTTACATAACCCAAGGGGACGAGGAGCAACTTGGAATTAAGAGCATGATATCTGCACACTTTACCAAAGACGAGTTAATCATACTGAATGAGCAATAAGGAACAAGTCCTTAAGGTCTTTAGGACACCTGCGTTCCAGCAGATAGGAGATAATTCTTGCAAATGTCCGAGAGCCTACTGTTTCAGAGAAATGCCCAGAAATCAGGAGTGTGCTAGTGCATTCTCCCCAAAGTGAAGGATAAATAATAGAATTTTAATTTTTCTGATGCTGGGAAGGAAACAATATACTTGCTAGGTCATCAGGGTTCTTAGGGCAGATAGTCTATGTTTTGACCGGTTTGCTGAATGGCATGGAAGCTTTTCCAGGCTTGTTTGGTCTCTTACAGGGAAAGGATATGCAGCGGGTTCAGACTGGGAGAAGCAGCCCTGTTGTTTGGGGCACATGACACGGACACTATGGTACGGGAAGTACCGATAATAGAAAAGATGTCACAAAGAATGTACCACAAACTCTCACAGAAAAATCACAACAAATGTCCCCAGGGTTCTGGCTCAAGGCCATGTTCATTATAGCAGAGAATGATAAACCATTCACAAAACAGCTGCTTTTAAGTTCCTAGGCCTTGAAGTTTTGGATTGTCTAACGACCTTGTGGCCAGAGCTGGGTTTTGTCAGAACCATAAAATTATGAGATCAATTGATAGGGTACAGCAGTGATCTATTGTAACTAGGGGCAGCATGTGTTGTACCTTTGCATAACAATGAGTAAAATACTTGAGAGAGCAACAAACAGGCAGAACATTTGTTTTGCTTATGGTTTCTATTAGCCAATGGCCTTCAGCTCTGTTGATCCAGGCCCATGGTGGGTGTCCTAATTACGGTTCCCATTGCTGTGATGAAGCACCATGACCAAAGCCACTTGTGAAGGAATGGGTTTAGTTCAGTTTACACTTCCATGTAACAGTTCATCTCTGAGGAAAGCCAGAGTAGGAACTCAAATAGATCCTGGAGGCAGGAACTGATACAGAGACCATGGAGGAGTGCTGCTTACTGGCTTGCTCCTTCTGGTTTGCTCAGCCTGCTTTCTTATAGAACCAGGACCAGACACCACCTATCATGGAACCTCATCAATCACTAATTAAGAAAATACCTTACAGCCAGATCTTATGGAGGCATTTTCTCAGTTGAAGTCCCCTCCTTTTAGATAACTCTAGCTTATGTCAAGTTGGCATAAGACTAGTTAGTACAGAGAGGTAAAACATTACAGCAGAGGGAGCAAGCAAGTGGAGGAGGAAACTGTTCACCACATGGTGGACAGGAAGTGGAGCAGAGAGACAGAAAGGGGCCAGACGCAAGACCTTTATGGGTCCACCTCAGTAGCCTACCTCTTCCAACAAAGCCCTGCCTTCTCTTGTTCTACCACCTCCCAGTTCTCCGTTAAAAACTTGAATCCCCAATAGATCAAATGACGCCAATGTCTTTAGCGTCTTATTGTCTCAGGAGAAGTCAGCATTCCCAGAGGTGTACTTAACTAATTCCCTAAGTGCCTCTTTAACCCGACCAATTTGATAATTAGGAATAACCATCATGCAGTGCTTCTGGGATTGTGGAAAATGGGTGGGAGGACACAAGAAAGCTGCAGAGAGGTGGCCACGATGCGGCCCTACTATGGTGCACTCGCCCTTTCTCAAACAGCAAATGTGAATCAGGTCCCTGTAAATGCAAAAAGGTGTGGATGGTCTTCTGGCCTCTATGCAGGTTGGTTTTGAAGTGCTGGCATGCCCTGGTGCATTGGCTGAGTCCTTCATTCTAACTGTGGTGCAGTTCTTTACCCATTGTGTCTGTTCCACCCCTTGTGTGAATTTCCCCTCTTAGGTCACTAATAACTGCTTCTGTGCGTGATTTTCTGTCTCAGAATTGATTCTGAGAGAACCCTAAGACATCAGGCCATTTCATCAATAGAGTATCTGATTGATTGTTTCCTTATAGCATGGTTTTTAAATCAATTGTTTTTCTAAAATGTTTCTGGAAAATGATAGTCATTGCTGGCGAGTTGGTAGATTCAGATGTTACTATGGGCTCCCTAACTGTATCACAGTCTAAGGCACACAGCAGGCTGGAACCATGCCTGGCTTCCCAGGTTAAAACTGATGGGATGCTTGGCTCTTGCTAGCCTGATCCCTCTAATAGAAGTGTCTTTATAGATGCGTGGTGCACACCTGTAATCCAGCTACTGGGGAGGCTGAGAAGAGACGACCACACAGTGAGGCCTCATGTAGTGAGTCCCCATCACAAAACGAGTTTTTCACAAACCCCTCGTTTTCCCTCTCTCTCCTTTCTCCTGCTTTTGCTATCCTTCTCTTCTCTTTCCACCTTTTCCATGTATCTCCCGTCTCCCCCTGGTATGCGACAGCCCTGGACTGTGTGTTGCCTAATTGATAGCAGCACACTTGTCCTCTTGAGAGAGGAAGAGGAAAATGACATGATCTTTTGTACATGATTGGCTCTACTCTATATTTTAACTGAAGTTTTTTGTCTGGTTTTTTTTTTTTAGGCACAGAAAATAACTGAGAATAATAAGAAATTAGATTATGAAATGCAAGGAGAAATTAACATGTCAGTCTTTTGGAAAAGGAAAGAACCAGAAATTAGGAAACCGGTAGAACCAGTTTGCGAAGGCCACTTTTCTACCTTTTTGTAATGTAATGTCTCTGCTTAGAGGGCTGGGGGTTGGTGGGGAAAAGAGAGAGCAACAGAGAGACAGAGATAGAGATAGAGAGACAGAGAGAGAGACACACACACAGAGAGACAGAGACAGACAGAGACAGAGACAGAGACAGAGAGGCAGAGAGAGTTAGGACAACAGCCTGCAGGAGTCAGATCTTTCTTTCCACCAAGTGGATCCTTGATGAAACTCAGGCTATCAAGCTTAGCAATAAGCATCTTTACCTGTTGAGCCATCTTGTTATTTTTCTGTGGTGCTGGGGATCAAGTCCAGGGTCCTGCACCTGCCAGTCAAGCTCTCTGTCACTGAGCTCCATTCTCAACAATGAAGAGGTTTTAATACAAATGCATGCAGAAGGGAGTTCTCACTGACGAGGACCTAAGTTCTGTCTTTCTACACATATACAAGCAAATATAAAATTTTTATATGGGAACTATTTTAATATAAATCCATTTTTAAAATTGAACAGTAACATTGCAAAGCATATAGTGCAATCAATCAGTGAGGTGCTAATAAAATCACAATATATAGAAGCTTTGCAAAAAACTGTCTCTTGTTCTCTTAGGCTAAGAACCTGGAAGGGAACCTGGCTTATCCAGATACTTGTTTATTTTGTTGATTTTATGAATCTTCATAAAAATTGACTTAGGAAAAGTAATATTAAGCATCATTAAAGGGGGGACAATGAGCCCTGTGCTTTTCCTGATAAAAGGCCATTTCAAGTACGTACTACTACTTATAAAGCCAGCCAGCAGGATGGCTCAGTGGGTAAAGGTGCTTGTCATCAATCCTGATGGCCTGACTTTGATCTCCAGGACCCATATAGTGGACGGAGACAACTGAGTCCTGCAAACTGTCCTCTGACTGCCATATCATACTATGACATGCACATGTCTGCACACTGACCCGGCACTGGGCAAATGGAGATATCTAAGAAACAGTTACTCCATGCGTGGATCTTCTTGGCTTGTGGTTCAGACATGCTACCTATAAGTGCATTTTAAAATGGTTATGGACATTTTATTATGGCTTGGTATAGGACAATGTGTTAGGTACTAGTTGCTACAGCAAAACGCCTGACAAAAACTATTTAGGATGGAAGGAAGGATTTATTTTGGCTCATAATTTAAGGGTTCATTACAGTCCATCATGGTGGGGAGTCGTGGTGGCCGCAGGAATGTGAGGCAGGTGGTTGCCTAGTGTCCAGTCGGAAACAGAGGGTAATGAGTGCACATGTGCAGTTCGATTTTCCTTTTTAGAATTTCCTATTTTGCTGCTCAGATTTACAGGGAAAAACAGTTCTTGACAAGGTGAAATGGTAGAAGTCATACCATTTCAAACCATGGAAGTCATACAAATAATGGTTTGAATCCCTGAGAAGGGAGTGGGCGTGGTTGGAACAGGGACAACAAAGGCAGAGCCTAGCCAGTGGCTACCAAGGGTGCTTGTGTGGGGCTTGTGCTGTCAAGGCAGGAGCGAACACACACTGTAGGGCTGTCTCCATCAATATCAGCCATGATGATTCTCTTGCCAACACATTTTCTAAGAGAAGATTGCTGGGAAGTTTTCACTTTAGGAGATCGTCGCCTGATGTATGTGCCATCTTTTTTCTCTCCCTAGCAAGGGCAGAATACTTGAACTGAGATTGCAGAGATGAATGGGAACCAGAGTGCTGGAATGTACTCCAAGAGCTTTTGTTCTGACCCCCAAAGCAAAGGCAAAGGGGTTTTAAACAAGCTAGTGTGTGACACAGTTGACCTTGTATTCTGAAATGGTGACTAATTGAAGTGTAGAAAGCAATTAGACAGAACCAGAGTAGATGTAGTTAGTCTGATGGTGTAGAGGCCACTGTTGGGATCTCTGTGGGAGAGACAGCCTGTCAGGGCAGTTGTAGTAGGGATGGAGACAAAGTTGGGCAGCTGACTAGAGAGACACTAAGAGGTAGATAACAGGATTTGGTAATGTTGAATATAGCGTGTGAGAGGGTGAGGTTAAACATAGACGGGTTTCAGAACTGCTGAGCTGAATGGACAGTGAAAGAATGCATTCTGGGGTTGCTGGATCAGGACCAAGTCTCAAGGAGTAGAAGAAATGGTGGTTTTCTTTTGGGGAATGTTGACTTTGAGTTAAAAGCATCTTTGAGACACGTAAGAGATGACGTCACCAGTACACTCGATATGAAAGTCTAGGCCTCAGATGAGAAAACTGTGTCTACTAATTCAATGGATAAAAAGTAGACGCCACTGGGCTCTTCCTAGGACGCTGTGGCACATGCTTCACAGCTATGACACCCTAGAGCAAGGAGCCACATAAACACATAGAAAGTTGTGTTTTATTTGGTTGACAAATAAGCATGTTTGTTTTTACAGGAAGGCAGTTACCTTTCTCTTGACTTTTCTTTTTGATTGTAAATGCGTATGGATCCTGGGAGCAGCAAAATGTGTCGGCTTTTATTTGTTACAGTTATTATCTAGACTCCTCAGGATGGGAGTTTGCCAGTTACCAATTAAATAAGTCAACCATTGAACGAGACTGCTCAGAAATTAAAATCCAGCAAACTCTAGCTAGATTTACCTTTTCTAATCTGTTAGAGGTGACCACCAGAGAGCTAGTCTAGTATAAACTAGAATTTGGGGTGTAGGGGCAGAGTCATGTTAAGGGTGCTAGTTAAAGAAAATATGGGCGATGTTGCTTCTAGAAATTATTTAGGCTAGGTATGGTGGCTCATGATAGTCACCTTAGCACTAGGGAAACTGAGGCAGGAGGATTGCTGAGCATTCAAGGTTAGTCTGGGCTCCAATGTGAGACATTGTCTTAAGAAAAGACTCTATTCTCAGCCCTACCCCCCACCCCCAGTCTGTCTTCCCCCTTATGGCTTAAGCTGCATTGAAATTTGCTATGTAGATTGGGTTGGTTTTGAACTGGCAATCCTCTTGCCTCAGCCTCCCAAGGGTTGTAATTTCAGGTCTATATCATCACGTCCAGCTACGATTTGTTTTCTTAAAAGGCTATAATTCCTTGAGAACCTTTGAGAAACATCCATTTTGTGGAAAAATGTTCAATTTTGATTTGGTTTTGCTCCAATTCCCAGAGACTCATTTGAAGAATGATGTTTTTGTTGTCATTTTCAAATTTTTTATTACATTTGTCTGTGTATGCAAATGGCATGACAGAAGACAGGACAGCTTGTGGGAGTTGGTTCTCTCCTTCTACCATGTGTACCTCAGAGATCTAATTTAGGCCATGTACTGGCTGGCTTTGTGTGTCAACTTGACACAAGCTGGAGTTATCACAGACAAAGGAGTTTCAGGTGAGAAAATGCCTCTGTGAGATCCAGCTCTAAGGGATTTTCTCAATTAGTGATCAAGGGTGGGAGGGCCCCTTGTTGGTGGTACCATCCCTGGGCTGGTAGTCTTGGGCTCTATAAGAAAGCAAGCTGAGCAAGCCAGGGGAATCAAGCCAGTAAGAGACATCCCTCCATGGCCTCTGCATCAGCTCCTGCTTCCTGACCTGCTTGAGTTCCAGTCCTGACTTCTTTTAGTAATGAACAACAATGTGGAAAAGTAAGCTGAAAAAACCCTTTCCTCCCCAACTTGCTTTTTGGTCATGATGTTTGTGTAGGAATAGAAATCCTGACGAAGACAGGCTGACAGGCTTGGTGGCAAGCACCTTTACCTGCTGAGTCATTTTGCAAGCCTCGCTGTTTTATTTTTTTAATATTTAAAAATTATTTTAAAATTACTTGTATGTCTATATGTGTGTGGGCATGGGCACCTTAATACAAGTAACCATAGAGTCCAGAAGAAAACATGGGATTCCTTGGAGCTAGAGTACTAGGAGGTTGTGAACCACACAGTGAGGATGCTGAGAACCGAAATCAGGTCCTCTGCTAGAGCAGCACATGTTCTTAACCACTGAGTCACCTCTCCAGCTTTCTATTTTTCTGAGTCAGTATTTCTTGTATCTTAGGCTTGTCTTGATCTTACTATGTAACTGAGAATAACTTTGATCTTCTGATGCTCCTGCCTCTATCTCCTAAGCGCTGAGATTACAGGCATGTGCTACCATATCTGGGGTGTCAGGCATTCAACAAAGGACACTGTGCATGCTGAGCAACCACTTTACCAGCTGAGCTACATCTCTTGTCCACATCCTTGGTTGGTAGTGCAACAATTGCCTCCGTTTTGACACTTTGGGCCTTCTTCAGAACTGTTCTCTTGTTGCATCATCTGTCCACTTACAAATCATTCCAACTGTCTCTTAGCTTTGCAAACCAGTCTATGATGGTCTGTACACAAAAATGATGAAAGAAGTACCTTCGGATGTCAGTGGTAGTGCACACCTTTAATCCCAGCATCCACCTGGGAGGCGGAGGCGGAGGCGGAGGCGGAGGCGGAGGCGGAGGCTCTCTGAATTCAAGACCAACCTGGTCTACAAAGCAAGTTCTAGTAGAGCCAAGGCTACACAGAGAAACCCAGTCTTGGAAAAACCAATTTTTTTGTAACTAATTTCTTATAAAGCCCTCAGCATGATTCCTGGAGTGTGATTCTATTAGAATATATGTTATGTTTCTGCAGAGAGTTGGCCATTTCCATCACAGCGAAAAAATACCTATGATGAACAACTTAAAAGGAGGAAATACTTATTCTATAGTCTGAATGGTCTCTGACCTGGGCCTGTGAAGACGCAAAATGTCGTAGTGGGGAGGGGGTGGTACAAGAAGCTGCTTCCCTCATGGTGGCCAGAAAGCAAAGGCAAAGAAAGGGGCAGGGTCCCCCAAGCCCCTTCAAGCACTCCCACACCAACCAGCTTCCTTCCCCTGGGCCTTACCTCCGAAGGTTTGCCTCCTCTTAATAGCACCAAAGGCCAGTGACCAACCCATCAGTACGAGGGCTTTGTGGAACAGTCACTGCCATGCAATTCCAAGTTAGGGAAGGGCAGATGCATTTTCCACAGGATAAAGAATGGTCCACAGTTAGTGATGGTTAGAGTTGGGACAGAAAATGTGGGCAAAATAATATTAATCCTCCAGAGCTGTTCATTCCCAAGGGGGAAAGAGTAAAGGGAAAGAAAGAAGAGCGAATAGGAAAGGAGTGAGAAAAAAAGAGATAAATGAGTTTATTTAGTCTTCAGGAATTCCTTCTCTGAGGACTGGGGAGGTGCTTCAGAGGGAGGAGTGCTCTCTATGCAAGCATGAGGGGTTGAACTCACATCTCCACGGCTCATCTAGAAGCTTAAGCTGACTAAATGTGCCTATATGTCTTGTGTGTGTGTGTGTGTGTGTGTGTGTGTGTGTGTGTGTAGACAGATCCTGGAATCTCTCCAGCCAACTAGATTAGCCAAAATAGTAAGTTTCTGGTTCGCCGAGAAACTCTGCCTCTCTCTTTTTTTAAAAAATTATTTTTATTTTATGTGCATTGGTGTTTTGCCTGAATGTACATCTGTGTGAGGGGGTCATATTCCCTGGAACTGGAGTTACAGATGGTTGTGAGCTGCCATGTGAGTGCTAGGAATTGAAAGCGGGTCCTCTGGAAGAGCAGTCAGTGCTCTTAATGGCTGAATCATCATCTCTCCTGACCCAAGAAACATTTCTTAAATGTTAAATGAGAGTGCTAGAGGAAAACATTCAACATCCTCCTCTGGGCTCTGCATATGAGCTCAGTGGCTCAACGGTCCCCACAAACACTCCCACGCTCCAGCACCCCACCATAATGCACCAATGCACACCCATGCACCCCCCACACGCACCCATGTATACATACATGCACACACCCTGTGCACACCCCCATGCACACACAATACATGTGTACACAAATGCATGCACACACACATATGCACACACACGTACACGCACACACACACGCAGCCTTCCATTACCACCACCAACTGAAAATTTTAAAAAGAATTACTTTTTCTTGTCAACCTCAGTGTTTCTGTTTCAGATAATACATGAACACTATGTGTTTGAATGTCAGATATTAAAAATCCAGCTTATGGAATAATGGCAGAATTTAATGTCAAGGGAGAAATATTGGGCAAAATCAATTATGACTTTTGGGGGGGTCGGGAAAGAGAGATGGCTCAGTGGGTAAAGGCACTTGCTTCAGATCCCCAGAACCCACGTAAAGAGTTGGATGCGATAGTACTCGTCTGAAATCCCAGCACACCCACATTGAAATTGAGGTGGAGACAGGAGGATCATCAGGAAGCTCACTGGCCAGCTCATCTATCATACACAGTATAGCAGAGAAATAGCAAGAGAAGTCCTGCCTCAAAACATGGAAGGTGAGAGCTGACTCCAGGAAGCTGTCTTCTGACTTCCACACATGAACTGTGGTACATGCACACCCAGAGTCACAGCTACTGTACACATATGTACACACAGAGCTAATTCATGAACTGTTGCATACATACCCAGAGTCACAGACACTATACACATATGTACACACATAGATAATTCATGAACTGTGGTACATGCACACCCAGAGTCACAGCCACTGTACACATATGTACACACACAGATAATTCATAAACTGTGTTACATACATACCCAGAGTCACAGCCACTATACACATATGTACACACAGAGCTAATTCATGAACTGTGGTACATGCACACCCAGAGTCACAGACACTATACACATGTGTACACACACAGATAATTCATGAACTGTGGTTCATACACACCCAGAGTCACATACATTATACACACATGTGCGTGCAGAGATAATTTTCCTGATGGTCTTGGTGTCTCCAAATATCTGAGACCTCATTTTTTGTTTGAGAGTGGATACCTGGTGTCCTAATCTGCCTCCTCATCCTGTGATAAACACATCCAAAAGTGACTTGGGGAGGAAAGAGTTTATCTTAGAGCTCCGAGCTCACAGTCCACCACTGAGAGAAGTCAGGGCAGGAACTGAAAGCAGGAACCTGTAGGTGGGAACCGAAACAGAGACTATGGTGGAATGTAGCTTGTTGGCCGGCTTTCTCTGGCTTGTTCAGCTACTGTTCTTATTTAACCCAATCCTACCTCCATAGCGACATAAATATTTTGAGAATTGGGAGGATATGTATGTATGTGTGTGTGTGTGTATGTGTGTGTGTATGTATGTGTGTGTGTGTGTATGTATGTATGTGTGTGTGTATGTGTGTATGTATGTGTGTGTATGTGTGTGTGTGTATGTGTGTATGTATGTGTGT
>JADRCH010000040.1:1873972-1908512 GCA_019843965.1 Rhynchomys soricoides
CTCCTGGAGTTATAGACAGTTATAGACTATAGACTTAGAACTCCTGGTGTTCCTGCTGGTCCTCTCTGCTGACTCGAGCCAATGCTGAGCCATGGCTGTCTCTGCTAGGTCGTGTCACTACTGTTGCTAACCCAGCTCTATTGAATTGGACTGCTGGTGTATCCATGAAATGTTTGCCAGTGGATCAAGCTGCCACTGCTGGCCTGTGAACAGAACTGCTGATTTCCAGACAACACAGATGGGAGTTGCTCCAAAGAACCTTTCTGAACAGATCGATCGTCTTCTCCTATATCTGTTCTTTTCCACTACGTCTGGAGGGTGGTAGGCTACAAGAGAGGTTAAAGCGTTTAAGAATCATCATTAAAAATAAGGTTTGAAAAAAGTTAAAGTTACAATACATATATACACATTGACAATAACTCAAATAAAAATACAGCATTAAACTTGGAAATTTAAAAGAAGGTTGGTTAAAAAAAAAAATCACGAACAAAGCAGAGCCAAATAGAAGCTTGTAAAAGTTCACAGCTGTTTATAAGATCTGCAGTCTGGATTTTTGAACTATAGCTTTTCTGCGGTGGGGCAGATCAAACCCTCAGCTTCCTGCAAGCAAGTGAGGCTCTACCATACAGCCATGTCCCAGGCAAACATTTCTGATTCAGAGTGTTTGCGTTAGAAAGAGAGAGGGCAGAAAATGAATGAGATGAGCATCCATGTTCAGCAACAAAGCAGCAGAATAAACCCTAGGGAAACAGAAGGAAAGAGGTAAAGATAAAAGATAAAAGCAGAGTTACTGATACAGAAAATAAATAACTCAGAGGCGACGGACAAACAGAAGCTCAAGCTGGTCCTTTTGGAACGACTAATAAAATAAGCAAACATCTGTTAAGAATGGTTATGAAGGAAAATATAAAATAAATAAATAAAACAATATTTGTATTTTAAGAGCACATTCAGCAGAAATTAAAAAATGCCAGGCAGAGGCTACAACTGAGTTAATGAAGCAAAAATGAAAACATAGATTAAGTAGACAATGTCTTAGAATCGTCACTGGTGGATATGGATTCAAAAAGCAGTGCTGGGGCTGCAGAGATGGCTCAGTGGTTAAGAGCACTGGCTGCTCTTCCAGAGGACCCAGGTTTGATTCCCCAGCACCCACATGGCAGCTCACACGTTTATAACTCCAGTCCCGGGGATCTAAAGTCCTCCTCTGACCTCCTTAGGCACCAGGCACATATGTGGTGGGCATGCATACAACCCCACCCACCCACACACATAAAATAAATATGTAAAATTAACTGAAAAAAAAAAAAAAGAGAATAAAGAGACCATAGAGTGTGTAAGAAACATCAGTGAGGAACATGAACGGGTGATTACCAGTTATCCTTTCTCCCTTCATATGTGTGCTACCCATGTAAAAGGCACACAAGAACCAGGGCTTTTAGGCATTCTACTGAACATACAACAACAGGCAATTACATACACATACACACATGCAACATTGAAGAGCGATTCCTAACTTGGTATTAGGAATATATATATCCTTTTCTTTTAAAAAGTTTTTTCTTTTTCAGAATATTTATTTATTTATATAATTTGAAACACTAATGGCTGAGTCTCTAGATTTTTTTTTCTGTTTTGTTTTAAAATTTTTTTTCATATTTTATTTACATTTCAAATGTTTCAGATCTCCCCTTTGGAGCCTCCCCATTCCCTCCGCCCTCCCCCTGCCAATATGGGGATATTCTCCAACCCACCCTCCCAATTCTCTAGATTTTTATTGACAACACGGCAAGTTGAGTTACAACTTCAGAAAGGAAAATATCTAGCAAACTAAAAAGTCTGGGTAGTGATACAGCGCATTTTCTAAAAACATCAACAGAGTAAGTATTACGATTAAGATTGAGATCCTAACTAGTGAGCAAGGTCACAGAAAAAACTCAAGATGGAAGATGAACATTATCAAATTTGCATATGTTATGATTGTCTAAACAGGCAGTCCAGGAAAATCTACAGTGAGTATAAGATTATAATTAATTTTAGAGTTTAGAAAAATTGTTGACGTGGCATATAAGATTAATGCACGAAACTATTGCATCTCTAAACATCAATAAATGTTAGACAATGTAATCCAAACACATACCATTTACAATACAGCAGAAGAGTGTTATATAAGAATAAATCAGGCAAAATATGTGCATGATTGCTATGAAAAAAATTATAAAACTTCTAAAATAGTGGTCCTCAGCCTTCCTAACGCTGCGGCCCTTTAATGTAGCTCCTTATGGTTGGTGATCCCCAACCATAAAATTATTTTCATGGCTACTTCATAACTGCAATTTTGCTACTATTGTGAATTGAATGTAAATATCTGTATTTTCCAATGGTGATCGCTGTGATAGGGTCATTAGACCTCCAAAAGGGTCATGATAAGAAGCACTGTTCTAAACACAAATATTGAGCATATAAATAAAAGAGAACATATCTATCTATATGTAATCTATCTATCTATAGACATTACATTCCTTTTAAGAAGTTTTTAAAAATTTGTTTATTTATTGGTATGTGTGTGAGTCTACTTGAATTGGTTTACACCACATGTGCACATAAGAACACAGAGGCCAGAGAAGGGTGCTGGCTCCACTGTAACTGGAGTTACCTGAGCTTGTGAGCGGTCATGGGAGTGCTGTTGTTTTCTATTTTAAAATGCCTGTATGTGGACACATGTGCATTAGTGCTGTGTCTGCATCGGACTGAAAAGGGTGACGGACTTCCTGGAGCTAACATTAGAGGTGGTGGTGAGCGCCTAACATGGATGCTGAGATCCGAACTCTGGTCCTCTTTAAAAACAGCAAATGCTCTCAACTGAGCAATCTCTCCAACCCTAAATTATGTCCTTAAAGGGAATCATAATTATAAAAATAATAACTCATACCCAGCTAATACGTCAAATCATTGCAATACCATTTAAAACTCCAAGGGAGACTTTTCTTGCGGTGGAAATGAAAAAACATGATGGTTTCACCTAAAGTTCTTGAGAAAAATTAAAGTCCCAAGAATCTCCGAGATGGTGTTGAAGAACAAAGTAGAAACTTCCACAGACTGCCAAGATCTAGCCAAATCCACAACAACGAAGACTGACTGAAAATGCAGCAAGATGGATATAAAGTGAGTGGATCTGATCTTACAGCCTTTTAGCAGAACCACACAAACACAGATGTTTGACATGTGGCAACAGAGCTCTGCATATTGATGGAATAAAGGATGAATCGTTAGCAATAACCCTGAGCCAAATGACGACTCATATGAAAGAATTAAAAATTGATGTTCTGTCTTCAGTACTCTGGAAACAGATTCAGAGTCAATAAAAGAACTATATAAATAAACTTTTAAAAGATTTTAGAAAATAATCTAAGAAGGATTTTTTTTTAATATGGAGATAAATAGAATTTCCATGAGTAACACAAAAACATTTTTTTATAAAGTAAAATGAAATATCTGAAAAATAATAAGAGCAGAGGAATTATATTAAGTTAAGCTTCCTTGCAAATTCTAGGATGTGCTAAAATCAGTCTCAGCTACATAGATCTCAGAAAGTTTGCCACACATGAAACCACAACGATAATAAACCTAGGCGATGTCCTAGTAGTATGTGTCGTAGGAGTGATTAGCTGCTTCAGTAAGGTTCGTTGCTATCTTTAAAATGTAAGTAAGACCATCATTTCATTTTCAGAAAAACTATTAAAATCTAGGCCATTATATTAAGGGAGATAAGCCAGACACAGGCTTTTAAGAAGTGGAAGTGGGGATACTGGGGAAGGGAAAAATATCAGAGGTGGGGGAGGGGTTGGAGTGGGCAAAGGAATCAAAGAGGGTGAACATAAGGGTGTATTATATGCATATATGAAAACACCATTATCTTGTACAATAAATATACACTAATAAGAAACTTTTAAAAGGAAAAAGGAAATGCATATAATAAAACCAAATTACAGGGAAAATTATGTTAAGTCAAAATTAAGTCTAGATAACACCTGTGTGCTGAGATTTGCATTAAAAGAATTACAAGGGTGGTGGCACACGCCTTTGATTCCAACACCCTGGAGACAGAGACAGGCAGATCTCTAAGTTTAAGGTCAGTCTGGTCTATAGAGTGAGTTCCAGGACAGTCAGGTCTACATAGAGAAACCCTGTCTTGGGGCACGGGCAACGCGGTTCGGGGGGTGGGGAGGGACGACAGGATGGATTAAACCAAACCAAAGAATCCATGTGAAGACACAGAAATGTCCTCAGAGGGCACTGAGGCAGGGGGCTGTAATTAGGGACATTCAAATACTTTATTTTACTCATTCTTCAGGGTTTGCTCAAGAGACAAAGCAATAGGATGGGGAGATTCTCCCCACCCCTCAATAAGCAACTAGCTCATTTGATTACAGAGCCTGAGAAGTCCTGAGACTGGAGGACAGTGCTATGAACCCCCGCAGAGCTAATGATGTAGCTCCTGTCTGAATGACAAAACAGACAATACCCAGGGTATCTAGGCTTCAACTTAAACTCAAAGGCAGGGAAAACCCAGGACAAAGGATGTCCCAGTCAGGCAGGAGAAATTCTCCTTTACTGACATGAGGATCCTCACTCTTCAATCCTTTTGATAAAGTAACACTGGTAAACCCATGCACCCACACAGAGGACGACTGCTTCACTCAATGTACTAACATCAAAGCCACTCCCATTGGCAGCATGCTCCCCCAAACACCTACAACCATATTTAGTCAAGCATCTGAGCACCTCCTGGTCCAGTCAAGTTAACACTAACCATTCCATCTCTTCACACTTGTCTCCCTCTCATTCCCCACACTGGGGACCCACACTCTTCTCTCTTCTCCTTCACATGAGGATATTGGGTCTTATGTATCAGAATAAGCTTTCCTCGTCTCTTTTTCCCCTTCACTCACCATGAGAAGACCATAAAGAACTTCCTGATTCCTTCTGTTAGACATAATGGCTCTCTTCTGCATCGTGTGTGTGTGTGTGTGTGTGTGTGTGTGTGTGTGTGTGGCTCAGTCATGTAGTTCTCACAGATGCCTTGTGTTGTATTTATGCCTGTGTCTGACATGCTCATGTTTTGGAAATGATCTCCATCAATATAGAAGTATCGCTCAGTGGGCGGAAGGAACTAGTGCTATGTTTGCACAGGACTATGAGCAATGATGGTTTAGCATGCAAGCTTTGCTATCCCCTCTATTTAGAAAGACACTATAGTTATAACTTAAACAGAAATGTTAATATTGATGCAAACAGCTAACATACAAAAGCCCTTCTTTTACACACAGTAAAGCATTCTGAAGTCTATCTATATTGTTGGAGTTCAGGAAGTGCCACACAAACCACTAAGAATCCAGTATCAGTTAAACATGGCTGACGTAATGAACACACTCCAAGACTCAGTGATCAGGTCACAGCCTAGACTCAGGAGCTAAGGCTGGACCACAAACATTGTCCAGGGTCAGTATATATAAAACATAAAGAACTCATACACAGCATGGCAGGGTGGTCGGCCCTGACTCAAGCTGTTTTAGCTAGCTAGACAGAATAGTTCTAACTGACCTTTATTCTGATTGGTCCTAAGTGGAGCTTATGGCTGTGGAATTTCTTAAGATTAACAAATCTGAGAACATACAGAACATAACAGGGTATGTGGTCAGCATGACCCTGCTCTGAGTTAAGCTCCTTTTTGTGCTGACAATATGAACAATATGAAATGACTGGCAGGCCTGGAACAAAATGGCTACAGCTATCCTAGGAAAGCAGGACTCAACACACACGTCACTTTATGTAGTCACCACATCAACACTATGAATTAGGCCCTAATAACTCTGTTTCACAAATGAGGACACTGAGGCAAAGAGGGACAAGGCAGCTTGGTACCGTTGAAGGCTCCTAGATTTGGACCTGGGGTTTGAACCAAGCATGAATGTCTAACTCTTGAATGAGCACTAAGTTGGGGCAAGATCTTTGATGTTCTCAGAAGGAAAGCTGCCCATCTATGTCTCCTGCTCTATGTGTTCTTGGTCTTCCCACCCCCACATAGCACCCGCCATTCTTAACCATTGAGGAAGGTGTTACATTGGTTTTTTTTTTCTCCTCTATTTCTTCTCCCTTGGAAATTCTATGAATGATTATAATGTTTTCTGGAAAAGCAGCGCCAAACCCCACATGTGTTTCAAGTCTGGTTTTTGTTAACTCGGGACAGAAGTTTCTTTACACACGTGATTCTCACCACTAGCGTGAAGTTACGGTGTCCTTCTTGTCTCTTTGGTTTCTGGTTGGTGCTACCAATCTCTGTGCCAAACAATGAAGGGCCAATAATATGTTTATATCATTTAATTAGTATTTTAAACATTGTAGAGAGCAATAGAATCTTTTAATGAATTTTTAAGTAATGTCATTTTCATCTTACTAAGGTAAAAACATGTTTGTATATTATCATGGGAAGGGTATCTTCATTTTTCTTCCCTGAAGATGAGTAAGCCTCCATCCTTAGTCTTTCTCTTGAAAGCTAGAAACGTCATTATAAGTCTCTATTGGAGGAAAATAGAATCAATGCACTTAATACTAATTCAGTAGTAGGTTATTAGTAATATTGACCCATAGAAAATAATTTAGTGTCTGTAAGTTTCATACGTTGATTACAGTATCACTAAAATCTACACAAGTAAAAGAACTATTCTACAATTCAACTCCTTTCCAGGATGCTTGTGCAGGGATCTGGAAGATGTGTTGTTGTAGTCTTTGGGGGAAGTGAGGACCAGACTCTAAGCAGTTTCTCTGAATATACTGTGCTGTTTCCAGTTGCCATCACAGCTCCTTGACAGTGTCTGTTGTAGTACTGGGTTTTAATGAACCTAGAACCCCATGAATGCTCAGCAAGCACCTTACCACTGAGTTATCCTCCAGGCCCTCCTCACATTAGCATTTTAATTACATTTGTTTGTTTACTTGTTTAGTGTGTGTGTGTGTGTGTGTGTGTGTGTGTTCCCACACGTGAGCAAGTGCATGTCACAGAGCATGTGTGGAAAGCAGAGGACAACTTACAAAGTTGTTTCTCTCCTTTGACCATTTGGTCCCAGGTATTGAACTCAGGTCCTCAGGCTTAGTGGCAATCACCCATACTCACTGAACCATAACTCAACCAACTCTAACCCCGTGAGTGGACACTTGATGTTTGGAGAGAGTATAAGTACAGTGACAGGGTGCTTGCACTGCTGGCATTGCTGGCATTGCTCACACTGCTTGCTCTGCAGCACTTCATTGGTTTCCATTCTTTATGATCCTCACTTCATTGAGAGAGGCATAGAAGAGAACGTCTCCTGGTATTCCTGCTGATTCTGGTCACTCCCGCGGACTCATGCCGATTCAGTGGAGGTCTGGCTGCTTCTGTTGGATTGTGCAGTTGCTGCTGATTAGTGTTTGGCAACACTTTCTGAACTGGACTGTTGGTATCCTGACAATGGAGACTGAAATCACCCCATGGAACTAGTTCTAAACGGGTCCACATCCCCTTGTCCTGTTTACCATCTTTTCTCCCCTACCCTTGGACGGTGGGCTAGAAGGGGGGGTCGAAGCTTTTGAGAACCCTTATTAAAGTAGGTTTTGAAAATTCTAAGCCCACAGGGTCTCGTGTATCTTAGGTTTGCCTTAAATTTATAGCTGAGTGTAGCCTTGAACTTGTGATACTTCAGTGTCCCAAATGCTAGGATTACAGGTGGGTACCACCATGCCTGCTTTAATGTGCTGTTGGGGATTGAACCCAAAGCTTTATTTATGCTATCAAGCATCTGCTGACAGATACTCTCCCAGCCCCACATTTTGGGTTTTTACTTTACTTGATATACAATTTGTAAATGTTTACAGGGCATAATATTACATCACAGCACATGTATCATACTTTGTGTTAGAAATACTCAAAAATCCATATTTTAAAGTTCATGTGTGTGTGTGTGTGTGTGTGTGTGTGTGTGTGTGTGTGTGTGTTTTTATATAAAGCTCTTTATGGTAGAAAATCACATAAATTGGGCATTTAAATGCAAAACCACGGAAGTTTTCAAGATGATTCTTTGGTTCCGGACCTGTCCACATGCCGGTCTCTGGAGCCAAGAAGCTGAATGTGTTGTGAGAATTTTGCTTTGTGGGACCATCACAGGCTTTAGTAGCAAGCCATTATTACAAAACAGCTTGGGGAAGGCTTCCAGAGAAAATATGAGAAATCTGCTATGTATTTAGAAATTCACTCTCCCAGATATGGAAAGGACATTACTACAAAACTAAAATATTTTGGAAGAGAATTCATTGGCCCATGTCCACCTTTCTTTGGTGCTGAAGATTGAATGCAGAGCCTTGTGCATGCTAAGCACATGCCCTGCCATTGGACTGCAGTCTCTGCCTACATGCCGCTCACTTAAGACTGTTAGAGGCCTTACTCTGGCTGGTATAGAGAATGGTTCTCATTTCATATAGGCCTGGCGTTCCAACCAGGAAGAAAGAGCTCCTTTCTACCTCCCAAATTCTCTTTAGTGACTTGATTTGTCATTTGCAACTATTTTGAGAAAGAAAAGTTAGAGCTATCGAACTGGAATAAAAGTTTCTGGGGCCAAATTTAGATTGACCTTGGGCAAGTTACTGAGCCCTTTGGGTCTGGATCTTTTCCCTCTGCTGTGTGTAAGTACATTGGATTGGATCCCAGATTTGCTGGCCTGGTAAAAGAGGAAAATATGTCCTTGGTTGTGGAAAGGTGATGTGGTAATTTTATGGGTTTTATTTTTAGCCATTAAAGACTGTCTTTCTTTGGTCAGAATGTTAAGGTGGAGGTGTTGTGTACTTGAAATCACTGAATTCACAAGAAGGGTAAATGTGCAAATTATTGTTTCTGGTTTTTTTTCTTCAACAATCATAGAAACAAAGTGCCTGTAATTATGTCACCCAGATACAGCACTTTTCATCAGAAGATGCTGAAGTGTTGTGCAAACAGTCATTAAGATTCAACTCTCCCAAACAGTCATTTAGGCTCACATCTTCCCTGTGAAGTGAATATGACTGTTTACCAGGAGACAGAGCAGCAAGCTGGAACACTGCCCTTCGGCAGCTGCCCTGGGTTTCTTTTGCTGAGCAGTACTACCAGCAAGCCAACGGACTACTTTTAAGCTGCTTGCTCTAGCTGGTATTAGTTACTTGGTAGAAGCCAATGGATTAGGAAACATTTGAAATAATACCAGTTGGCATTGGCATCACTGAGAAAACCTTTCAGAGAAGGTGAAACCTAGGAGTGCTTATCTTCTGCCTGAAAGTGGATTCGAAGTCTGTCAAATGAGGAAAGGAAATTGCTGTGGAGCAGGCTGAGCCTATCTTCTTTTTGCAAGGCTTCACCCCCACACACCATGTTAGGTAGAGCCCATGACGTTTGGTGGGGTTTGCAAGGCAGAGGGCCATAATTTGAATAACTATCCCTCCAAACGCTTATGCATTAAAGGGCTAGTATCCAGGGGATATTAAAATGGTAGAACATTCAGGAGGTAGAGCCTACTGAGAGATCTTTAGGACTTTGGAGGTATATCTTCGAAGGACAGCCTTAGCATATGATGTGGCAGGCACTTCCTTCACAATAAGCTGCTTTACTGTAGGACAAGAGCAATGGGGTCAACCCAACATGGACTGGAGCTTCCAAAACTACCCCCCCCCCCAAAAAAAACCCTTTTTCATCCACAAATTAGCTCTTTGGGTATTGTATTTGGTTATGGGAAGCGGACTAACTCACAGTTTCTAAAAAGAATCACTGTGGATACTAGTAAAGCCCCCAAATCTAAATAGAATAGGCCAAGGAGCTGGATAAAAGGCTCCTCTAATGCCTAATTCATTCTCACAAAAGCACAATAATATGAATCACTCTAGAGACGACTATGGTAATTCCTTAATGCCTGATAGAATTATCAAGCACCAATATTATAGGTTCTTAGTGGGGAGACATTTTGTTCTGATGAATGTCCACCTGCTGCCATGTGAAGGGCTGATGGATGAGAAAGATACTAGTTGGAGCAGAATTTGTTTTTCTCCTCTTACTGCCGCCCTTTTGGACCACTGCCTAATCAATTACTTCATGTTTGTGTTCTCTTAAGTCCTCTTGTGCAAAACTGCCAGATTAAAGTACTGCTTTCACGGTGGCCCATTTCTCAGAAACCTCTCAAGGCTCTTACACAGACAGCATCAACAATGTGAACATCAGGGGTGATGTTAGCCATGCCTACAGTCACAAGTAGACATTGTGCTAAGGGCTTCGGATACCTTACTTACAGACACCTGCCTGTTGTGCGCATACACACACACACACACACACACACACACACACACAGAGAGAGAGAGAGAGAGAGAGAGAGAGAGCGCTTAGATGTTGTCTCCACTACCAATAGTTCATTCTTTGTTCTATTCATCAAGTCCTGGTTGCCTTGGAGCTCTGTAGACCAGGCTGGCCTCACACTCAGAGATTCAACTGCCTCTGCCTCCCGAGTGCTAAGATTAAAGGTGTGCACTGCATCCCTAGCTAACCTCCAAATCTTCATGACTGATGACAATGGAGACCTGTTCGTGTGTCTCTCACACAGCTATCTTGAATTGGTGAGGACAGGGGATTGCTTCTCCTTGTCTCCTTGTCCTTGTTCTCAGGATGGTGGAGCATCGACATCTGAAATAATGTCCACTGGGGACCCACGTGTCTTCTGCTACTCTTCATTTGTCAAAGCAAATTACATGGTCATTCTTAGCTTTAAGGAAAGCAGAGAACTACAAGCCCATCATGCTCCCGGAAGAAGCTGCTGCAGTTTGGATGCTGTCTTCCAGGCTTGGTCTGAAGGGTGACAGTGTTGGAAGGTGACAGAGCCTTGGAAATGGAGCCCAGTTGGCGACACTTAGGTCTTTGGGGTGTGCCTGCAGAGATTATTGTAGGACTCTGACCATTTCTTTATACTTGTTTGCTCTTTGGCCTATGGCATAAGTAGTGTCCTTCTGCCAAGTGCCAACCTTACCAGAGGCTCCGAGCAATGAGATCAGTAGGTCATATAATGAATATCTGGGCCAAAATAACCTTTAAAAAAATTTCATTTAATCCCATCACTTATATCTTCTTATGCACATGATTCTCAAACTTATATATCTGGCCTAAACTACCTTCTGAACTTCAGATATGTTAAAGTAACTTGGACTCTGTTATGTAGGTATTCTCAAGTAAATGTTTTTTTCAGAAGTACACATGTACAGTTTAGAAGTTGGTGATTAAGCCCATGGGTAAAATCTAGCCAGATGCCTACTAGTTTTTTGGTATGTCAAAATGAATTAAATATGGGCTTTATATTTCACAGCTGGGAAAACAAGAATGTTATGTCACAGCGCATAAATTATTTGAAGTTTTTAAAAATGATTTTTCAAAATAGAGTCTCCTATATAGCTTAGGGTGGATCACGATCCTACTGCCTTGGTTTTCCAAGTCTGGGATTATTAGTGTCTGCCACTGTAGCCATGAAACTTCAGATTCCATTAGGCAAGTTTTACCCCAGCAGTGCCCCCCACTCATTTGTTTATGTTAGTATTCGTGTTTAAACACAGCTTTTCCCCCCCACAATAGTAGAGACATGGTTCCTTCGAGCCAGGATTAGTAGCATCATGGGTAACTTCATGGAAATGCAGGACCCTGGCTAGTCTTGATGGATGCTAAGGCCCGAGAGCCACTGCCATATGTGACAGTAGACCCCGCCAAGGAATCATTTGGGAATGACTGGGTTAAAGATGTCGACTGCACCTCAGAGTCTCAGGGTGTATGAGATATCCATGTGTACAAGACTGGCTTTACACTAGCCTTTTCTTAGGCAAGACTTCAACCAATTATTCATGCTCTGACCTTATTCCCAGAGACTCAGATTCTTTGGGTTTGCTTGGGGACCTGGCATGAGTATTTTCCTGAAGCCCTCCAGCTGATACAGATGTACACCACCACCACACTAGGAACAAGCATACTGGAGCCTAACGGCCGGCCTCCTAGTCCTGATGCTATGACTTCCCAGCAACGTGACCTTGGTCATATTAGCTCAGCACTGTCTGCCTATGACTAAATGAGATAGTAGTGTATATGCAAAGAGAATCTCAAGACAAAGCCTGGTTCACAGAAAGCTCATGACAGCTGCTCTTAGAGCCTCCTGGTATATGTTTAGAAATCATGGAGCTAGAGGGTGCCCTTATTCTCGGAAGCTGAGCAAGGATGGAGCTATTCTGTATAAGAGGTTTGTGTAGGAGCCAGGTTCCTTGGCTTTCAGGTCTGCTACGTCTGCGTGAACAGTCGTATCTATTCCTGTTGGTGGTGACACTGTGCCTTCCTCACCTGCAGAGACGTGAAACTGGGGTGCTTTGTAAATGACTGTCTCCTCCTTTAGCTCAGTGGAGTTCAATATGACCATTTTGGCTGCACTCTGTGAGTTGTTTTCTGTCTCTTTTTCACATCACATGCCTAGCAGAGTCTTAGCTATAAAGCCCCCCACCCTGACATACATACTGGCTCCAGGGTGCCGGCTTGAACTTGCCTACAGGGGTCCTGGTTAAGTTTTCTGAGTCCTCAGGTCTTGATTTCCTTGTCTGGGACAAGGGTGGGGGTGGATAGTTTTTTCAGTTTACTTCTTAAGGCTGCTGTGAAAAATAACAAACACAGATGTCCATATGAGCACATCTCGTGTGCCTGTAATTTGCAAATATTCAAAGAAAACAGACACAGTCTTCCCACAGCTTTGAGTGCAACTGTGCCATTCATTTTAGATCCGGGTTACTGACCTTGCCAGGAATCTTAGCACAGCTTTCCTTCCCTGGGAGGCTTCATGATGAATACTTTATTTGTTTGTTTGTTGCTTTGAGACAAGGTTTTACTATGTAACCCTGGCTATCTGAGAGTTTGCTGTGTAGGTCAGGCTGGCTGTGAGCCTGTGGTGATCCTTCTGTCTCTGCCTCCCAAGTACTGGAATTGTAAGCATCCACCACCACACTCAGGGTGACTGGCTCTCATGATTACTATTGAGTTCATGCCTCAAACTTGCTATGTAACTGAAGATTGCCCTGGACTCCAGATCCTCCTGCCCCTCCCTCCTAAGTGCTGGGATTTCAGATATATTCCACTATGCCTTGCTCATAAGGCTCAGGGAATTGAACTTATGGCTTTGTGCATGCTAAGCAAACATTCTGTAAACCGAGGCTACATTCCCTAGCTTATGCATGGCTGCGTGCGTGTGTGTGTGTGTGTGTGTGTGTGTGTGTGTGTGAGAATTAAATAAAAGCTCGATTCTAAACAGAATTTAACTATCAGAGAGTTGCTTTTAAGTTTTTATTTACAAGGGGTTTATTTTTACAAGGGGTTTTGTCTTTCTATTTTTAAAGACATGGTCTCTCAATGTTGTTCAGGCTGTCTTGGAAGTTATTGTAGAGACCAGGCTAGCCTTGAACTCACAGAGATCTGCCTGCCTCTGCCTCCTGAGTGCTGGGATTAAAAGTGAGTGTCACTATGCCTAGTTTGCTTTTAAGTTTTAACATTAGTGTTTCTCCCGAAGTTACAAAAGTATCTGTTTTCTAACATTTACCTGGCACATTTAAGAAAAAAACAGTAATAACTTTAGACGCATGGAGAGCCACAGTGCATTTTCTCATGTAATTCACAGTCTACAAGTACTAAACAGCTAAAAGCTAATTTTCATCCATGAGGAAATATATGAATCATGCTTCCAGCTTTTTGGTGAAGTCATTTCAGGAATTGGTGCCTTAAAAAGATGTCACCAGTGTGACTTCTATCATAGAATCTCACCAAGAATTCTTTTCACCCTTGACAGTTTGTAGTGAGAAATAAGTAGCACAGAGAGTCTTCCCTGGGCACAGGCTGCAGCTGTTTTAAACTTACCTCTGCTTCCAAGGTACCGTTCTTTATCTTGTTCTAGGCCCCCACAAGACACAGAGAATGCCTCTCAGCATTTTATGTGTGCTTACTGGCATGCTTCAAGCAGCTGGTTTTTATTTTAGTTAGAATTAGTCACACTGTTCTCTGGCCTTAGGATTCATAAGCTTTGGATAGAGAGGCCGTTCTTGAAAGCTGGGGCCTATGAGGTTTTGCTAAAGTTTCTTTGGCTTGCTGAGTTCGCTGCTGTAGCCGTTGACAGATGAAGGATGCCTGTGCATTGGCTGCAGTGCAATTATTCCATCATGCAAATTTTTAATTGGGATGTGTTTAATAAATCCATTTGTTTTTTTAAAAAATGTTAGAGCATCACACCAGGCCCCTAGAAGAAAGTTGCATACTGTCTTAGTGGCATGAGAATCCCCAAAGTATCTTGCACTTGTCCTGGCATTTCAGATGTGATTTAAGTTTGTGAAAATTTGTTTGATGATTCTGATGAATTTGTTTGCATGTTAGGGCTTGGGTTTCCTAGTTAAGGAATTTTTACTTATTTCAGATAAGCCAGTTGTGAATACTGTATTTTCCATTGGCATTTTCAAGCACCTCAGTGTCCTTTTACAGCTCAAAGCTGGTTTAATTTCTTGGATTTAACTGAATTCTAAAAAGTCTACAATTTAACCTGCAGAGTTAGTTGATGGAAAACATTTGGTACTGGTAGCAGGAGGGATTTGTTTGCCCCCAACTGAACATTTAACCAAATCTTTTCATTTGTGAGCCATTTCTGAATCTCTACCGTTTGCCAAGTTCCACACCGCAGGCTGGGATAGTCATAAAGAGATGGAAGACGGGTTCTTCTCCGCAGGAGATTGCTGTCAACAGGTGTCGGTGGGTGAGTAAGAGACCAGTCACTCAACCCATCAGTGAGGGGATTGTCCTGGAGCTCGGCCAGTGACAGTGTCTGAGCTGTAGAGACAGCCCGCAAGAGAACAGAGCAAAGAGCTGTTTTGTACGCCAGGTGGTGCTGCTGCTCTGCTTAAGGACCGCGATCACCGGGTCCTGGCATCCTGTTATCTTAGAGTTTGAATTGAACGGCTGTTTTCTTAGACCTCTCCCTCTCCGTGCTTTTCGTGTGTTTAGTTCTGACTGAAAAAAACTCCCTCTTCGGAGTTCCACATCCTATCTTACTGGGGGATAGATACTTTTATTTAAAGGTATTCAAGTGTTCTTTGAAAATATGGTATTTACTATCTAAATCCCCTGAGTTTTTATTTTGTGGCTTGGGTTGGCCTAACGAACTTTTGGAATCTCCTTGGCTAGAGGTGGGCGGGTGGGGCTGGGGGAGGGGGGTGGGAAGACTTGAGTGGAGGTGGGAGGTGCTGTTCTCAGCCGCTGAATTGCAGTTTACCGGTTTTGTTTGGGTTTTTGCTTTTAAAAATACAATTGAAGCAGTATTTCTGGTAAGAAAAGTTATTAGGTGTTTACGGATGTTTCAAAAGGCCAGGGAGTTGGGAATTGCAGATCCCATGTTAAAATGTACACCTGGGGACTCTTTAACACTATGAACAGAACCCAAGTTGGGAAGGTAGGGGCTGCTTAGAGTGGTAGTTGTTTCCACTGGGGGAGGGGGTGTTAGTTGGACGCTGTCCAGGAGCACAGCATTGCCAGGAGCAGCCCCAGGGAGGATGCTTGGCCAGGTAGAACAGGAATGTGGGGTTTTCCTTTACTTCCACCACATCTGAACAGGGAGAGCACGGCTCATTTTCTGAAGGTTCCCTGTTTTATCTGCTTCCTCCAGGGAATCCAGTAGGAGGCATTTGATAGCAGGAGGTTTAAAAAAACATATCAACGTTCTTTAAGGCACACAGAGAGGATGTGTAGTTTTAACCAGTGGCTGCCTTAGAATGCTCTAGCTTCTCTCGCGTTAGGACATGAAGCTGCACTGAACTGGCAGGTGAGCCCTGGCTTTGCCTCTGGGTGCTCTTCTAACTGATCCACTGCGGAATCCGTAGGTCACGACTGCAAGTGTTGTCTGTCAGTGGTCATTTTAGTTTTCAAAGTTTGAAATATCCTGGGAGGATGAACAGACAGATGTACCTATATGGTCTAAGATCTAAGAAAATGAGAACAGGTGTTTTTAAAAAGATATTGTTCTGGAATAGTGGCATGAGTATGGGGTTCAATGTTCACCTCCTTCCAACCTCTTCATTTCCAAAGTCACAAAAACAGAGTGCTGTCACCTAATATCTCATGATTGTGTTCATTTAAAGCAGATTGCTCATGATTATTTAGGTATATTATATTACATAAAGTACATGTAATATAGTCTTATTGCATACCGTATGTGACTTTTTAGAGTGATAGTGGTTATCCTAGGATCTCATACCTGTTATATCCCCAATCCCTTTAAAAAACTGTTTGTTTTGGCACAGAATGTTACAAATTTGGCTAGACTGCTAGAACTTGCTCACTCTCCCAAGCAGCTAGGATTGTAAGATTATACCACCAGGCTTGACTTGTGTGATGTGAATATGTAGACATAATACATACTTCTTTAGTTAAATATTAATGTGTGCAATTGCTTTTCATTGCATATTATAGGATTCAGTTGGCAATATAAAGACGGCTATTCAGTAAAACTTACGGCTGTACAAATTAGTATTTACAGATTCTGAGCTCAAATTAAATATTAAGTTAAGCATCAGTTTCTGGTGAATTTTACAAGTTATTACTTGGCATATCCATAAGCTCAAGACAGAATTATGAAAAATTAAATGAATCTGTTAATCCTCGACTTACACATGAGTTATTAAAGAAATATTTAAAGTCTTTGAGGCAATGGGTTTTGTTTATATTAGTGTTTAGTAAGTAGAGGTGCTTGCTTGAAGTCCTAGTAACCTGGGCTCAACACCCACATCCCACAAGGTGGAAGAGAGACCTCTGACCTCCACTTGTGCACTATGGCATGGGAATGCTTGCACTTGCAAGAACATATATGCATATCCACATGCACAAAATGAGTAAATTAGACCACTGTTTGGAAACCACACTTTGTTCCCATAAGATAATTATCTATGATGGTTAGTTCCCCTGGCTAGCTGGCAAATGGTCAGTTAAGGTATAATGACTTTAGTAACACCTCTAGCCTGATTTCAGGGTCATATACAGAGGAATTATTTAGTGGAGTGGTACTTTCATGAGGTGAGACCAATCCTAAGAAAGGCCAGTCTTAGGTAGACATTATAAAAAAAGAAAATCTTTTATTTGTCTGGTGCCAAGTTCTCCTTCTTCATCCATTTTTCAAGAGTTTAGGATTCCTAAGCTTTCTGAAATGCTTCCTACTGTGCAACTCCTACCTAATCTCTCTCTGTGCTCCCTGCCCTGGATTGCCGTGTTAAAACACAATGACCGAGAGCAACTTGGGGAGAAAAGGGTTTGTTTAATCTTACTGCTCCGGATCACAGTCCGGAGGAAACTGTGCAGGAACTTGAATTGGAAGGCTGCTTACCGCGGATTGCTTGCTCCCCTGGTTCTCAACTGGCTCCCACCGGTTATGGCTGGCTCCCACCGGTTATGGCTGGCTCCCACCGCTTATGGCTGGCTCCCACCGCTTATGGCTCGCTCCCAAGGCTCGTGGCTCACTTGTTCTCTTATGCAACTCAGGACTGCCTACCTAGGGATGGTATCTCTCCCAGAGGGCAATCATTAATTTAAAAAAAAAAAAATCCCTACAGACTTGCCTGATAGTCATTTTCTCAGTTGAGGTTCCTCTTCCCAGAAAACTTTAGATTGTGCCAAGTTGACAAAGATACAAAAACAGGACACAAGGTCATTGCACCATCTACATATGTCAGGATCACCTGGGCACTTGTATATCACACGTGTCTGATCCCAGCCTAGCACTATCCAGCAGAACACCTAAGGCTGGGGTTTGGAAACCTGGGTCATAATGAAATCTCCGTGAGTTATTTGTGCATTTTTAGATTGGGTACCTCAGAAGTAAGATCTCTCCTCATTAGAGAAATCAATATCATAAATCAGTGTTTCTCAAACTGTGCTATGCACCAGAAACCTAAAATGGGTTCCTTAAAAAATGGATTTCTGGGTCCTTGTGAGAGGTTTCTGATTCATTTTAATCCAATGGGCCCCAGACAATGAAAGATTGAAAGTAAAGGATGAAAAGTGCTAGTGTGTGTGTGTGTGTGTGTGTGTGTGTGTGTCTGTATGTGTGTGTGTCTCTGTGTGTCTGTGTGTGTGTGTCTGTGTGTGTGTGTCTCTGTGTGTGTGTCTGTGTGTGTGTCTGTGTGTGTGTCTGTATGTGTGTCTCTGTGTGTGTGCATGTGCGTGTTTGTGTGCGTGTCTTTGTGTGTGTGTGTCGGTGTGGGTGTGTGTGGGTGTGTCTGTGTGTGTGGGTGTGTCTGTGTGTGTGTGTGTCTGTGTGGGTGTGTGGGTGTGTGGGTGTGTGTGTGCGAATGCTTCAGCAAGTGTGTGCATACTGAGGTGAGTTTTGTATACTGAGATCTAAGGGATCTCTCTTAGAATCTGAGCAACTACTTCTTGTAGCTCCTTCTCTCTATTTCCTCTAACTTTGTCCAAGGCTTCCCCAACAGCTGGCAGAAGTGCTGTTATGGTAGCTGGTGAGGAGACGGGGCATGGAGACTGCTCATTTCTCAACACCCTTCATTTTTCACTAGCTTTGCTGATGGCAGAACTTCAGTGTGCCACCAGGGGGCTCTCCTAACATTGTTTTCTCTTTTTCTTTTTCTTTTTTCCCCTAATATTGCAAAACAGGCGAGTCTGGCAAGAGATCCCTCAACAGAATTTGCAATAAGGGGTTTCTACTTTTGATTATTCAGTTTTTCCTGAAATTAGAAGATTTTTAAATATCATGATTTGTAAATATAGAATTTATTAAAATAAATAGAAACTTGTTGATTCAAGCCTTTACTATAGGTGTTAGTTAACAACATTTTAGTTATAGGGCTGAGCATAGATATCTCCGTGGAAATAATGATTCCTAGACCCCACAAGGTCCTTGGTTTGATCCCCATCAACAGGAAAATTAGAATTTGTAATGTGATAATTGTCAGATGTGATATTGTTGAGTTTTCAAATGCTTCTATTTTGACCAAGGCTTGAAAAAAGCGAGCTTTTACTTATTCATGAAGTTTAATTTGGTTGTATTAACTTCTCTCCCCAATTCCTCCCAGATACTCTCTACCTTCATACCTGTCTGATTTCATGTTCTTTCTCTCTGAAAATAAAACAAAGACAACACACACACACACACACACAGAGAGAGAGAGAGAGAGAGAGAGAGAGAGAGAGAGAGAGAGAGAGACTGACTGAGTCTGATTGGTGTTTGGTAACTACTCATGAGAATGGGGCCTGCCTTGGTGTGTGGTTGATAAAATCCTTCACTCAGAGTTAATATTTCTTAGGTAAGGTACTGTTTCATAGGTTTACACAACATTTCTAGTTTGGATGAGGACATGAAGGGGGAAAACCCCCAAGTGTCTCTACACATCGGCTCTCCAGCTCAGCCTCTTATTAATCTTGACAAAGTGAGGGTGCATTCAAGGCAGAGCAAGCCATTTAAAGAGGCAGTAACGTTCCCCAGAGAGACAAGTCTGGCGATGTACTGACGCCACACTGAAAGGTGACTTTCCTCCTAGCCACTCAAAAGATGCCACTTCTTAAACTGTTCTCAGAGAGATTTAGTTTGATGTTATCCTAGTGCCATCTTGGAATTCTTAGGAATCTTTAAAGGGGCTCTGTGTTGTTATCTTGTGCCAAAAATTGTGTAGCCAGTCCCAGCAGGAGAGACCCTAGTCTTCCACCGCCATTTTGTTGCTTTCCCTTAGAGAGGAACCTTGGTTGTATCTGTGGAATTTTATTGAAGCTCTCAGAGGCCATAGCTGCCCCCAGATCAATCACAACACAATCTGGGGAAGGTTCTGACTCCTTGAATGTGCAAACCTGGCTCACAGCTATGGTGAGCTTGCAGCCTTGTCTCTGGAATCCCCCTCCACACCAGTCTTTCCCACTCAGATTGCTCTTGCAGTTGATTGAATGTGTACGATTTTAGATATTCCTGCAGACTTTAGTGTTTTGTTTTATTACTTTTACATTAAAAATTGTGGGTTTACAAAGAAGAACCTCATTCTTAATTATAAGTCCTCATTCTTAATTATAATTTAATATACCTCTAAATTTCCTATAAAGTATCAAATTGATAGACTCTCAGAAGGCGGGGTGAGGGGTGACACAGATATTTAATGAGGTTAAAAAAGAGGAGGGTACTCCATTGACTTTGCTCTTCTCTGCTAATGGAGGAATATTCTCTAAGCACCTTGCCCTGGCTGGCTTGCATCAGATTTCATTAAATGCCTCTTTTCTATCTGAAGGTTTTGGGTATACTAATTGTTTTTCCTTGTGAGTCACCTGTGGGCTTTGGCAATAATCTAGATGTGTCTGGTCCCAATCCTTTTGGATTACAGGAATTGAAGGTCCCAATTAAAGACCTGGGGTCCTGCAAGGGCAAATCCCTTTAACCTTAATTCACTGAGGGCCTCCCCTGAGCAGAAGCTGTTTTTCTGCCTTCAGCTCTACAGAATAGCACATGAGAAACTGCTGTTTCTTCATGGTGTCTTCCTAAAGTTACATCTGCATACAGGTAATCTAGGGATTAATTCCATCCCTTGATATTTAACCATGAGAATTACATCAAATCCCTTCGCTTGTCTGGCTTTGAATTGAGCATTAGATGCAGAAAGAGTAACTTAACAGCTGAGTAATTAAATGTTTGATGAACATGTTGGTAAGCTAAAACCGAAGGGAGGTGAAAAACAAAATAATCCTCAACTCTTGGAGCTTGCGAATCCAGACCTACATGGAGCAGAGTCTCACTGCTAGGGCTTATGGCAAATGAGAAATAAGACCCATGCGGGCTCCAAAGTTTTGATATTAAACGGCTTTCCTCTATGTTCATCATTTTAGAATGACCTAAGTAAAGAACCTATTTAGAGACTCCAAATATGTCTTCAAAATTGAAACACATGCTTTTAAATCTATTTGTTGTTGTTTTTCATTTTAAAATGTCATTTTCTGAGCACCCATCAGATGTTACACTGGGTGCTGCGTGAACATCCTTACATTTACAGCAAGAATATGTGGTAACCGTGCCCCGCCGAGTGCTTCTTCAGTTTGCTGAGCTCTTCAGGAAGGACTGGTTATTAGTTCTTTGAATGTGCTGTGCCCATTGGCAGCGGCACCCTCAGGGTCCCCAGATCCGGGTACGCAGTTAGGGTCCTTGGATTTTCTCTGCTGGGACGCTTTTTGCCACCCTTCAGGCTTGGCACGGTGAATGTGCACAGGAACACAACCATTTCTTTGACGTTAAACAATTTGTCAGTATATCATTGTTCGCTGTAGTCTCCTGACTTTTTATATCACTGAGGTGTTGGTTGCAATGTATCTTTTTCTTCTGATTTTATTTGTATCTTTTCTCTCTTTTGTTCTTAGCCTAGCTAAAAGTTTATTGATTTTAGCTTTTCAATAATTTTCAATAATTCATAGATCGGCATCTGCTTTTTAGCTCCCTCCTGTTTTGCTTATCTGTGTGATGATATTTATTTTCTTCCTTCTTTTTTTTTTTTTTGACTTAGACATTGCTTGCTTCATATCTCCCTCTCAAAATTGCTTTCTTAAGAAGCTGCTTCTGTTGGCTCACACCTGTAACACCAGTATTGGTCGTAGGCTTGAGTCCCGAAGATGGGGAACGTTTGGAACCAGCCTGGGCTATGTACATAGTCAGCCTTGGGCTTCAGTGTGATATCCCTGTCTCAAATAAACAAAAAATAAATAAACCACAAGAAACCTAAATAATAGTAAATAATAATAATGGATAGAAATACAAAACCTGCATCCTTAGTGACTTTTCTCATGTCACACAGAATGTAAGGATCAGGAGGAGACCTCGGGAGTGCCTCATCTCCAACTGTGGCTCTGTCTTACACTCTCTAGGAGAGCCACAAGCAGCTTTTTAGTTCTATTTTCATTTTTTTATTATTATTATTATTATTATTATTATTATTATTATTATTATTATGGTTTTTGAGACAAGGTTTCTCTGTGTAGCCCTAGCTCTCCCCAACCCACTACGTAGACCAACTTGGCCTAGAACTCAGAGATCCACCTGCCTCTGCCTCCTGAGTGTTGGGGTGAAAAGGCGTGTACTTCCGGGCAGCGGTGGCCACGCCTTTAATCCCAGCACTCAGGAGGCAGAGGCAGGCGGACTTCTGAGTTCGAGACCAGCCTGGTCTATAGAGTGAGTTCCAGGACAGCCAGGGCTATACAGAGAAACCCTGTCTCGAAAAACCAAAATAAGAAAAAAGAAAAAGAAAGAAAGAAAGAAAGAAAGAAAGAAAGAAAGAAAAGGCTTGTACTACCCCCACCTGGCAGAAATAGCTTTTTTAAATGGTAAATTGAATAAACACAGAAATGTAATCTACTCTTTTAGCTTTGTGTCTGCATCCTACGGTATTCAGGACACTCACACTCTCACGTAACGGCCACCATTGTCCAAAAGGATAACTTCATCCAGGACTGGACCTGGACCCACTGAACAATATTTTCCCCCCACCCCTATGTATCCCTCTCCCCACATTACAGTGTGGATGTTAAATATTCCCTCTCCCCTCAGGTGCATGTGTACGGATGTCCCCAGTTGGCAGTGCTGTTTTGCTAGGTTGTAGACCTTCAGAAGGTATCATTTCCCTGGAGGAAGTAGGTTATCTGGGGCAGGCCTCCAAATTTACACTTTACCCTGCTTCCTACCATGTCTCCAGTTCTTATTCTGGCAAGACAGGAAGAGAAATACCAGCACAAGCTACTCCTGCTATGGAGGTGTCTACCACTCTGGCAACCTTAGCCAGGAATGAATGAGTCCTTGGTCACTTAAGTGGCTTTTCAGGTGTTTGAGTTCAGAGCCAAGAAAAGTAAATACTTACCCAGTTCCTGTTGGCAGCCTGTTCTGTCACCTTGGGTTGACTACTTTAGGTGTTTTATATAAGTAATGCACAACTATACTTAGCTCACTGTTCTCGTGTTCAGCTGTCCTGTAGCATGCATCAGAACCTCACTCTCTTCAGGCTGTTAATGTTGCATCACATGTGTATACAAAATGGTATCCATTCACCCTCCGAATTTATACACAGATTGTTTCTACTTTTGGTTATTGTTAATAATACTGCTATGAACAGCGGTGTTTACATATCTGTCTTAGTCCCTTTTTTCAATTCTTTGGGTATAACCAAAATAAAATTGTGGATCACATATATGATAATTTTAATTTTTTTGAAGAGCTATTATACTGTTTAAAATATAGAGATTTCCTTTGGAGTATTTGATTTAGAAAATTATTCACTTTTACTTATGTGTTTGTTGTGTGTGTCTGTGCATGTGGTCCACAGAGACCAGAAGAGGGAGTCAGCTTCCCTGGGACTGAGGGAGTCTGAGCTGCTTGACATGGGTACCAGGGACTGAACTTTTATTTTCTGCAAAGAAGTGCTCTTAACTTCTGATCCATCTCTCCAGCCTTAAATATTTAATCTTAAAAAACCTATGTAGAATTCCAAAGTGAAATTAAACCATATTTATATATCTCAATATCTCAACAGGACAGGCTTGTCCCCCTGGTCTGTGGGTTCTGTTCGGAGCATGGAGTCAGGGGAGTCAGGTTACTGTTGAAAGAGGAGCTAAGGAAGAAGCAGTCTCTCTTCCCTCACTGTGGGTCCTTTAGCAACTGTATCAGTTATGTTTTTATTGCTGTAATGAAACATTATGACCAAGGGAACGTACATAAGGTCTATTTGGGCTTACAGATCTGGAGGGATTTGAGTCCACCTGGGCAGGCAATCATGGTAGCAGGCAGGAGACTGCAGGCAGCAGACATGGCTGCAGGAACAGCTGAGAGCTCACATCTGGAATTGCAAGCCGGAAGCAAAACAGCTGGGAATGACTCAAACCTTTAAACACTTTTTTTTTCTTTACTTTTTTCTTTGTTTGTTTGTTTGTTTTTTCTGAGACAGAGTTTCATTGTGTAGCACTGGTTAGCTGTCATGGAACTCACTCTGTAGACCAGGCTGGTCTCAAACTCACAGAGATCAGGCAGATTTGAGCACTGGGATTAAAGGAGTGCGCCATCACTGCCCGGCCCAGGCTAACTCTCAAACTCCACCTCCAGTGACATACCTCCTTCAACAAGGCCATACCTCCCCCAAAGTACCACCAACTGGGGACTAATTATTCAAATGCTGGAAAGTATGATGAACATCTCATCCAAACTGCCACACCGACAAACGGCCATCCACATGTGTTTGGCTTTTACTCTGGATGTTCCAGCAAGAAAGACGTTTTTTCTGAAACTATACTGTAGAGTCATGATTCTCAACAACAGAACCCAGATGTTCTTTCTGATTCTTGGAAAATCCAGGCCTAACATCTATCCGAAGGTTTTTCTATTCAACTTATAGATACACACAAACGCTCTGAAACCACATATGCTGGCTAATCCCATTTTCAAACTAATCATCAGGTTTTCATATCATAAAAATGCTCATAGTGCCAGACCAAGGATGAACCACTGGGGATGGGTGGACGAAAAGCAACAGCCCTTTTGGAGAGGCCTTTGGGCAGGTAATGTTGACTTATTAGTTGATCTCAGATATGCCTCTGATGCCCTCTTCGTTAATGGATACTTAGCATCCTGTGAATTTGTTTTGGCAATGATGAAGTGTATCTGAATTCAAGCCAGCAAAAGTTTATTGCACATCTGCTCTGTCCCATTATTAGAAGTAAAGAAATAAAGAGCTGAAGAGCCAAGGATTACCCACCTCTGACTCCACACTCTCTTCACTACATACATAACTACAGAGCTAGAGGGAATCCAAGGCTATCCATTTCTCCATTCTCTACTTCCTCAAGGTAACAGACCAGGAAACTGAGGTTCACAGGATGGAATTGTTATAAACCAGAGATCATGACTTGAATCTCTGCTTCTGAGAGTGCATTTGAAAGAAATGCTGAGAAAGTTAGAGTTTCTTTGTTTGATTTTCCTCACCTGTGGAGGTGGCTTCAGCTAGCCCCTTCATTTTGATGTATTCTCCCTACCCAGCTCTGTGGTGACAGGTGTCTGAGTCCCCTTTGCCTCACTGCTCATTCTTGATTCCCATTAGTTCTTTTTTTCTCTCGGTGTATTTTTCATCTTATTTTTACTATTTTTTTCAAAATTAATCATTTCATTTATTTACATCACTCCTATTGGTTCTTTTCTTCGATTTGTGTCTTTTCTTTTGTTATCTTCTTTTATGTGTATGAATGCTTTACCTGCATGCACATCTATGGATCACAAGCATGCCTGGTGCCTATTGTCTTTATCCTGTTGCTTTGATTTCTACCCCTTATTCAGATCCCACCCCCTTTTAACCTAAACTACTACTATTGCATAAATGATCTTCCTGCTTCCAGCCACATTCCTCTGCAAATCAGTCCATATACTTAGCAAGACCTAGCGTCCATACATTTTAAGTACAGAGACATCTGTATTAAAAAAACAACAACAATAAGTGAGCTTGAATAAATGTCAATGTCAATAGACTCTTCCAAAACTTATGTGCAGAGCAGAAAAAAAATGGAAAAGACAGAACAAAATACCAAAATCTGAGAAGAAATTACAAAGCATGTAATATACGGGCGTGGGAGTACCAGAGAAGAGGAAGGAACAAAAGAAATATTTGCAGCAACAATTGGCTGAGAGTTTTCCAAAGTTGGCGTCAGATACCAAATCACAGATATAGGAAGTTTGGAGATACTATACTGGTTGGTTCTTTGTGTCGACTTGACACAAGTTAGAGTCATCAGAGAGGAAGGAGCCTCAGATGAAAAAAATGCCTCCATGAGATCCAGCTGTAAGGTATTTCCTCAATTAGTGATCAAGGGGGGAGGACCCAGCTCAAGGTGAGTGGTGCCATCCCTGGGTTGATGGCTCTGCAGTCTATAAGGATGCAGGATGAACAAGTCACGTGAAGCAAGTCAGTAAGCAGTGCCCTTCCATGGCCTCTGCATCAGCTCCTGCCTCCAGGTTCCAGCCATGCTTGAGTTCCTGCAATGATGGAAATGTGAGCCACATAAACCCTTTCTTCCCCAATTTGTTTTTTGGTCATAGTGTTTCATGGCAGCAATAGAAACCCTGACTAAGACAGATACCAAGAAAAGTATCCCCTAAGGAGATGATAAGGACACTGAAGAAAACAAAAGACAAAGAGAGGAGCCAGTAAGAAGCTGGAGAGATGCATCTTACTACAGGATAGGCCATGCATCACGCTTCTACATGGAGATGGTGCCAGGAAGATGAGAGTCATGTTTAAAAGGTTGGAAAAACACCTCATCAATTTAGAATTCTATGCTCAGCAAAGTTATCCTCTGAGAGTAAAGGAAGATTTTCTTGGATGCAAAAGTAGGAAATGACTGTTACCAGCAGAATGTATTTGCAAAGTGTTTTGCAGAGGAAAAGAAATAGTGCAGGTCAGAGACTCAGGCCTGGGTAAAGAAAAGAGACTGTTAGAGAGGAAAAGAATAACAGGAAACAAAAGCTCTTTTTGTTATTAATTTATCTAACATGTAGCAATTTGTTCAAGATAGGCATAGCAATTATACTGTCACCTGAAAGTGAACTAGATTAGTTGTAAATACAGATTGTAACTGTAGACCAACCACCAGAATACTCCTAAAATAGAGGTATAATTGACGTGCTAGGACAAGACAGAAAATGGAGTCATAAATCATTCAATTAAAACAAGAAATAAGGCCTGGGAGGTGGCTCAGTGGATAGGGGTGCTTGCTCTGTAAGGAAGGGACCTCTCTGTTTGTCCTCACACTGACAAATATGTGCAGGGGTGGAGAAAATGCAAGACAGGAATAGACCCACATAAATTCCATCAGCTGAGCCTGACAAAATGGCGAAGGTAATGCAAAAGGGAAGGGATGGGGCTGGAGATATGGCTCCATGGTTCAGAGAGCTCTCTGCTTTTCTGAGGGCTACCTGTTAACTCCAGGTCTAGGGCGTCCAATGCCAGCCACACTGACCACATAACCACCACCCCATATATACAAGCACAGACATTTTTAAATTTTAAAGGAAAGGATCATCTTTTCAGTAAATGATGCAAGAGTAACTGACAAAATAATAAATCTGGGCAAACCTTATACTTTTTACAAAAAAATGTCTCAAATATTCTTGGAGTCTAATTATACAATGCAAAACTATAAAATTTGTAGAAGATAACATGAGAAGAAATTTTGGAGGTTGGTGATTAGTTTTAGACAGAACACCAAAAAATATAATTCATGAAAAAACCTTGGTAAATTAGACTCTGTTAGAATTAAAAACTGCTTAGTGAAGGACACTGTTATGAGAATTCAAAAAACAAACAAACTTCATACTGGAGAAAGATATTTGCAAAGAACATACGTGGCAAAAGACTTATATCCAACATATACAGTTATTAAAATTCAGTAATTAAAAAACAGTAAAAATAATTGAACCCTGTAGGAGGCAGTTCTCATGCTAAGATCCTGTTCCCTAATTGGTTCTTGATCTGTCAGTAAAGACAGTCATGGGCCAATTGCTGGGCAGAAGGGACAGACAGGACTTCTGGGTCCCTGGAGGAGACAGGGAGACACAAGGAAGGAGAACAGAGTTTGCCATGCTTTGGAGAGAGAAGAACTAAGAGCTATGTGAGATCTCAAAAACAGAGTGGCCACACAGGCCACTCCTATAGGCAGGTGGTCAGGGGAGCTTAGCAACTGAAGTTTAGGGCAGCTGGGAGAGACTGAGATAAGAAATTGATAAGGGCACGCTTTCTCAGGCGGGAGACAGTAATGCCAGCAACTATGCCAAGAAGGCAAGTTGAAATGAGCCACTGTGTGTATCTTTTGTCTGAGGATTCTATGGAAACCGGGAGGGGGCTGGTAGCACCATCACTTCCCGGAGCTAAAGGTGGGTAGAGCAAAACTACATGCGGCAGAACCCAATCAAAAAGATCTGAAGAGTCACCGTGTGCAGAAGATATGCAAATGGTAAACCTATTGAAAAGAGTCCACAACACTGGCTGTTGTCAGTGGATTGCAAATTAAAACAACAACGAGGGCCCTCAAGATGGCTCAGCAAGGAAAACGGTGCCGCCAGCCTCTGGAGCCAGTGCACATAGAAAATCAAGGTGGAGTGACCGCTCTGAAAAGCCATTTCTTGGAAAGGGATTATTTAGCAGAGTAAGGCTAAGCATGGTTCATACATGCAATCCAGCAACCTGCAGTCCTAGCTACAAAACAGACAAATTTAACAGCTAAACAGCCAACAACCACAACAACAACACCTAATATCAAAAATGGAAACAACAAAAACAACAAGACCATTGAAAAAACATGTCCTTATAAAAAGGCACACAGAACAGGGATGCTTATAGCAGCTTTCTCCACCATTGCCAAAACTCAGAAGCATCCAAGATGTCCTTCAACAGGGAAATGGATAGAGACACAGTGCGTTGAACGTGGTGGAATATCATGTAGTGATAAGAAGAAATGAACTTATATACTATGAAAAGGCATAGACGAATCTTAAAGGTTTATTGCTAAATGAAGGAAACCAACCTGAGATGACAAAACTCTGAAGACAGTAAAAAGAGTGACTGCATTAGTCAATTTCCACTGCTATAATGAAAAATAACCAAGGCTAGGTCCTTAAAAAGAAGAGGGGCTTACTTATCGTACAATTTAGAGCTTCGAGGGCATAGGTCTGACACCTCTTGGGCTCTGGTGACAGCGCTTTGGGCTGCATCACAAGATGGACGGTATTACAGGAAGAAAACCAGGGATTAGGGGGAGAGATCATGTAGCCAGGAAGCCAAACAACAGAAAGAGAATCTTATGTTTATTTGAGACAGGGTCTCATTGCGTAGCTCTGGCTGTCCTAAAACTCACTGTAAACCAGGCTAGCTTCAAACTCTTAGAGACCTGCCTGACTCTACCTCTAAGTGCTGAGATTAAAGGTGTGAGTAACTATGTTCAGCAGAGAGATTCTTTTAAAGCAACACACTTACTGCCTCATTCTGCGGGACAACTGTTGCTCCATTTGGGAGTAGTACCCCAAAGACTACTTGCCTCCCACTAGACCCTGGTTCCTTCCTTCCTTCCCTCCTTTCTATTCGGAGACAGGGTCTCACCATGTAGCTCTGTCAGTCCTGGAACTCACTCTGTAGACTAGGATGGCTTTGAACTCACAGAGATCCTCTGGAATGCCGGAATTAAAGGTGTATGCTACCACTGCCTGGCTTAGACCCTACTTCCTAATACTGGGGAGCAAGCTGCTGACACATACACCCCTGCAAGACAATCCAAATCTAAATCAGCAGCCACAGTTCCCCGGGGTTTAGAGGAAAGAGACAGAGACAAGCAGATGTAGTAGAGGAGATTTCAGGTAGTGAAACTTCTCAATAATTCTGAAGTGATAGATTCATATCATCTCCCCCCCCCCCCGGGGGAAATTAGGAACTTTGGCTCATCAAACCCTGTCACTATGCATAGGTTCATTAACTATTTCAGTGCACTGCACCAGTGCCAGATGCTAAGCACAGGGGAAACAGGAAGCAGGGCTGGGACAAAGGGAGAAAGTATGCAGGAACCAACTGTACTTTCAACCAATTTTTCTCTAAGCCTAAAAAAAGTTCTATACAATAAAATTATTAATTTTTAAAGTAGGTTTTTTTAAAGTATGTGCCAGATCCAGCATAGGGAGATGGAGAAGCCAGTGTACTGAGAGAAGTTTTTGTTGAAATTCCTTCAACCTGGAGGTTCTGGTTCGGATCAAAAAGCCCTTGAAATATGGGAGCAGCGGAGAGTGCCAAAGGACACCTCTGTTCACCCTGTAGAGAAAGGTAGTTTTGTATTCAAAATCTCTAGGGGAAGCTGCCTGTGTCTGGGAGATTGCTTTCGAGAGGAGGACCGTAGACTGGGCTAAAGTCAGGTGGTTGAGAACTAGTCTGTGGGCTGGGGTCTGCAGTTACGGAAGGGTGTGGACTACAAAGATAAAGTGAGGCCGTCCTTGAGATTTTCAGTAACTTCGTAAAGTGCTCACCCACCCAGCATGCACACGGACCCAGCAAGAACTGGACCCCTGCATCCCAGCAGCTGGGAATAACCAAAGGTCCAGAGTCTTCTTCAGCTACCTGGAGAGTTTAAGGCTAGACCTTAGAGGGGGGTGCAAGATGAATGGATGGATGGATGAATGACATGGAAAGGATGAGATGGCAGGAGATGGTGTGTTTCCTGGAGGTGACTCTGTCACTCTATAGGGATTAATATTCATCTTCAGAGCCAGGGTGTACTCCAAGCAAGCCTGAGATCTGCAATAGTTTTGTAGTAGCAGTTAAAATGTTCTCCTCTCCACCTGAAATCTGTTCTTATCTGGAAATACTTTTTTAATAATTGATTTTTAGTTTTACACACACAGAGAGAGAGAGAAAGAGAGAGAGAGAGAGAGAGAGAGAGAGAGAGAATCCTTTACAGAAAATACACAGTTCTGGATACTTTATGTACAATAGCTGATCAGTCTTCAACTTAGACATGTGAATCAAATCAAATCAAACACATTAAAATGGTTACCTATTGGCAGGGAAAGAGGTGGAAACAAAAAAGTCTAAGAAAATAAAATGAGAAGTGATCTTGCACGATGAATGATTGTAGCGTATCTTGACCGGAAGAACACTTTAGCTCCTCACGGTGGGTTACCTATTGCTCATTTAACTTTTATGGTACTAAAGATGGAGCCCTGTGCAGGTGATACAAGTGTGCTACCACTGTGCTCTACCCCAGCACTGTCCACAGCGCTGTAAAACTATTCTTGGCAATTCCCATTTTCTGAGGAACTGGGCAGCAGAGTGTTCCTGGTGTGAGGGTGGAACAGCGGCTGAAGAAGGGGAACATCAGAGGGCCTTCCCAGGTGCACACTTGCTAAGGGAAACCTTGATATAGTGAAAGGGACTTCAGATTGAGAGCCAGCATCAAGTCAAGCTCCTGAACTGAGCCAGCAAGAGAAGAGACCTGGAGCAGCAGGTGACTAGCAGAGTTGATACAGAGACACTCTGGAGGGAGAGTCACCAACATGTGACACAGTTGGGGTGAGGAGAAAGACTTTTTGGGGGGTGAGTAAAGGCTGCTTGTACCATATCACAGGTGTCGGAGGAAAATTTGCAGGAACTGGTTCTCTCCTCCTACTGTGTAGACTCTAGAAACCTAATCAGGTGATCAGTCTTGATGACAAGGGCCCTGACAGGCTGAGCTGTCTCATAGCCTCTGTTCTGTGGGAGCAAAAATTCAGGAACATGGCTACACAGGAATTCTGGGAACAATTTGGGCAATACAATAATAATACTGTATTTCCAAACATTGACATGGCCAAAGAATTCAAAACCTTCAAATACAGTTCTGGGGGGAAAGAGTGTGTGTGTGTGCGTGTGTGTGTGTGTTTTAACATTTTAAAAAAGAGATTAACTTGAGAAACATTAAAATATGATAGTAGGGACTGGAGAGATGGCTCAGCAGTTAAAAGCACTCACTGCTCTTCCGAAGGTCCTGAGTTCAAATCCCAGCAAGCACATGGTGGCTCACAACTATCTGTACTGAGATCTGATGCCCTCTTCTGGGGTGTCTGAAGACAGCAAGCGGGGGCTGGAGTTAGCCAGGCCAGAGAGAGAAGAAAAAAGTAAGTGTCTGAAGACAACTACATTGTACTTACATATAATAAATAAATAAATCTTTTTTTAAAAATTGAAATATAGAAAATCTCATTGGCTACTTGACACAACAAAGTGGTAATAATAGCATTTTCCACAGGTACCCACTCATATAAACTAAAAACAGTTACATAGGTACACAGATAAAATATAATCCTAAAGATACAAAGTCTAAGACATCACCAGGACAGGGTTGAGTTGTGGACACCCAGCTTTATAATAGCATCTGAAGGATCGCAATGGACGACTTGTTTTCCCATGAGCTCAGTCAATAACTGTGATGGATCACTAGCATGAATACCTTATTTGAAAAGCTGAGAACTTCAGAAGTTTTTTTTATTTATGTGTTTCAGTGTTTGGCTTACAAGTTATCTGTGTACCAGACGCATGTCGGGGTCCAGAAGAGTCCAGAAGAGGGCGCCGAATCCCCTGGAACTGGAGTTACAGATGGTTGTGAGCTGTTAAATGGATGCTGGGAATCTGAAAGTTAGATCCTCTGGAAAAGCAGCCAGTGCTCTTAGCTGCTGAGCCATCTCTCCAATCCTGAACTTCAGAAATCTCAGCTCTCACAATTCAAGTATACAAAAGGACATGCCTTCTTTTGTCAAGGAAGTTGAAATAATTTTGCAGGCATGCACAGGGATTTCAAGGTCAGTGTTGTAGCCTTGCACTTTCAGTCAAATCTTCAAGAAATACATAAAAGGAGTTACAACTTTTAAAAAATCTTTAACAATTTATACCCCCAGCTCTGAAAACAGTGCAAATATGTAATATATAGGATAGCACAAAAAATATATTGCTGATGCTCAAAAATTGTATTATCATTTTAATGTGTGTGTGTGCTACTGCTAACAATTTTAACTAATGACAAAAATGTTGGAAACAAAACAGAAACAATGAAAAAAATTAAAAGATTTGACATTTTAAAAAACGCATGCTGCAGGGCTGGAAGAGAAATGGTTTCATGGAAGTGGCCCATAGGTCCATAAAAACTGTCTGGGTTCCCCATCTTTAAATGTATTTACACAGTTTCTGTCATGATAACCACTTTGTGAGGAGGCATAGTTCTCCTCCTGGGAAGGAGGAGCAGTTTTCTTTCTCTGACAGTCTAAGGGTACAGTTTTTTATGGCAGGAGGGTCATGGTGGCAGAAGCGGGAGGCAACTGGTCACAGGGCACCCACAGTCGGCAAGCAGAGAGAGATGAACGCCTGTAACTTTAATTTTTTCAAATCCTATATTTAATGATGGTTCTTACACACTTTAACCTCCCGTGTAGCCCACCACCCACCAGAGGCAGTGGGGAAGAAAGGGTATGAGAGACGTGGACCTGTTTAGAAAGAAAGGTTCTTTGGAGCAACTCCCATCTGTGTTGTCTGGAAATCACTTCATTTCACAGGTTAGCTCCATCCATTCATAAATACTTCACAGATTCACAGGTTAGCTCCATCCATTCATAAATACTTCACAGATTCACAGGTTAGCTCCATCCATTCATAAATACTTCACAGATTCACAGGTTAGCCCCATCCATTCATAAATACTTCACAGATTCACAGGTTAGCTCCATCCACTCATAAATACTTCACAGATTCACAGGTTAGCTCCATCCATTCATAAATACTTCACAGATTCACAGGTTAGCTCCATCCATTCATAAATACTTCACAGATACACCAGCAGTCCAGTTAGGTAGAGTTGGGTTAGCAACAACAGTGATGTGACCTAGCAGAGACAGCCAGGCCTCAGCCTAGAGGGACTCAGCAGGAGGGACCCAGAGGGACACCAGGAGAAGTTCTCAGCAAAGTGAAGACCCCAAGACTCACAAGTGTTGCGCAGCTTGCTCTATAAGCAGGCCTAGCTCAGCCTCCATCACTGTCAGTCAAGTCCTGTGTATGCCCTCCAAACATCATGAGCCCTCCACCGGTCTGGCCTCAGCATGTGTCTTGCCTTAGCACGTGCATCTGTCTCAGCTGACAACACTCTGCCAATCAGCCCGAGTCTGAGGGAGGGACAAGAAGCCACAGCACACCACTAGAAGTTTTTTGGTGCATTTCTCTCTATGGAGTCCCAACAAATGCAGCTCAACTGCAATGTAAAGCAGACCAGTGCATGCGTGTCGTTAATGACATCACGTGTCCTTTCACAAGCTTGTTTTAGTAGAACATCCTCTCTCCTGTGTCTGCTTCAGCTAAACATTCCTTCACATGTTTGCCCCAGCAAAACACCATCCAACCAGCTTTCCAAAGAATCCTTAAGTTTCCACTTCAAACACCAGAGACAGATGAATGTTGGTGCTCAACTCAATTTGTTCTTTTTATAAAACCCCAGTCCCTGGAATGGTGATTCCATGTTTTGGTAGTCCTTCCCATCCGAACTAACTCAGTCTAGAAATCACCCACAAGTGTGCCCAGAGACTGGTTTTCTAGGTTACTGTCTTAGGGTTTCATTGCTGTGAACAGACACCATGACCAAAGCAACTCTTATAAGGATAACATTTAATTGGGGCTGGCTTACAGGTTCAGAGGTTCAGTCCATTATCATCGAGGTGAGAGCATGGTAGCATCCAGGCAGGCATGGTGCAGAGGAGCTGAGAGGTCTACATCTTCATCTGAAGGCAAATAGAAGACTGGCTGTCAGGCAACTAGGAGAAAGGTCTCAAAGCCTACCCTCAAAGTGACAGGCTACACCCACTCCGACAAGGCCACACCTACTCCAACAAGGCCACACCCA
>JADRCH010000040.1:1922773-1938539 GCA_019843965.1 Rhynchomys soricoides
GGGGGAGGGAGAAGGGGGAGGGAGAAGGGGGAGGGAGAAGGGGGAGGAAAGTCTGACCTCCTGCTGTAACAGAGGAGGAGACAGCCTGGGGAAACCAAGCCATACTAGAACTTTTTTTTTTTTCCATGGTGTTGGAGGCCAGGACATCCAAGAACAGGCCAAGCAGATTCCTTCCATGGGAGGGATGCACTGTAAATGGTATCCTACTGGTATCTTCCTATGAGAGGAGAGCTCCTTTCTTTCTTTTTAAAATTTTTTTATTAGTTATTTTCTTTATTTACATTTCAAATGTTATCTCCTTTCCCAGTTTCCTCCCTCCCAGAACCCCCTATCCCATTCCCCTTCCCCCTGCTTCTATGAGGATGTTCCCCCACCCACCCATTCCTGCCTCTCCCCTACACTGGGGCATTTATCAAGCCTTCATAGGACCAAAGACTGGAGAGCTCCTTTCAATGTTCTCTCTCTCTCTCTCTCTTTCTCTCTCTCTCTCTCTCTCTCTCTATATATATATATATATACACACACACACACACACACACACATATATATATATCAACTGTACAGCAGTTGACAGTAAAATGTCTTGATGAAGTGATTCTTTTCATTATTTGAATAAAGGTCTTGTGTGGGCTCATGGTAGCCTTGTTGAGAGGCCAAAGAGAAATCTATTCCAGGGAGAATTTCATAACAAGTAATAGATAATGGGGAAGCCATAGGTAGGCCAGCCAACTGGAGAGCTGACCCAGGCCACATTCCCATAAGCATTGTCAGAGCTTGAGGTGGGGTGGGGGTGGTGAGCTGTTTGCAAGCCTTTCACCAACTCTTTAGCTCTCTCCATCTCTGCCAGGTGGTTAAAGGGATAGTGTAGAGGACCAGTGGGTAGCTCCAGACCCAGCTGAGGTCCTTACAGACTCAGGCCTTCAGGCTTAGGCTGACAAACGAATGAAAATCAAGGAAAAGAGGCATTCATTTCACCTTCATGAGTCTCTTTTCTACACCCCAAAGACAGCTGTTTTATCTTTTGAATTCAGAACATTTCTCAAACTTCCCATTGATAATGCATGCAGGAACAGTTCCAGAGGGTTGGAGTATCACAGTGAGCGGGGCAAAAGGCCGGAAGCCATAGCGCTGGAGCCCAAGCTGAGAGGCTACATCTGATCACAGGCACAGGCTCTCTGGAGCTCTTTAACAAAGGGCGCACCCATTTACTTAAGCACTTCCTGAAGGTCTTACCCATCAATACAATTGCACTGGGGTTTAAGTCTCAACGTGGATGGACATTCAAAGCACAGCAGTTGTCGGATAGTGGATCCTATCGTCTTATTATAGATAAAAATATCAGAAAATTTCTTTTCAGGTTTAGAAAGTATAACGGATAAGAAAATTTGAGACCCAAGTCTTACAGTTTGGGAAAATGTGTTGTGTGTGAAGATCGTTTTCATGTTATGAACCCTAAACCACAAAATTCCAAAACAAAACACCCCCCACCACGTACTTGGAAGGAGGAACCACTCAAAACCATCCCTGAGATCCGAAAAGTAATATCCTGACATCCAAATCTAGAGGGTTGAGATGAACTTGGGGTCCAGCTAGTATCACTCAACTTTGCTTGTTCAAATGCATTCCTATGGAGAGCTGTGCAGATCAGATTGGTTTCAAGGAAGATATGGTAATTCATGCAGTATTTTAAAAATATTTATTGAGCACCTATTGCTCGGGATAGACGCGGGGAGAACAAAGAGAAATAAGATTCAAGCCTGGCCCCTTGGGGGGCTTACACTCTCCCCTGAAAAGGGAAAGAAATAAAACTCAAATAAAGAAGAGTGCTTAAAAACATTATAAATATAAAAGGAGCGACTCAAAAGATTTGGAGGAGGTGGTGTGAGCCTGATTAGGTTGACAGATTAGCAGTCCAGGTATGGGGTAGCATCCCAGCAGACAGAGCACCTAACAGGAGGGGACTGAGTGCTGAGGTAAGGGGTCTCTTAACAACTTGTGACCGTTCTGGGATCTCATTCAAAACCCTTTGTCTTAGGAGTTGGTGGGGTTAAACCAGATGGTTGTCCCAAGGTAGAGCCGGTTTAAAATGTCTGGGGATATTATGCATGGCAGGATCAAGCCTGAGGAAGTAGCAGTCTCCTAAAGAAGAATGTGTCTCCCCGTGGTCGCCAGGCCTAAGCTTCTGCACAGTGGGTGATGGTACCCGCTTCCTCTCCCTGTCCGGTTACCTGAGTCCAGAACTATGACGCCAGCTTCGGGAGGCCAGAGGCCCAGGGCCTGGTTCTGTGAGGCCAGAGGCCCTGGCCCGACCCGCCTATCTCTGGCCATACTCCCCACAGCCTCGGGTGCGGCCCATGCTTGCTGGAGGGTTTCGCGTCCGCTCGCCGAGAGCGCAGCGCTGTCCCGGGCGCCTGCGCACGCTGTGGCGGATCTTCGAGGCTCTGCCCTCACCTCGGTTTTGTTTAACCCGATCCCCACGTTTGGGGAAGGTTCTGTCCCCAAGCTCGCAGGGCCTGGCAGGAGCGGCTCAAGGCCTCCATCCGGTGAGCTCCCCCGGACGCCATGCGCTAAAGATAGGAGCGAGGAGTGGGGTCTCTGTACAGACCGGCAGGCCGAGCCTGGAGGAAGGACCGGGCCGCCCCTTCCCGGGGACCCACCACGCTCCCGCGGCCGAGACGCCGCAGGTCTGCAAGGGGCCTCACGGCCGCGCGCCTAGCTCCGGGGGACGCGCCCGGGCCGGTTCTCGGACAATGACCTGGGCTCCCCTCGCCGCCGCCCCCTCGCAGCCCGCGGGCAAACCCATTAGCCATTCAGGCCGACAAAGCCCCGAGGCCCGGCGCTTTGTCTCGCGGGGCCCCGGGGCCGCTGTCATTAGCCCTGATTACGCTGAGCAGCCTGACAGCCCCGCCGGCCGCCCCGCGGACCCCCGTTCCCGGCCGCCCGCCGCACAATGGGAGCGGAAATCGGCCGCGCTGGGGTCCCGGCTGAATAGAGCGAGAAGCTGCGACTCCCCTCCGCCAGCCCCATTCACCGGCTCTTCGGATACAATATTTTTTTCCTTTTTGTGAAAATTGGAGAGAGAGAAGGAGGTCAAGGAAGACTTTGCTGGAGCTCTTTGCCTGTCATTTGTTTAATGTAAACAAAGAGCAAGCCCCCCCCACCCCACCCCCAGCCTGGGCTCCCCTCCCCTCTTCCCTCTGGATTTTTATAAACAAACTGTTGGAAGAGAGGGGGTGGTGGCGGACTAGGTGGTTACAGTGGAGGCGAGAGGAGCCGAGCATTTGAAGAGATTTTTGAGTGGTTGAAAATGGTGAGACACCAAGGAAGAGCGAAGTTGAGTACAATCCTGGCTTTGGTCAGGTCTGCTGAAATGTAAAGGCTTCTTTCGTCTGTGCTGGACTAATTGCTTTTGAGGAAACTGACAGAGAATCAGAAGAAAGAAAACCTGCTCAATGGACGGTTCCCTCGATTCAGAACCTTTACTGCAACCTTTCTACTACCTCAAATTTAACGCAGTCTAGGCCAGGATAAAATCGATATAAAAATTTAAAGAAAATCTTTATAATACATGTTTATGGGCCGATTCGGGTGATTAAATAAGCCGCTGTTTGAAGATCTGGGCTAATTTCCGATCTGGGGTCATTTCAAGAATTAACCACAGTGTCACCAGATTTCAGGTAAACACACACAAACAGCCTTCAAGCAATGCTGGTGGCCCAAGGTTTCAACGCGAAATCAGATGAATAAATCTGCACGTTATGAAACATTATAACTCCTTTAGATGTAATTCTTGGGCAGCTTGTTAATTTAGGTAAATAGTATATCTCCTTTAAAAGCCTTCACCATTACAGATGGGGAAAAAGCCCTCACTGTTTAGCTTTCTGGTTTTCTGTAAGTATCATTAAACACTGTTTTATACAGAGAAAGCTTAGTTCCTGCAGCCTTACTCTATTTCTGGAGAGAGTGGATGCATCCTTCAGGCATTTGAATCTGGCGAGTAGGTTAGGGTTTTTAGAATCTCAAATTCTTGTACATCATTTTACTAATTAGTTCTTATCTTCTTTTCTGGTTGACCTGGGACCATAAAAATAAGAGACAAATTTTGCCAATAAACTTCTCCAATTGCTGGTTCTGGATCATCCATAGCTGGAATGAGGATGAGACAGGGCTGGGTTAGAAGATTGAGAGCCATGAATTTTCCATTGAAGTGTAATCCTGCTGGGCTGATTCTAGACTAGGGAGAGAACCTCCGGTGCAACACTGTGTTGCTTTCTGAAACACTGTGTTTAAAAACAAAACAAAACAAAACCTCACGGTGTAGCCACAGCTGGCCCAGAACTCACCTTGTAGATCAGGCTGACCTCAAACCTCCAGAGTCACAATACCACCACCAACCAAGGGTACAAAATTAAGAAGATGCTCAGTTTTAGGTCTATAGGACTTGTCACTCACATGACCAGGAAAATGGTCACTTTCTTAACGTTTGCACTCTTGGTGCCATTTATTTTCCCCTCCGGAGCCCCAGATTGCTCCTTGGCACCTAAAGAACTACCAGGGACTTAGGGAATCAAAAAAGGTAGCTTTGCCATGGGCCACTGAAGGGCGTTTGTACGACTTGGGCATCACCTGTTTGATCACCAAAGCTCCCTAAACCTATCCATCTTTTGCTATGAGAGTTTCAGTTTGCAAGAATTATCTAGATAAGGAACATTTGGACACAGTGATGACAATTTTAAAGCCCACAGTAGCCAACTCTGCTTAAGTGACATACAAACAATCATGCATGCATGCATACATACAAACACAGATGCAAACATACATACACAAGTCAGCCCTTTCTCACACCCTGGGCTTCCAACCGCCACTTGACCACTTATTGTCTTTTCATAACTTCAGTTTTCATTTGTTGGTACTTCAGAAATGTAAGCACGTGTTTGACCCAAGGGGTATCTTCTAAGAACAGAGAGGTGACTTAAAAGAACTGACCGAGAAGTCCAGCTCAAGTGATTAAAGATCAGTGTCAAATTTTGTAATGTGCAATCCATTTAACTAGGAAAAACAAAATCTTAGATAATCTGGATATCATTTATTTTCTTAGTGCGAAAGTGGTTGTGTGTGTGTGTGTGTGTGCGTGCACACCTGCGTGTATACACGCACATGTGGTGTATATATATGTAAAAAGAACAATCACATGCTAAGAATATTTTATATTTTAATTAAGGCTATTCTCAAGGCAATGAAGTTCCTGATGAATTGTTTGCATGTTAAATGTAGAACATTGATTTAGAAAATGCCTGTCATTTCTCTGTAGCTTGCTTTCTTGTCAATATATAACTTGTATACTGCTATCTTAGTATGTCTCATGGTGAAAATAATTTACTTGACTAAAACCCATTTCTGAAGCAGGAAGATGTGAGTCTAATTACTGACAACCTCTCCTATCTTTTTTAATGGTCTTAATAAAAACTACATGTGCTTAGTAAAAATTCTATATGTTCTATATGCTTACCTTGAATGATCATGAGCGCCCACTGCTTCTGAGTGAGAGAGGGCCTCAGACAAAATGGAAACACTTTTTAATCATAAAGTTCTCATGTCTTTGCATTCTTGTAAAATAGGATTCATTACCCAAGTCCAGAATTTGTCTTCTCAAATTGTTCTTGAAAAATCACTAACTCTTAATAAAAATAATTAGGTGGACAAACCATGATCACCTGTGTAAAGCGCTGCCATAGACGGCATGTTCATGTTCCAAATTCTGGGTTTAATATGGCAATGTGCATACGTTTGTGTATACATATGCTTACATTTTTATACAATCCGATGTAGCGGGTGGTTAACGGTTTATCCGTGGTTGCTTAAAAATACATATAATACTGAGATATCAAAGAATATAGAGAAGTCGACGAGACTATTTGAGTAAGATTCCATCCTACATGCCCGGTAAGGGAATAAGAGTGATTTTAAAAATCTGAGATAGCAGCTCCCTTAGTTAAGAAAGGTTGTCCACCAAGTTGTTTTATTATTTGGCTTCACACAGAACCCGTGAGCTTGCTCATTTAGAGCCGCAAGTTCCCCAAGCTACAGAGAAAGCTATCCCGGAAGCCTTTTAAATAAGTAAATAAACAGCATATATATGTTTTGTTTTTTTAAAAAAAAGAAACCTTCAAAGCAAAAGTTATACATACATAACATCGTCCTTTCGACGTGAAATACCCACAGGAGACTCAAGGGCAGGCGCTCAGCGTGCCGTTCTGTTCCAAAGGAGTCTTTGCAGCCAGATCCTTCAGGAGAAGCAATGAGAAGAGAAGTGGCCTTGGGTCAGGCCTCACCGCATGCCTCAGAGTCGCGATGGAAACTTGCTACTAGAGCCCTTTAGGCCCGCGGGTCCCTGGCCACCGGGCTTCTGCCAGCGCTGAATTTGCTGGTCCCGTCCTCTTTTATTTTGTGTATCTCATTTTTACATTGGATTCTGTTTCTAAGTGTGATGAGTGGGCAGCTCAGATGTCGCACTCGCTGTCGCTGGATGTGATGGAGATGGCCGAAGTGGCCGCCTTGCTCGACAGACTGGCAGCCGGGCTGGAGGCGACGCCCAACACCTCTGGCGTGCCCTCACCCTCCGAGCGTAGCACTCGCCCGGGGCCCTGCGACATAACCTGCTGCTGGAGTCTGGAGGGTTGGGAAGGAAGGGACACGGGTCACAGCAATAAATCAAGCCGCCACATTGTCCCCTTTTTCTCTGACCAGTCTACCCCTAGCTCCCAGTCAAGACTCTCTTCCTTAGAACTTGACAAGCTGCGGAAGGCGAAGCGACCGGGTTTGGACCAATGCACAGCAGTTCCTTCGCGGAACCCTGCCGTTGCCCCACTCCCTCTCTCTGTCTCCCTCTTTCCCAGCTCACCATGAATTCTGCCTTAGCCTCCCCAAATCTTTCTCATTTGTCGCCCACTATTGGGAGATTTACTGGAGGATTGTCAGAAATCCTCCAGTGCAAAGCGGGACAGATAAGGCTTCAGGACATGGGATTCCTTTCCTAACAGTACATCTCCCCACGGCTCACGCCCGAGGCTGGAGGTTGCTGGAAGAGTTTGGGCCTGAGTTACCAGATCCACACGCGGAGAAAGAAAAGCGTAGGCCCACTAGCTGGCTGGGTTGAATGGATAGCTGTGTGGTGAGGAAACAAGTCTTTCTGCCTCTTAGTATCTGAGACCCTCTGAAAACTGAAATCTTTTCAGAGCATCAGGGAAGGATGCAGCCGGGATTTAAAAATAAAGCTAACTAGATAGGCTTCACTTGGTGAGAGCCTGGATCCATGCTACTAAAAATTAGCTTTGGGCCTCTGGATTTCTGATTGATTCTGGGCTTTTAATCTTTCTCGGCTCCCTCCCCCGTTTCCCCAACTACAGCGACACCTTAGTTTGGTGACCCACACCAGCTGCTGCAGTGACCCCCAAAGCCCCAAGAACCAGGGGGGATGGTGGGGAACCAGGGGCCTGCATGGGAATCTAGAACACAGAGGGCTCATAAACCCAAGACAGACTGTATTCCCAACTCCCTCTGAATCTGAGTCCCCAGACAGCAGGTAAGGGCGCCGCCAAGAATGCCTCCTCCCTCCCCATCCCTGTGTGCACCAAGCCTAGAGGCCTCCTGGTACTGACCTGTTTTTGGCTGCAGCTGCCCGGTCTCTTTGTCTGCGGTTTTTGAACCAGTTGCCCACCTGCGTGGGGGTCAGTCCGGTTGCCTGGGCGAGCTCTCGCTTTTTGCTGGGGTTGGGATATGGGTCCTGAAGGTACCACTCTCGGAGCAGGTGCCGCGTGCGCTCCTTGAAGCAGTGAGTCTTCTGTTCGCCATCCCAAATGGTCCGCGGCAGCGGGAACTTCTTTCTTACCCGGTACTTGTCTACTGGCCCCAGGGGCCGTCCACGCAGTTTTTCTGCCTCCTGGTAATGCGCTTCGAGCCACAGTGCCTGCAGCTTGGCGTGTGATTCCTTAGTAAACTTATGATTTTCCAGGATATGGTAGAGCTCGCGGTAGTTGCCACCGTGGAAGGCCACGATGGCTCTCGCGCGCAGCACCGACTCATTCTTGTTGAGGGCCTCACAGGCTGCCGGGGCCACGGGCAGCGACCATAGGAAACGACCTAGGCGCTCCACATCGCCACTTTCCTCCAGGGTCTCGCATACCCCGGCTACTTGCTGGGGGCTAAAATTCAAAATGGGCAGTTGGAACATCGAGGCTGCGCGGGCGCCCCGGGCGGGACGCGCAGCAGATGCCCGCGGGCCGAGAAGGGTGCGGCTGGGGGTTTACAGAGTTGGGGGAGCCTTCCCGCCTGGCAGAGCTGTGGGTTGGGTTCGGCTGCGCTTGCTCAGCTAGGACACGCCAGCCAGCTAGACAGGGCCGCTACTGGGGTGGGCGGATTGGAGACGCGGGCGCCATGGAGACCCCCTGTCAGTCACTAGGCAGCTCTGCCAATCAAGGCTGCGACTAGAACGCCCCGGTCATTTCAGCACCTCCCCAGAATCGACAGCGCCCGCGGTTTGCCCGGAGACTGCTCTCAGTGTTTTACTGAACCTGAAGGCTGAAAAAGAGGTAGGAGTGGCTGGAACACACGGGAAATCCGCGGCGTCTAACCCTCCGGGCTCCCCCTGTCCGGCCCCTCCCTCTTGTTTTCCCACCAGAGAAGCAAAATGCTGCAGGAATTCACTTTGGGAGCGATGCTATGCCTGGGTCGGAAGGACTCCAGGGGACAAAAGAGGACTGGGAAAAACAAATCCTTCGAGAACTCGAAAGTTTAAACATAGGGAAGCGGCAAACCCCCCACCCCCGGGGAGCGCATGCACCAAAGGGACAGGGAGGAAAGTGGGTCTTCTCATTTTTTTTTTCCAGACACCCATTCCTGCCTGTCTGCAGCTTACCAGTTTCTAGCTGCCAAAGCAGCTGCATGGGGAGCAAGCCTGGAACAGAAGGAACGGGAGCAGAGATCTGTAGAAGAGGTCAGTTTGGACTCTAATTTCACTCCTTCAAAGGTTCCTGAAACGATTTTAAATGGCGGCAAAGACACACACACACTTGACAACTAGGTGCTAATCACGGAGTCTAGCTCCAAGAAAGGCAAGCTGTAGGGGCTTCTGACCCAAATAAAGTTATACTTCATAGCCCCCTCTCCAGTTCAGTGGACTTGAATAAATGGTCACAGCCACATCTAGAGTGAGAAGCCATTCTTAGGTCAAGACAGCAACTTAAAAGCCTACTTCAAAGATCGTTTTAAAACAGATTTGATTCTCTCGTGGCAGGCTGATTTTGCCTCTGCCTAGAACTTACACTCCTGGGGTGGACATAGAAACCGTGGCTTTTTAGATCAGAAGTGCCAGCAAGATAAAGGGGAGGGAGCGTCCCACAAAACCCGAGTAGTTAAGGTGACAAGGTAGAGTGGTCAGAGCCACGGGGCACTGACTCCTCCCGCAGAGAGCATGGGCTTTTTTTTTTTTTTTTTTTTGGCACTCTGCCTTCTGGCCAATAGATTGAATTGGCAACATTTATTGATTCCCAATTGACATCCGCATCATACCACTTTCTGGGGCTTCCGTCAAGGAAACCACGATCTCATGTAGGCCATTGATGAAGCTTATTATTTGGTAGAAATGAAATACTGAATACAGGTGTCTCCCCCCAAAATATCAGCCGACAAGACAAGGTTCACCCCCGAATTAGACTGCGCCTAGCTGTCTTTTCTTTAGTATCAAGTACACTTTGTACAAGGCTTGTACAGACTGAGTAAATCAGAAGGCAGATAGATAGCACAGATGGTTGGATGTGTCGGGTCAGATCACACCACGCCTGAATGCAGGGTAAAGCTTGTTCTGACGGAAACCCCTGATATTATTTTCAGAGATCTTCACAGTTCACTGGGGGTGGGGGGAGTAACAGAGGGGAAGGGGCGGGGGAAAAAGCCCTGCAACCATTTCTATCATTTCTGTGAGATTGCCAGCCGCCTCAACTGAGTTGCTTTCTTCTGAAAAGCTCATTTTCTTGAAGCGCTACAGGGTAGGGGCAAAATAAGGGCGAGGAGGTAGTGAGAAAACACAACCCTTCTCTGCCTGGGAGCGACGTCTAAATCAACCCCAGGGACACTTTTTAGTGAGAAACGTGGTTTACAGGGCTCTTAGCCCTCCTGAGGAAGAGGGAGAGAGAATCCGTGGATCAGCAAAAGCCCCGGGGCCGTGAGGACAAAGCGCAGATCAAGCAGGACTTCAGGAAACAACAGATTTCCCCTCTGGTCATGGAAGAAAAGCGGCCCCTAGCTCGGGTTTGTGGGCCTTTTCCTCTTTTCACACAGTGGCAGAATAGCTTTACCTCCACCCTGCACTCTTGGAAACAAGGCTGATAATCTATCGACCTACAATCGGCCCCTAGGCCCACCCGCAGGTCACTGTGTCTCCCCCAGCACCCTTTGTAAGCGCACAAAATTTAAAAGCCGCAGGTTGCAGGGTAGAGGCAATACGGACTGAGTTTTTCCCCTTAACCTTTGTGAGCAAGACGTTTTAATTGTGAAGACGCCCCATCCGGGAAATGGTAATATTTATTCCTATTGCCCACTTCTTGATCTATAAATATGGGATAAGAGGACACTTTGGCCTTTGCGTGTTTGAAGTCCCAGCGGGAAACTGGAGCTCAAGGTCCGGCTGGCTGTGGGAAGACACTCAGAAGGTGCAGGCAGAGCTTGGCGGGTACAGGTTACCCTGTGTGAAGGCACGGGAGGAAGGGCTCTGGGGCCGGAGATAGATCTTTGGCCCTCCTTAGGGACTTAATTTAAATTTAGTAACTCAAAAGAAATGAACGGGCCTAAGTCACCTTGCAATCGCTTGTTTGTTCACTGGATTCACTTGGAGAAAAACTGGAAGACAAGGAGAGCAATCCTATCCCGGAAAAAGAGGGGCGCTTGGGGGGGGGGGCTTCTTAAAAATTACGTTGGTGGGGGGGAAAAAAAAAAAAAAAAAAGACTCGGCAGCCCTCACCCAACCAGCAAGCACTCAGAGCCTGTGCCTGCCAGGCAGAAAGCTACGCCTTCCAGTTGACCTTTCTTAATTTTAAGAAAAGAAAGGTGTTTAAACAAACAAACAAACAAACAAACATGTGACAGTTCTCTAGTGACGCCCCCTCCACTCTCCATTTCGTTATTTAGTTTTATTTTTTCAGCTAGCCTGTTTGGGTGCCTTCCACCTCAGGCTTTACAGGGCGACCCTCAAACGTTCAGTTCGGGCCAAGAATGCAAGAGATGTCGATTGCTGTCAGTTTTAGATTGAGGGCAGGATGTCCAGGAAAATGTGTAGAAGTGATGCCCAAGGGCAGATTATAACTGTTCAGATTTAGATATGACTCCCTTCCCCAGCTTGTGCAGTAAATTTTCGGAATTTAGTCTTTTGTGTACCTAGGGCTTGCCATGGTTCTGCGCTTATGGATTTTTGTTTGTTTGTTTGTTTTGTTTTGTTTTTCTTTCTGGGGTAGAGAGGAGCGCAGTTGCTCATAGGAGCTCACATTAACAGGGAGCACAGTGCTTAGAAGTCAACACACTTTTACTGAGTTCTGGCCTTAGCTTGGTATCTCCTGCCTCTATCTGTTCCTAACTGCAATGCCTGAAAAATAATGGTGTGTTCCCCCAACCTCGACACACTTTGAATAGTCAGAGGCTTTAAGAATGTGGTAATTGAATCTATCTGAATTCCTTACTAAAGGCGTTTTGCTGCATGTGAGAGTCACAGGCTGGAGGACAATGAGGCCGAAGTCTTTTGTGTCCGTTTGGACTTTTGGAGATTTTTATCTTCCTTTTCCTTGATGTTGACACACAAAAAAGCTGCTTTTTGTTTTTGTTTTTTTAATCTTTCATATCTCTAATTAAATTTTGTATTAAAGATAATTACTCAAAAATAACTCATCTATAGCAAAAATAATCTAGAAAGTGTCAAAAGGTATTCCATTGTCTTTGAAATGGCAGTGTGAAAATTTCATAACTTTCATTTATTCCTTAACTTAATATTCTGAATTCGTGATGAGACTGTTCATAGAGAGGTGTGTATCTGTTGCTGTCTTTGCTGGTCCAGATCTTCAGATTATGGAGTGAATTCTAGATCCTAAAAATAGATAAAATTGTCCTAAAACAAAACACCTCCCAAGGTAGGTTGCAGGCATTTCTTCTCTAAGGATGCTTCTTGTAACAAAGAACAGAGAGGCCCCTTTATCACCTCCTCCTGAGGATAAACAGATGCTGCCTTGGCCACCTTTTTAGACATGTGCTGCTCATCCAACTGCATTTTGAGTTCTCATTTGTGGTGGGTTCAGGGTTTTTGTGAGAGAATTAAATTTAAGCAGAAGAGTATATTGTTAACTCTATCCCTCCTGATAGAATATCTTAGATGTGCATGTCTTTCTCCTGCTTCTTTAAGGCAAGTTGCACATTGCTAACCACACAATCTCATTGCTTATTGAAGGCTATGTATCAAATGCATCTGAAGGGTTAGTGCTTAGCTATGTGACTAGCCTATGGTTTATAAACACCTTATTATCAGTATTAAAACACTGATTGACTGACTAAAAGAATGATTAATTCATAGTACTCTGCTGGAACATTTTGCCTCCTCCCCCGATATAATTTAACACTACAATTTAACATTTTCTCCATTATTATTAACATTCTTTTTCCTCATTATTTTCAAATCCCAGATCAAAATATTTTTTAAAAATACTCATAGTGGGAATTCAGGGTAGCTCATTGGATAAAGGTTCTTGCCACAGATCCTGACAACCTGACAACAGTCCCCAGCTCACACATAGTGAAAGGTGAGAAACGACTTCTACAGTTGTCCTCTGTCCCTTGAACAGGTGCTGCGGTAGGCCGAGCACACGCACGCGCTCTCTCACACACACACACACACACACACTCACACTCACACACAATCATTAATAAACATCTTAACTTTTCTGAATTAATTTTCTTGATTAGTAGAAAATACTTTTTTAAAAATTGCATTATAAAAAATACACTTATGCCCACACTGGCCTTGAAATCATCTTCTCTCTTCCTTACAAATGCTGAGAGTCACACCATGCCTGAGTAATTATGTAATTTTAAAAATATTTCAGCCACAACATACTTATTTGAACCTTGAGAAAATAGTTTTAAATTTGAAGAGACCTTAGGGATCATAAATTCCAAATCCATTGCTTTAGAATGAATAGAAGATAAGACATCTGTTCATCATTTGACTGTTAACTAGTTTACCAAATTGGTGTTAGCATTTATATCTAATGACTTATAATATTGGCAAAAGTACATTAGAACAGAAAATTGCATTACGATTATAGAAATATTTCAAGCAAGCATCATTTGAATTAATCTGTGTTCTACTGGACCAAGCATTTGGTTTCCTTAGTCCATTCTAAGGAACATGGATGTATATGAGAACCAGTGAACTTTCCCACCACCTGGATGCTTTGTACATGACTAGAACAGCTTACTTCTTTAAGAGATCAATGCCACCATTGTACTTTGACAAGATGATTTATTATATAACAATCATGTAAGTAAGCCTAACAAATAAAGTTGCTATATTCTGAAAAGAAATACACGCATATAACATCTTATCTCCTAAATAGCCACTCTCAGCTGAAAGAAATCTTACCCCTTCCTCCCACCACTTCCAGGACACATTTGGCAATATCCAAAGACATTTGGATGGGCAAAATTGCCATCTAGTGACTGAGCCAGAGGTGCTAACATCTTAACATTGGAACAGAAGAACCCCTGACAATAAATAGCAATGACATTGCTGCTAAGAATCAAAGGTTTTGAAAATAAACAAAGACTGTATGAAGTCTTGCTAAAATCCTGTTTACGGTGGGGGCAAATTGTTTGTAAAGGAGTCAGAACAAGCCCCTCTTTGAATTTATTTATTTGTGTATGAATGTTTTGCCTATGTGTATGTTTGTGCACCAGATTTATGCCTGAGGTCTGAAGAGTTTAGAAGAGGATGTTGGATCCCCTGGACCTGGAGTTACAGACTTGTGAGTCACCATGTGGGTGCTGGGAGCTGAACCTGGGACTCTGCAAGAGCAACAAGTCCTCGGAACTCCTAAGCCAACTCTCCAGCCGTGGATCAGTACACAGTTCATTTTACTTTGTTTATAGGCCGCATTAATAAAATCAGTTTGTAGGACCTATTTTTTTCTTAAAATTTACTGTAGTTGTTGTCTATAGTCATATTTATATGCCAAAACCCCTGTGATCAGGATGGTTTTTTTTTCCTGACATGATGGTATCTATAGCCTTTGGGTAATTGGTAGGACAGAGAGAGGTAGGTCTCTGTTTTACAAAACCCGAAGATTACCCACATTATACATCTAATTAGTGGCAGAGAGAGGAATACAACACACTCAGATTTCTAACCATTGCATGCCTTGCTTTTTCCACTCAAGGGAGATGGTTTAATTTTAGCAGAGGTGGGGACAGAAGCTCTGAACTTCACACAGGTATTAACTGACCCTCCATATGTAAAGGTCTGCACTATCTCGTGCAGCTGTGACTTTAGCATTTGAAGCCCTCTAGTTCAAAGAGTATAGGTAAATTTAAACTGTCTTGGATGTAACCCTTGCAACCCCTCAAAGAGTCCCCGAATCAAAATGTGGCTTTGGGATTCCATTGTCTTTTTCGGAGACCAGAAACTGATGGAGTCCGGGGCTGGCACTATTGAAGAGCCTTTCCCGAGTCAGCATACTGTCCACTTACAGGAAAGGCAAACTGAATGCAGCCTCGGGGGACAAGAGATTGGACTCGAGGTGTCCTAAGGCTGGGTTTAAGTGAAAAAAACTCTGAACTCTTTTGTCAGGTCTTTCAAAAGAGTAACAGTGAAGCTCACAAGCATTTCTATAATTAACAAGCTGTCAACATTTTCTATTGCATTTACAGAAGTCGATTACAGACCTCAGAATTGTGATAAATGTTTCTTTAGGTCTGAAATGTTAGCCTTCATCTTCTTTTCAGCCTAGGGGCAATTTTTGAAACCAATTTTGTTTCAATCATTTTGGATCAGTTGTGTGGTAATTTTGGAAGTGCAGATGCTCCAGGCCCACCTATTGAAATAAAGATTTTTAAATGGAAACACAGAGAGGAGGCTGCTTAAGCCCCAGTGGGACCAGCTGCAAAGCTCTGGCAGGGAATTATATAGTCAGACAGGAGAAACAGAATTGCAAAAAATAAATAAATTAATTAAATTAAATAAAGTATGGAGAAATGTGTGTGTGTGTTTCCTTAACAGCAGATTCCCCAATCCCCCCACAGGTCCATAGACTGCAAGATTTTAAACCCTCTTTTTTGTCTGTTTTGAAAAAAAATAACATAAGAAAATTTATTAAAACTGTTCTTAACACTGGGCTTGAACTGAGTTTAATAAATTTAAATATTCATTTTTATTCTTCCTTTAGTAAATTTTCTTCTATATTTTTTCTATTTCTTTACTTTTTAAAGTTGTATCAATCCTTTGTGTGCATGCGTGTGTGTGTGTGTGTTTGTGCGTGCGCGCGCGCGCGCGCGCACGTTATTCCTTAATGCGGGCTAATGATTATTTTTCGGTAGTATAATAATACCATGCTTTCTTTCTTTTCTACTTGGTCTGATCCATGGCTCTTTCCATCTATCCCCTGTCTCCATTGCTAAGAACCTCCTCAGCAGACTAAGAACCTCCTCAGCAGACTAAGAACCTCCTCAGCAGACTAAG
>JADRCH010000040.1:1940733-2018053 GCA_019843965.1 Rhynchomys soricoides
CCAGCTGGGAACCTGTTGTGTTACCCGTCCCCCCAGCTGGGAACCTGCTGTGTTACCCGTCCCCCCAGCTGGGAACCTGTTGTGTTACCCATCCCCCCAGCTGGGAACCTATTGTGTTACCCGTCCCCCCAGCTGGGAACCTGCTGTGTTACCCATCCCCCTAGCTGGGAACCTGTTGTGTTACCCATCCCCCTAGCTGGGAACCTGCTGTGTTACCCGTCATTCCTTTTCCTTCTTATTAGAAGGGTATAAACTACTATTCAAGCAAAAACTCTTCTAGTCGGAAAGACCTTACCATAAGACGGGTGGTGGTGCACACGTTTAATCCTGGCCCTTGGGATGCAGAGGCGGGCAGATCTCTGCGTTCTGGTGGCAGAAAAGTCTGCTGGAACACTTAGAGCAGCTGCTAAAGGCTGTCCACACACAGCAATTGTGTTCGTCAGGTGGTCTACATCCATCTCATATTCACCTTGTATTAGTAACTCCTCACCAAGCCATCTCTCCAGGCCCATCACTTCTATAAATTTTTAACCCAATATACCACAGAAATGACCCTGGGAGAGCCTCAGCTTCCTTCTGAAATATCACAAGCCAGGCCTCCATCATCAACATTGCTCTCAAGACTCTTTTCTAAGCTCCCCGAGAAGAGCCTGTTAAGGTCTGAACCATGATAATGAGCATTTTGAGGAGGAAAGGGCTTATTTCATCTCACAGTTACAATTTAACATGATCCCAATCAAGCAATAGGGATACCAACCCACCCACAAAACTTTCGACCCAAAATTTATCCTGTCTACAAGAAATGCAGATATGGAGCAGAGACTGAGGGAAAGGCCAACCAATAATCTGCCCAACTTGACACCCATCCCATGGTCAAGCACTAATCCCTAACACTATTAATGATACTATGTTATGCTTGCAGACAGGAGCCTAGCATGGTTGTCCTCTGAAAGGCTCTACTCAGCAGTTGACTCAGACAGGTGCAGACACCCACAGCCAAACAGTGGATTGAGTTTGAGGACTCTTATGGAAGAACAGGAAGAAGGACTGAGGCCCCGAAGGGGATAGGAACTCCACAGGAAGACCAACAGAGTCAACTAACCTGACCACTTGGGGCTCTCAGAGTCTGAACTACCAACCAAAGAACATACATGGGCTGGACCTAGACCCCCCTGCACATGTGTAGCAGATGTGCAACTTGGTCTTCATGTGGGTCCTGAACAGCTGGAGCAGAGACTATCCCAAAAGCTGTTGCCTGTCTGTAGGGTATGTTCTTCTAGCTGGGCTAGCCTTGTCTCACCTCAGTGGGAGAGGAAGTGCCTAGCCTCACAGAGACTTGAAATACCAGGGTGGGGCGATACCCAAGGAGACCCCTACTCACTCGGAGAAGGGGAGAGGGGATGGGGAAAGGATTGTGGGAGGGGGTGACTGAGAGAGGGGCAGTGAGTGGGATGTAAAGTAAAATAATAATAATGATGATGATGATGATGATGATGATGATAATTCCTCACAATCATGCTCACAGGCCAGTCCAAAATAGAATAAAGAGAAAGCCTGAGCCTGTTTGGGGGTTTTTCTAGGTGGTGTTGAGTTGACAAAGTTGATTATCATGCTGAAATTTAGAATATCATTTAATGTGATACAAGTAAGTAGAGATATTTAAGTGAATGGTGAAAAAATGAGATGGATTAGGTTGACATTAAGTGGTATTTCCTAGCAAAAACCATTGTCCTGCTCCAGGGACAGGGAATCAAGTAAACAAACAAAGACATGGTTTTGTTTTAATATTTAAATGTGAATTCTATCAACTGGCCTGACCTCTCGATGTTCCCGGAGACGGATCACCAACCAAAGAATACACATGGAGGGACCCATGGTGCTGGCCACAAATGCGGCAGAGGAGGGTCTTGTTAGCCATCAGGGGGAGGAGAGGCCCTTGGGCCTGAGAGTGTTAGATCCCCAGTAGAGGAGAATGCCAAGGAGGGAAGATGAGAGTGGGTGAGTGGGTGGGTGGGGGAATACCCCCATAGAGGCAGGGGGAGAGGGGAGGGAATAGGGAGGTTCCAAAGGGGAGATCTGGAAAGGGGGAAACATTTGAAATGTAAATAAAGTATGAGAGAGAGAGAGAGAGAGAGAGAGAGAACTCATGTGATATTAACAGTATTCAACCAGTTGTGGAAAAAAAGCTACCTGACATAATGTCAGATGTCCCGTATATCTGCATTGCTACTTGTAAAAGACATTTTACAGTGTTTATGGAACATTATTGTAAAATGAGAGTAAATAAAATCTAATTTAACTTGTTCAAAAGATAAATAAAAAAGAAAAGTTTCTAAATAAAAGTGTATCTGTAATAATAATATAATACAAAATAATAAAAGTGTGTTTTTCTTTTTAAAAAAATGTGAATTCTATCATACATACAAAAATCTTAGCACCTTTTAACCCTGTTTTTCCCCCATTAAGCTGACTTTGAGTCATGTAAATAAACTAGTCTTATCAGGTCACGTTATTAATTCTTCTATGCCTCTGTTTCCTGTAAGAACAATTCTTAGAAGACTTGTGGGGGATTTCTTCCCTTCGAAGTGCTTGTAAATTGAATTGAGATTGCAGCCATTATAATAAACTATTTTAAAGCTATCACCTATTTATTGTGGCTACCACAATTTCTGGTGTTGGGGTTTTGGAGGAATTGGCCTGTTCTTGAGGAGTTTATAGAACAGTGGAAGACAGGAAACTTATGTAACAGTTATACAAATAATGGATAATTGAAACTGTGTTGATGACCATGAAGGACAAGGGCATGATCTCAGAGTTTACTTATGTATATGAGTTTACTTTGTGTCTGTATGTACTCCTGCATGCCAGAAAGAGGCATCAGACCCCATTAAAGATGGTTGTGAGCATCATATAGTTGCTGGGAATTGAACTCAGAACCTCCGGAAGAGCAGTCAATGTTCTTAACCGCTGAGCCATCTCTTCAGCCCCTAAACTACTAGTTTATAATGATAGGACTATAATATATTAGTTGAGAGTTGGAGAGTGTGTAGATCATTCAGTGAAGAAAGATGGAGAGTTCTAAGCTGAGGAGCTAACCAGAAACTAGATCAGTGGTGGAAAAGAATGAGTTGAGAGCTGAACGATTTGTAATACAGATGCATTGCAAAAAGACAAATGGATGGGCTGAGCATGTGCTGAGATGCTGTGGAGAGATCAGGTCACACAAGGACTGATGCATACATGTTTAATGTATTTAGTGACTGTGCTCACTAGTTTTATGTCAGCTTGACACAAACTATAATCATCTGAGAAGAGGGAACTCAATTGAGAACATACCTCCAGGAGATCAGGCTGTAAGCAGGCAAGCCTGAAGAACATTTTCTTAATTAGTGATTGATGGGGAAGGGCCCAGCCCTTTGTGGGTTGTGTCACCCCTGGGCTGGTTGTCCTGTGTTTAATAAGAATGCAGGCTGAGCAAGCCAGTAAGCAGCATCCCTCCATGGCTTCTGCATCAGCTCCTGCCTCCAAGCTCCTGTTTGAGTTCTTGCCTCAGCTTCCTTCAATTGACTTTTGTCTTGGTTAGGGTTTTACTGCTGTGAACAGTCACCATGACCAAGGCAGGTCTTATAAAGAACAACATTTAACTGGGGCTAGCTTGCCGGTTCAGTCGAGCATCATCAAAGTGGGAGCATAGCAGCATCTAAGCAGACATGGAGCTGGAGGAGCTAAGAGTTCTATATATTCATCCAAAGGCAGACTGGAAAAGACTGGCTTCCAGGCAGCTAGGAGGAGGGTCTTAAAGCCCATGCCCACAATGACACACTTTCTCTAACAAGGCCATACCTACTCCAACAAAGCCACACCGCCTAAAAGAGCCACTCCCTGGGCCAAGCATATTCAAACTACCACAGCTGTGATTGAGATATGTAAGCCAAATAAGCCATTCCTTCTCCAAGTTACTTTTGGTCATAGTGTTTTATCACAGCAATAGAAACCTAAGGAAATCATTTTAGTGTTTGGCAAGAACAAAGTTTGTGGTGCAATGGAATTGGAAGGTAGCTTTGAATCAGCTGAGAAATAAGCTAGGAAACGGACAATGGGAGCTTGAACAACTGTTTTAAAATGTGTTGGCTGGAGGCCGAGCAAATTGGCTGTGGAGAAAGACTCTCCAGAAATCAATTTGAACAGAACTTTGTGTAGAAAACTATCTTTCAGGGGTGCTAAGGACACAGTGAAAGTCTCAGTTTTAGCACAGCACAATGAAAAGGTCAAGAAGGAGAATAGCTGATTGTGCCCCTTCTGTAATTTCAAGAGAGGTCGCATGGAGAGAGAATGTGTTGCAGTGAAAGTCTGTGAGAGCTGACTCTAAACTAGAGAGGGGGAAAGTAGAGTCATGAACCAGGTCCACCAGGAAAGCCCAGCACTGAGCTGTCCTGTGGCACTTGTCTCAGACAAGAGCCTTATGAGAAGAGACTCTGGGGCCCTGAGAGGCTTGTGACCAAAGGACTAGACTACACACAGACTTCATCAGCTGGGCAAAGCTGTAGGAAAGTCAATGCAGGACATTATCTTGGAACCCACCACCAGACTGGTAAATGTAGCATCTGGCAGATTCAGTGAGCCTTGGTTCCAGGCTAATTACCCATGATGGAGCCTCTAGTCATGACTTGGTACCTGTCCCATTCCAAAAATCTCTTCTACAAGGGCAAGGAAGATGGTCGGCCTACTGGATACATTTAAATAAATTTGATTACTCATGCATGGGACAGGTGATGGTGGTGTTGATAAAACTCAGGAGTGTGTGTGTGTGTGTGTGTGTGTGTGTGTGTGTATACATGACAGTAATGAAGCTTTACACAAATGTGAATTTAAATGCAAATAAGTTGGTTTTTACATCACAGTAAGGTGATGTTTTTAGATTTATGTAAAATTTTATTGGACTGTCTTGAGTTGAAGCAAATCAACTCTTGACTTATTAAACTTTCTTGGAAGCTATAGCGACATAATGCCGGCAAAACAATCCCCTACACTTCACGTAATATTCTCATATACCTTCCTAAGAGGGAGTAGTTAATAAACACAATACAGCAAATATAATAAGTGTAAAACTGGGCTAAGTTTCTAAACTAGGAAGGAAGAACATAGTAACAAGAAAACAAATAATATGATCTAAAAAGGAGTCAAGGACTTATGTAGGCAATTTTTAAAAACATTTAATCATAACAGGTACACAAAAAATGTCCAGCATCACTATTACCAAGTAAATGAAGTCAAACCCATGAGATACTGCCTCACACCTATTAAAATAGTTATGATTTTAAAAGAAAAAGTAATGGATACTGGTGATGATGTTTAGAAGATGTAGTGTTGTACACTATTGGTAGAAATATAAATTAGCATATCCATCCTAGAAAAAAAAACAAGAAGATTCCTCAGAGAAGTTGAAAGAGAGGAGCCTGGCATGATTGTACATGCTTGTAATCTCAGTGCTGCAGAAGCTAAAGCTAATGGATCTCATTCTAGGCCAGTCTAGTTGGCTAGCAAAACCCTGTTTGAAATACATAACATACATACATACATACATACATACATACGTACATGAATACATGCATGCATCCATACATACGTGCATACATACTTGTATGCACACATATATACATGCATGCACACATACATATATGCACACATAAATGCATGAATAAATTAGTGTGTACAGAATCCAGTGGTCCTATTTCTGAGTATATATCATACATCCGTATTCCCATGGTCACTGCTGCATTGTCACAATAGCCAAATGTGTGGCATCAACTTACCTGTCCACTGACCAATGACAGGATAAAGAAAATGTAACATACACATAACAATATAGTGTTACTTAGTTTTGAAAGGAAGAAAGTCCTGCTGTTACTTGTGACAATGTGCACGAAGTTGAAGGATATTATGAAAAACAAATACACTAGGCCCAGAAAGACAGACATTTCATGATTTCACTATAAAAGTTTAGCAGTTAGGGAAATGCAAAGCAAAAAAACTTTGAAATGTCATCACACCCCAGTCAGAATGGCAAAAATAACAAAACAATCAACAATAAATGCGGGGGCGATGCCGGGAGCCCCTAGTCACAAAAAAATGGTGCAACCTTAAGGGAATCCATGAGAAGAATTCTCAAAATGGTAGAGATAAATCTACCACATGGCTTGGTTGTGCCACCCCTTGGCATATGCTCTGAGGGCTCAACATCCCGCTCCAGAGATGCTTGCTCAACCTTGTTCATTGCTGCTCTCTTCACCACAGCTAGGAAACGGAGATGATTGGAATGTCCTTCTACCAATGAATGAGTAAGGAAACTGTAGTACATACACACTATGACTACTACTCAGCTGTAAAGAAAAATGAAATCATAAATTTTGCAGGTAAACGGATGGAAGTCGAAAAGGTCAGATTGAATGAGGTAACCCCGGAAGATAAATGTCACACGTTCTCTCTCCTTGGAAGTTCCTAGCGCCAAGTGTTCAGATGTAAATACAGAGCCTGAAGTGACTGCAGCAACCAGGAAAGTACACGAGGACCATTGACAGAATGGGGGTGGTCTGGGGTGGCTTGGGATCCATAGGAAAGGGGATAGTAGGGTGCAAGGGATCTGATTGGGGAAATGGAAAAAGAGAGCCCCTTTAGGAGAGCAAGTACAGAAGAAGCAGGACATGGGGTAAAATCACAGTCAGGATGCTTCCAAAGGCACAAGGAATCATACTAACTATTCACCCAAGAAGAACCCTGCAATGCACGCAATTCTGTGTAGAGATCTGCATAGAAATGGTTTCTGTTTTGTTTTGTTTGTTTGTGTCTCCAGGCAGGGTTTCTCTGTGTAGCCCTGGCTGTCCTGGAACTCACTCTGTAGACCAGGCTGTCCTCGAACTCAGAAATCTGTCTGCCTCTGCCTCCCAAGTGCTGGGATCAAAGGCGTGTGCCACCATGTCTGGCCCTACACATATAGTTTTAATGAACCTTTCTCATGTGGGCTGACAATGGTTCCTCCAAGAGCCAAAGACCCCCCCCACCCCCCCAAAAAAAGCCCAAATACCAGACACAAAAAGCACACTTTTGAGTTGTGGGCCAGGGCTGTCCCAGGAGATTTCTAAAACATAGCCCTTGACATTGCCGTTGGTTGTCCCACAGAGGTAGAAAATAAAGCCTTATTGCTGATGACACCATGCACTTCAGAATCAGGGCTCAGAGACCCCTGAGCTGCAATTAACCTCAATGCCTCCTCCCTGAGGCCTGGCTTTCATCTTACCACAAGGGTTTATGCAAGCTTCAAAGAGGGAGGCAAGCAACAGTCCTACCTAGTTATGACACCTATGTAACTTTAATGTTTTCAAATCCTATTTTTAATGATGGTTCTTCAATGCTGTAACCTCCCTTGTAGCCCACCACCCACCAGAGGCAGTGGGAAGAACAGATATGGGGGATGTGGACCAGTTTAGAAAGATTCTTCAGAGCAACTCCCATCTGTGCTGTCTGGAAATCAGCAGTTGAGTTCACAGGTTAGCAGACAGCGTCAGCTTGATCCACTTGTAGACACTTCACAGATACACCAGCAGTCCAGTTCCATGGAGTCAGGATTGCAAACAGGAATCAGCAGTAGTGGCACTACCTAGCAGAGACAACCAGGCCTCAGCCTCTGCTCAAGTTAGCAAGTGCCTCTCTCGGGGAAGTGAAGATCAGTGTAGATGTGAGACTCACAAGAGTTGCACAGCTAGCTGTGCCAAGCTCTGTTTTCCTCACACTGCAGAGTGCTATTATACCCTCCAAACATCATGTGTCCTCCACGTGCCTTGTCTCAGCACGTGCATCCAATCGGCCTGAGTCCGAAGAAGCGGCAAGAAACTGCAGCACACCACCAGAGGTTTTTTTTGGTGCTGTTTTTCTCTGTAGCATCCTGACAAATGCAGTTCAACCACACAATGTAAGGCGGACCAATACATGCGTGTTGCTAGCAGAGAATCCTTCATCACGTGCTTGCTTTAGCTTCGTCTCTCCTGTGTCTGCTTCAGCAAAAAATGCTCCTTCTCAAGTCGGCCTTGGCCTTTCACACCTGTGTCCACTTTAATGAAATGTTCCTTCATGTGTTTGCCCCAGCAAAACGCCATCCAACCAACTTCCCAAAGAACCCTTAGGTTTCCACCTCACACCTATGAACCACATCAGTGAGCATCATGGCACATAACCCTAATGGTGCAGTAGTGGAAAACTTAGCTGTAACCAACAGTTCTCTAATTAGACTTAAGACCTGCTCAACACTGGGGGCTGGCGATATGCCTCAGCAGTTAAGAACACCAGCTGCTCTTCTAGAGGTCCTGAGTTCAATTCCCAGTGACTGTATGGTGGCTCATAGCAGTTGTATATGCAAACAGAGCACTCATATACATAAAATAAATAAATAATCTTTAAAAAAAAAAACTCACTCAACAAGAAGCAAATCATGTCTGGTACTGGAAACCCAGCTACCTACTGAGTGCCAGTGAAGTCATGGATATCAGAGGGGAACCTACAACCATGCTTTACCAAGCCAGCGTAATTCCTAACATCAATCTAACAATCTAAGCATTTGTCCTTATACACAGGCCACTACAGAAAACCACAGCCAGTCACTCCCAATGCGTACATCTACATAACATTCCACATCCAAGGCTTGGGGCACATTGTGGAAGAGGGGACGGAGGGATTGCAAGACCCAGAGAAATGAGGAGTTTGCTATCGCACTTTGTCTCTTAATAACAACTGCCCAAACAATGAGCCAAACAAAGATGCCACTAAGAGACATGCCTAAGCAGACCAAGGGTGGCGGTGGCGGTGGCGCACGATACAGAGCACTCCAACTAAGGGATTTTAGAGTGGGAGGAATAGTCTTCCCCAGGGAGGAGCACACCACTTGGGTATCCAATACGAAATCGCTGGCCCCGAAAACATCCATACAAGTGATATTATGTACATATGCGCATGCAGTAACAATGAATGGGGCATGAATTTGGAGGAGAGCAAGGAGCCGGAGATGGGAGGGTTGGAAGGGAGGAAAGGAAGGAGAAATGCTGTGATTCTATTACGATCTCAAAAACTGTGTCAAGAGGTTGCAGAGGTAGACTTAGAGGGCAGTACAGAGGTGGCTGGGGTTGGGGAGCTAGGAGGGAGAGGCGGGGCGGGACCGGGCGCTTCAATCAGAGCACATGTAATTTTAGCTAGGCGGATGAATACATTCTGGAAAACTAGCGTGCACCATGGTGACTACAGTCAGAACTACATTTTGTACTTGACATCTGGTAAGAGAGTATATCTTAAATGACCTCACCATCCACACAAATAGCAATTGTACGAGGTACTGAAGGTGCTGCATGAATTGATTTATTTTTAGTCTTTTCTAATTATTATGGCTTGTGTATACTTTGGATGGCTTCCCTCAAGGTTTCCTGTGTTGGAATTTAATCCCCATTTTGAGATAAGGCAGTAGGCATTTAACCTGACTCTCACATTTAAAAGTGGGGACTTTGGGATGAGATTAGAATTAGATACAGTCACAGGCCGGGCAGTGGTGGCGCACGCCTTTAATCCCAGCACTCGGGAGGCAGAGGCGGGTGGATTTCTGAGTTCGAGGCCAACCTGGTCTACAGAGTGAGTTCCAGGACAGCCAGCCAGGACTACACAGAGAAACCCTGTCTCGAAAAACCAAAAGAAAAAGAAAAAAGAATTAGATACAGTCACTAGAATGAAACCTTCATATTATAGATAAGAAGCCAAGGGACCAGAAGAGACACAGTACACATGGTTGATTGATATCTTGTGGTATGATGCCTTGCACTTCGTTGGGACTTTATTGCCAAGATGGCTATCACCAGATGTGGCCCCTCAGCCTTGGTCCTCAGGAAGTATGAGCCAAAATAAACCTCATTAAAACAAAGTTACTAGTCTGTAGTATTGTATTATTAGCAACAGACAGAGAACATGCTAATGCATTCAAGATTATGTTATATTCTGCAAATGTATGCTCAGGAAGTATGAGCCAAAACAAACTTCATTAAAACAGAGTTACAGGCTATAGTATTGTGTTTTTTTTAGCAATAGACAGCAAATTCATAAATGCATTCAAGTTTCTACATTACATACTGTAAATATATACACATTTATTTGTAAGTTATATTTCAGTAAACCTGGAAAAATAGATTCTCACATACACAGAAAAAAAGAATAAATTTGTTAAATTCTTATATCAACAAAACTGATTATCCTTGATGGCTTGGTATCATTAATAACAGTGAGCAATATAACGTGTTATAATAAAATTGGTTATGTATATGTGTGTATAATTTGAGATATTTGAGAAAAATGCTGGATGCTTGTTTTTTAATTTACTTAATTTATGACAATACTTGTTGAGATGATTTAGGATGATAATAGAACCATTTCCATTAGAAACATAAAACTGAGAAATGGTATAGCTCAGTGGATTCAGTTCCCATTACTAGTTGATTAAAAAATAAAAACAGATGCACTTTAGGGAATTCTCTATTTTTTTTTTCTGTATGTTTTCTTTGGATACACAAAGTTCAAATGCATAAAATTACCTAGGGACAGTAGTTTTTAAAAGAAAATATTTTTTTAACCGAAACAAATGAAACAGTCTTAAAATTTGCTTTGCAACACGTTTTGAGAAATGTTGAACTCAAGCTGAATTTTGAGTTCAACTTTCTTGTGTTAAAGCTAACGTCCATTTTACTGCTGATTTCCAAGTCATTTTTGTCAGTGAGGCCTGGGTAGTGTTTGAAGAACACCAGCCTTAAGCTTTTGGCACTACTTTCTGCTTCCAGCACCCATTTTGGGATTTTTGACGGCTCCACCTTGCGAAGGCTCGGTTACAGCAGCTCAGTGCGTCCTGTCAACTTGATCTCGCGAGATCTATGGCTGACCACGTGGTGTGCAGGGTCTCCCGAGGCTGGCACCAAGGGGCTTAGATTCTTAAACCTCAGAAGATCCCGCGGCTTCTGCAGAGCCCCGCGCTGGGGACTCCAGGAAGAGCGAGCGTGGATGTCCGGGGGTCCGTAGGGACCTGTTAGGTGGGCCAGGGACGGGAGGGGACGCTTGTGGACGAGCGGTCTGAGGAGGGGGCGGCGAGGCTGAGGAGGAGAGGGCGGCGGTGTGGGCCCTGCTCCCAGAGCCATGTGCCAGGGCCTGTCCGAGGGACCAGGGCCTCCACTAAGGGGAGCGCCTCGGAGAGGGCCTTGTCCCTGAGGGAATCCCGCCACATTGCAGGAACAGGTATGTGAAGCCGACCTTGGGCGGGTCTAGGACTGAGAGCTGTGGAAAACCTTAAAAAGCAAAACTAAGCACATGGTGGTCCATTCAGACCCGTCAAATTGCACCATTTCCCCTAGGGAATTCCCTAGGGCTTCGTGGAAAGCCCATCCACGAAGGACTTTAAGAATTCACCTACAGTTGACACACAAGCTTTGGAATATATATCAAGAAATCTGAATGTCTGGGTTCGAGTCATTCAAAAACTCCCTGCAGTACCCTATAGAAATAGCCATGAAGGAAAACTTCCAGAACTTTCGGTCTTGCGGAAGTCTCTACTCAGTTTATCTGGGCTCTGGAAGCGCTGGCTGGGAATTCAGCAGACAATTGAAAGAGACTCCCTTCTCCCCACTTCTTAATCCACCCATATTTTCCTTTTAAGAATGCTATATTTGAAAGGTTCTTACTTTATGTTGTTTTATGTATGGCTTCTGAAATTTTTATTATTTATTTTACACAGTATCCAAGATGAATGATAACCTGTTTGTCAGTTTGGACAGGCTTTTGTTAGAATTTGGTAGGTATTACATGAAAATAAAGAAGAAATAGTGATTTGTATTAACATTTGACATTTAATCGTGAAGAAAAATTACAAAAGAAATGTTTATTTTAGTTTTCCAGTATGAGCAAGACATAAGTATTAAAGAAGACATGATACAAAGAATTAATAGTAAGTAGTTTTTCATGAAATAAATATTTTAGTCTTTTAGTTTTATCTTACATATAGCATAATGCATAATTACACTGCTTTGGGCAAGTATTGGTTGGTTGTGTGTGAGAGATCTTTTCTTTGAGTAACAATGAGCTATTTATTTTAGGAGTGAATAGTTGAAAGTGTTGCAACAATGTTTGTATTCAACGTTATTTTGTAAAGGATTTCTAGAAATAATCCCTTATATACAGCTCAAAGACCTCCTTTTTCCCTTTCAAGTAAGAGTCATTTCAAATATTGGAAGTTTTTTTTCTAAAAATAATAAAAAAAAAAATCAAAGGTTGGCAAGCGGCACATTTTCAGGAAGAATGATTCTGAAACATAAGTAAAAGCAGGGTAAATTAAATAAATTAAAATGATTCAGTTCTAATTTTAGTTTTGGAAACAGAACTGTTAACTTTTTAGTATTCTTAATATTCTTTAGTATTCTTCTTAGTGTTTTTTAGTATTCTAAAAAAATATTATTTTTCTGAAATATAAAAGAAAATAGTATATTAATAAATTAGTTCTGAGCTGGAGAGATGGTTCGGTAGGTAAAAGCACTTGTTGCTCTTGTAGAAGACTCAGGTTCAGTTCCCAGCACCCACATGGTGATTCACAACCTCCTGTAATTCCAGTTTCAAGAAATCTGACTGCCTCTTCCGAGGACACTAGTTAGGCACACACATAGTACACATGTATACAGTCAGGTGTACTCATACACATAAATTTTAAAAAATTATTCCAATTTAAAAATTGTATCTTTTATATTTAATGAGTAACAAATGTGTTGGTATATTTAATAACTGATGTGCAATGGATGAAATTTCACATTTGTCGCCGGGCAGTGGTGGCACACGCCTTTGATCCCAGCACTCAGGAGGCAGAGGCAGGCAGAGGCAGGCAGATTTCTGAGTTCGAGGCCAGCCTGGTCTACAGAGTGAGTTCCAAGACAGCCAGGGCTATACAGAGAAACCCTGTCTCGAAAAAAAAAAAGAAAGAAAGAAATTTCACATTTGTCAAAAACACCTTTGGTAATATTATTGAGTAAATGTTTACATGAACTTACAGCATCACAAGATAAGTTTTAAATGCCCTCTAATTTAACCCTTATTGTAAAAGATGAGAGGGCAGGGACATTTGTTTTTAGAGTCTTCTGTTCTTTTTAGCTTTTGGATCTAGGGATAGGCCTGGCTTTGGTTCTTTTGATTTTTAGAATAGATACCTATCTCTCAGTCCTCTCTTCCTTTCCATTTTCTGATTCTCTTCCTTTTAGGTATAGTGCCATATACTTTTGTTTTTCTGGTATATTTCTTTATTTTAAATTTATGATTTCTAGTTAAATAAAACAAACATTTCCTTTTTCAGAATGCCTTGAAAGTATTAAAGAAAACAAAGCAAATGTTTCTAAGATATGTGAAGCTATAAACAAAGTAGATGAGGACATCGCTTTTTACTATAAACATAGTAAAGAAATCAAAGACAGCTGTAGTAGGTAAGTATTTGACAGAAATGAACATCCATTAATTATCATTTGATATTTTTACTCAAGGTTTTAGAGTTTATAGTAGAAAAATGTTGAATTGGGAATGTAGCTCAATGGTAGAACACCTGTCTAACATGTGCAAGGTCCTTTTTTTGATTACCACAAACAAGCAAAAATCCTATTTTAAAGTAACTGTTCTCTGTCCCCTTCGCTTCCTCTTCCTTCCCTTGTCTTCCTCTTTCTCTTCTTTTTCTTCCCATGGGAATTGAACCCAAGGCCTTGTACATTCTTCTCCCCTACTGAACTAACCCCCCAACTCCCAAGTTAGTATCCATATTAGCAAATAATTAAGTCAGATTGCCTAGTTATATGACATTGCAGAAGGACTTACAGAAGATTCCACAGAGAAACAGAAATAAGGGTTATAAGATCTCAGTAATTCAGATCTACTTAATCTAAATACAGAATTTTGTAAACTAACAGTGTTGGCACTTGCTTGAGAACATCCTAGCATTTGAGAGATACAGATAGAAGAATCAGAAATTCAAAGTTGTCCTCAGCTACATAGAGAGTTCCAGGACAGGTTGGGATATATGAGATCCTGTCTATGTAAAAACAAGTAGATGATTTGCGTATGAGCTTGTTGTGTAAAATTGCTATTAAATAAACTTGAATTTCGATCTTTGACTTTTCAAGTCTTAGATTTCTGTAAGAATTTAACCTAGGGAAAAAGAGGTGGCCCAGCAGTTAAGAGCACTAACTGCTCTTGCAGAGGCCTGAAGTTCAGTTCCCAGCACCCACATGATGGAGCACAACTGGCTGTAATTCTGGTCCCAGAGAATCCAGTGCTCTCTCTGACCTCCATTGGTACTTCATGCATTTGATACACAAACTGACAAGCAGTCTTCTACATAACACCCATATACATAAAAAAAAAATCAACCTAAAAATTTCAAGATAGAAGACTTCTTGTAAAAAATGTTTCTTTGGATTTATTCACTCAAATCTTTTTGGTTGCAATTGAATTGAATTTCTTGTTTAAATTTTTAACAGTCAGAAAACACTAAATAAAAATTACTCTAATATACAACATTAGGGGTTTCATTAATTTGGGTACATACTTATTACTAAACATTTGACCACCAATGAAGTTATTTCACATGGAAAGAAGTTAACAGTAATAATGACTAATGCTGAAGTACTAATACAAGAACAATAGAATATGTAGTAGAGATGCCATAGAGGTATACAATCCAACCTGTACTTTTCTAGTAATGAAAGCCAATTTTATGTAAAATTTAATGAGTATTAGTATTACGAGTATGTGTGAATGCTGATAGTGGTGATGATAGGATATGACCATATTTTTTAATGTGAACTTGTTACATTCATAGGAAGAGAAAGATGTAGATTAAATGATTATTATTTTCTGTATAAATTAATGCTGGAAATTAATACAGTGGCAATTATTCCTTAACCAGCTTTTCCTAAAATAACCACACAGAGACCTTTTAATATTTCAAAGCTTAGGCCTTAGCTGGGCAGACTCTCAATTAGCTCATCTAAGTTAACCCGACCGCCTAGCCCCATCCAGCCACATGGCTAGCTATACCTCCCAGACCTATAATCAATGTCTGTCTCCTCTGATGTCTCATGGGGAAAAACTTTTCTCCTTCTCCTTCCCAGGAAGTTCTGACTTCCACTTCCTGCCCAGCTAATTCGCCATCAGATTTTTATTAAAACCTATCAGAGAATGCCTTAGGTAGGTGCGAGGAAGGACAAAGGAGACACAACTTCACACAGCATACCCTAAGAGGAAGATTCATTGTTCTTTAAATTATTAACATTCTTTTTTGTTCTTATACTCATCTCATTATTTTCATTTTTAAATTATCAATTTGTCATTTTGAGATGGTAATCACAACTGTGATTTTTTTTTCATAGCTGGAAGCCAACATGTGATGTTTTTCATAAACATGAAGATTATATAAAAGACCAACTTACTGCTTACCGAGAAACCAATGAGAAAGACAAGTACAGTAATTTATATGTTATATTGGTTCCATAAATTTGTATTATCAGCATGTTGTATAAGAATGATAATCAAAAATGTAGCAACTTTGTATTCTGAGAGAGTTTTAAGTAAATGGATTTTGTGTACCACTGTAAGTCTGTCTATTATAAATCTCCATTTAATTTTGTGTGTTTAGATATTTTCTCAGATATAAACTACTTCTCAGCAGCGACTGTTGTAGCAGAATCCTTCAAATAATGATCTTTATAGGAAACCATGTAAAGGAATACTAATAATGTAGAATTAACTCATGAATATTTGGAGATATTGACTGTTTTGCAATGTTGGAAATTATATTACTATAATTGGGTGATTGATTATATTAATATAATTAGGTTAGCTTGCAAAATAATGGTATTGGCTATGGCGTGCTCACACACGTGTGTCGCGCCTTGCTCTCCTTCGCATCCTTTCCTCATCACCCTCCTCTACCCTCCCTCTCAAGCCTCCAGCTGCTTCTGTTCTCCACTAGTCAGCCCCTCCTCCATCTCAAAAACTTTACTGTTTTCCTTCTCCCTTAAGATCTACTCATATTCCTATTCCTATTCTCTCACCTCTTCCTCCTACTTCTAATTTTATTAGACACACACAAACACATACAAATTAAAAAATACATTCTACATATAAGAAAACATCCAATCCTTTCAAAGATGAACCCTAAAAGAAGTAGTGGTGAACATTATAGATTTAGACTTACTGTCATTAAAATTCAAGGAAATGTGTAAGATTTCTCAAGGAAATGTAGGCAGCAAAAACAGGAGTATGATAGTTTGAATGAGAATGGCCCCCATAGGCTCAAGTCTGAGTACTTACTAGACTGGGAAGGATGAGGAGCTGTAGCCTTGCCAGAGGAGGTGTGTCACTAGGGGTGGGCTTTGAGCCCAGACCATTCCCAGTTAGCTTTCTCTCTCTGCCTTGTGCTTGTGGATGAGATGTGTGAGCTCTCAGCTACTGCTCCAGGACCTTGTTTTGCTGCTTGTTTCCATAATGGTCATGGACTTTCACCTGAAACTGTAAGTCCCCTATAAATTCTTTCTTCTATAAGTTGCTTTGGTTATGGTGTCTCTTCAAAGTAATAGAAAAGTTACTGAGAGCAGGAAGCTAGAATATATCATCTGAAGGCAGAAAATGGAAAAGGAAGACTATTAAGTATCATTTATGGACACTGCTTTATTCCCCAAAGAATTTGAAATGATTTACAGAACAATACATGGTTTTTAGAATCATGGCTTCCAGGGAGTAAGAATAATGTAGAAAACCTTTGATTGAGTTAGAAATGCACACAAGGTCATCCTGCATATCTTATTAAGTATAGGTGTAGATAAGACTTTGAAGTTCCTAATAGTCACGGCATTATAGAAATGTGGTCAGGTTGGGACTCACACCATTTATTTAAAAAGAAGTTCAGTTTCCTAAGATAAGTAGATTTTCCTGATGCTTCAAAGAAATTTCTTTCCTGGATCTTCAAAAAGAAGAAATAAAGAATAATTAAAATTACGTGTGAGTGTGGGTGCATATGGATGTGTGCTTATGCCAGTGTAATTCATTGTCATTTAAGATTTTTAAAAAGATTTATTTATTTATTTACTTATTTAATATGTATGGGTATTTTGCCTGCATGCATGTCTGTGTACTGCAAAGTGTGCCTGGTGTCCCTGGAGGCCAAAGGAGAGCATCAAATCTTCCACAGTTGGAATTACAGAGTTATGAAGAGTCATGTGGGTCCAGGGAATTGAACTGGGATCCTTTGAAAGAACAGCAGGGCTCTTAATTGCTGAGCTATCTCTGTGACCCCCATTCAAGTTTTGTTTTGTTTTGTTTTTTAAGAAAAATGTTTCTATGAGAATCTAAAGCAAATCCATCCATATATATATATATATATATATATATATATATATATAGTGTTTATCATAGATAACTTCTCAAGCTAGATGGAAGTACTTGAGTGGAAACAGTTGTTTTCTAAACCAGTCATAGTTCATTTGAATTGATGACTTAAAATTAGACATTTAAAAGAGAAATAAAAGTCATGTGCAGCCATTTTGTCTTCCTTCTTCACCTCATTTTCCAGACATGGTATCACTATGTACCATCAACTAGCTTTCAACTTGCTAAAGCCTATCCTTGCTTCAAACTTTAAATCCTTTACTGTCGGTCTACTAATTGCTTACCTCTAATCTCCTATTCTTGTCCAAGCATTCATAAAAACTACTATTGCTACTAGTAGGTGATATAATAATGATTCTTCTCGGATGATAACTTAGGGAAGTTATGTGTTTGGCCGAATTATTATATGGAGTATATTAGAAGAGTGGTCATACATATATATTATTAATGAGATGGATATATGCTAATCTCACATGGTATGTTAGCTTTCTTAGAGGTATCCTCTTAAAAGTATCCTCTAGGACTATTTTCCCAAGTTGCTACAAGTGGTGAGTGATTAACTAGCAGATACAGTTTGAAAGGAGCGTATTTAGGGGCTCAATTTTAGTATCTTGTTAAAGAGGACAGAATAGTGTCTTATGAACATGACAGGAAGCCACAGTTATAAACAGCAGCTGTGGTTGCCCACACACTATTGGGCCAGTCAACATTCTAACATGGAGTAAGAAAGGGATTCATTGGCCCCATCCACAACTGAGGAGCTATGGATAGGGTATGGATTCTTTGGGTGTGGAGAGTCAGTTTTCTCTAAGTGAGTAGCTTCTGGTAGGTTGGCCATGCTCCAGTGGATATCCCTACACCCAGAAATATGTGGACAGCACAAATTGGAGTTGATGGGCTAGTGATTAACAAAAAGAAGACACGAAGTTGGTGGTGGTGAGAAGGCAGGGATGGATCTGTGCAGAGTTCAAGGTTAGTAAGATCAAAATGCATTGCATGAAATTCAAAAGAATGGCATTAAAATGGTAGGAATGGATGATAAATTGAAGAGGATTAGAGAGTGCAGTGACTAACTCAGGTAAGAAAACAGGTTTGGTGGAAGAGTCAAGTAGAGTTGGAAGAACAGAGTACGGAAAGAAGTGAAGATGAGTAAATGCCATTTGTGCTTAATGGAATAAACCTAATAAATGATATTTGCTAAGTTTGTAGATTTCTACATACTTTCTTTTAATTTTAACAGAAAAATGTATCATGATTATATATGTCAGTATGAAGATGTTTTGAAACAATACCAACTAAAATACTCAGAAACACGTTTTTCGTGCAAATATTATGAGAAGAAAAAAGAACATGAAGAAATTAAGGATAGAGTGTTGGCATGTACTGAACAACTAAAATTGAATGAAAATATTCTTATGAAATTTCTAGGTATTAACATTTTTATTATATACTCTTTGGTTATAGCATTTTTACACTGAAAAGAAAGTAATCATGCTCAATTACAAATTTGTTTTACAGTGCCTGCTCCTTTCCCGTCTCTTACTAAATGGACATTATACATGTATCCACAACAGATTTCACTTATAGTTTTATTAGATAAGTATAATTTATGTTTTTAATTGTTAATGTGTTTTCATGTTGAGAGTCTCATATACTTGCTTTTCAGTTTAAGTTGGATTTTTAAAAAAATCTTCTGGGGTTAATTTTCATAAATGCCCATGTGATCAGAAGCAAGCAATTTAAGAGAAAATGAAATGGTATAGGCATTGGGTTTTAAAGTGGCTATCAAATTATGAAAAATTTTATCTTTATCCTTTAAAACATTCCAGATGAATTGATTATTAAATATTCTTTAGGATAGAACGGAGTAAAAGTGTGTCATAAGTCATTTTGAAATGTATTGAAGAAAGCAGGCAGTAGAGGCATTGAAAGAATGGCTTGAGATGGAATGGGAACAGAACAAATGCATGGATAAAGGAGACAACACAAGCAGAAAGAACTTGAAGCTTAGCATGGGAAATAGACACATAAATAAATCTGATAAGCACCACTATAATAAATAGTTAAGTAATTCTTAGATGGTTTAAGTCTCACCTGATTGTCAGAAAGCTCTTCCCTGATGATGAACTTAAAACTTTAATCTTCTTTCAACCTTTAGAATCCTCATATGCTTTCTTAGCAGGTTATAATTCCACTGTTTGTGCTGTCTCCTTTATCCATGCATTCTGTCCCCATTCCATCCTAAGCCATTCTTTAAATGCCTTTACTGCCTGCTTTCTTCATATTTTGGCCTTAGATTAATTTTTTTTTATTTGCTGTGCATTAAATTCTCAGTGGGAAGGGTCAGAGATTGGTAGGTACTTTAAGATACAGCCAGAGTTTAAGGAGTTGGATATGAATTGGTATGACATGCAAAGTTTGAATGACAAAGAGAAGTAGATGGTGGTAGAAAGAATTGAAGATTAGGGATTAAGTATGTGTAAAATTTTAAATAGATACTTTTAGTAATAACGCTTGATAGAACACCAGACGCTTTGTGTTGTAGCATGCAAATCATGCGTCATAAGGCAAGATAGGAAAGGAATAATAAAGTTTCTTAAGAATTTTATTCATGGTTTTTTATTCTACTCAGTTCTTAGTTCTCCGAAATGGATTGTACAGTAACTTAGGAAATTGCATTATTTACTAACAGCATAGGATGTCTATTAATAACTAAGAACTACTCTATAAGTATAAATCCAGTTAAAGCAGGATATCCAGATGGATGCTCTTTTCTGGTATACAGGATATATTGATAAACATTTTGGGTAAACAAAAGATAAATTGAGTGGATTTGTAATGTCTGGAATAAATAAATGATAGAAATTTAATTTGTTCTTGCACTTATTATTGTTTTATTAGCTATGCCAAATAACAGGATGATCTTGCATAGAAAAATATCAGAATGCTACCTAACAAAAATATTTTATTGAAAGAAAAATTAATAAATATTCTTTATAGAATTTTATTTTATTTTTAATTTTTTTTAATTTTTATTTTGTTTTTGTTTTGTTGAGACAGGGTTTCTCTGTGTAGCCCTGGCTGTCCTGGAACTCACTCTGTAGACCAGGCTGGCCTCGAACTCAGAAATCTGCCTGCCTTTGCCTCCTGAGTGCTGGGATTAAAGGTGTGTGCCACCACTACCTGGCAGAATTTTATTATTTAAGTTCATTAATATATTAAGGTAAACTAACTATATTAGTCCTTTTTGTTTTCAGATACCAATTATAAATATTGCTTTTGTAAAACATACATGTAAATGGTAAATATTAACTATATAGTAAATGTGAAATTTATTTCATGCCTGTTCCTTAACATAAGAAGAGTTAATTTGAGATACAAAACACAAGATATTCTTAAATGTGCCAACAATTTTACCAAAAGATCATTTGAATTGGAAAAAGAAGCAGATGCTATGGAACTAGAAATTGATTCTTTAAATAAGGTATATAATGTTTTAATATATTGTTAATATGGTGTTAGTCTATAGTCTTATAGATTTTTTTAAAGATTTATTTATTTAATGCATGAGTGCTCTGTCTGCATGTACACCTGTATGCCAGAAGAGAGCATCAGATCCCATTACAGATGGTTGTGAACTACCAAATGGTTGCTGGGAATTGAACTCAGGACCTCTGGAAGAGCAGACAGTATTTTTAAAGATAGTTTAAATATGGAGAAAGGCCTTTTTTTCCCCCCCCTTAGCGAAGCCAAAATGTATTTCAGGTTCTGAATATATTTAACTCTTTGTTTGGGAAGTAGTTTGGAGTTACTTGAGGTCTGAGGAAAGAAAATGAAGAAAGAACAAGATTTAGTTAGTCATAAGATTTGATTTATTTTGTTTGTTGAAGGATCAATTGTAGGCAACTGTGCTTGTTAGACAAACGCATCACTGAGTACACCCTCAGCCAGACTTTAAAGAACAACAGTGTCTTTGAAAGAGGGAACAGAATAGTAAATAGCTTAGGGATTTAATCTGGAAAAACTTACAGTTTGTAATATTTAGAAAGCTAGGATAAAATAATTTAGTTTTTAGGATTTTCTGAAATATATTTTAGTATCATTCCTTGAGTTGTGGGTTTTTTAATTTAAAAAAAAAATGTATTTTATTTGTATACATGGGTTTTGTGTGTGTGTGTGTGTGCGCGCGCGCGCGCGTGCGTGCGCATATATATGCACTAAATGAATGCCTGGTGCCTGTGGTGGTAAGAAAAAGCCATCAGATTCTCTAGGACTGGAGTTATAGATGGTTGTAAGCCACCATGTAAATGCTGGGAACCGAACCTAGGTCCTCTGTAAGAGCAGCAAGTGCTCTTGACCGTTAGCCATCTCTCCAGCCATGACATGGCAGTTTTTGGTAAATACACCAAAAAAAAAAAAATCTTAAGTTTATAGAAATAAACAATTTATTAGTTAAGAGAACTATCTATATCTGACTGCTCTAAAGGTATCGTGTGTGTGTGTGTGTGTGTGTGTGTGTACATGGAGGTCAGAGGTCAGCAATGGTATCTTCCTCAATTCTGTCTATTCTGTCTCCAGTACTGGGTTTACAGGCTCATACCCTTATACCTGGCTTGTATGTGACATCTGAAGTGAGGTCCTTATGCTTTCAGAGGGAGCACCTTACCCACTAAGTTATCTACCATAGTCTTCTAAGTGCTAAGAATGGAAAGTGTGAGCCATCATGAAGCTAAGTATTTTGTTTTTCTCATTTTTCTTTTTAGCAGATGGCAAGACTTTTTGAAAGTAAAAAAAATTCAGAAGCTCTAGATGAAAAGAACAAAAATACAGAAAAAATGAAAGAATTTGAAGACAGGTATAGGTAAACTTTAAAACTGAATTTTATGTTAACAGATATTCTGCATCTAAAATTTTTGAGTCTGTACCTGATATAATTTTATGCATGATTTTTCTATTAATTTAATGAGAATATTATTTTTAAATGTTATGAATTAATATCTCAAATTGCTTGTTACTTAAGAAGACCAAAGATTCATATAGTAAAAAATAGGGTAATAGCAGCACATCTGTTCTAGAACTTATCAGAGTATGAAATCTATCCAGCTTCTGTGGTAGTACCACAGCAGTTACAAACCAGGTTAAACAATTGAGAAGCAGTGTCATTTGACTAGTGACCAGTGTGACTGGTTTTTCCTTTACCACAAAGGAAGATGAGACTCTTTCAAGTCTATACCAGAATGTATTTTCATTTATTCTCATGGAGATAATATAAAGCATCACTGAGGCCTTAAAAACACATTGATTTTACCTATTATTGTGGGAGAGAAAAATACATGGATTTCTGTTCCTGATTCTAATCAGCTTTCTTCTTTTGGTTTCTGCATATAACCTGTTTGTTTGTTTGTTTGTTTGTTTGTTTTGAGACAGGGTTTGTCTAAGTAGCCTTGGCTAACCTGGAACTTAAGTTATTCTTACAGTAAAAAGGTTAAAAGACACACATTTACCTTTTGACTATAACATTGCTTTAATAATTTTTGTATTCATGATAGTTGATTTGTTTCTAAATAAATCTTTTAAAATTTGAAGTACTCTGAAATCTAGAATACATTATTTATAGTGAAAGTGTTTATATCTTTGTGTTTTATCTGTGTTAAGTGGTTATGTTTAAAAGGAAGTGTGAGGTCTACTGAGAAGAGCATTGGGCTTAATCAGGACAATGCTGGTACTACTTATTACCAAGTAATTTAATAATAGTGATTACATCTGTTAAATGCTCTGTAAGCCTAGTATCATGATCTGCAAAAATGAAGATGTTTAGCAGTATAATATTGCTTCTGGGTTTAAAGTTTAATCTCTACCTAGCTAATAATCAATGTAAACTCTTCTCTTCAGAAATTTTGAAAAAGATGAGCAAGTATTGAACAGAAGCTCTCAAAATAGCCAGTTGTTACTGCCATGTGAGTCTCGGAAATTTGTAAGACTAATAAATATGAATTCTTCAGAACCAAGAGTTACAGGTACAGAATCTGTTTATTATTCAGAAACTTCATTTTTTTCTTGACAGAGAGGAAATAAACGGTAATTTTAGCTATCACTTGATGTAAGCAAGGACAAAAATACTGAAGACCTATAGACATGGAAAAGTAATACTTTAACTTTGAGAACAAACAGGATATGACTTGTACACCATCTTTTCTGTTATTGAGGAAATCAGTTTTGTAATGTTTTCAAAAGTATTCTAGTCTGGTAGTACAAACACAGATGAGGATGACTAGCTCTGACTAAAGAGCTAGCTGTCATATCTATAGTGTTGGTCATTGAAATGGTTCACTCACATTTCATTCGAGTCTGCAGATTAGATTAAGCACATTGAATACTTTGACTACACTATTTTAATTTTTTCTTCGTTAATATTACTACTATGTCTTTTCTTAGTAATCAGTTTTAAGAGAGTATTTTGTCACTTGGCCATCTTGCCGTTTCACATTCATGATTATGTAATAACCAGTGTATAGTAGTGAATTAAACTGTTTGAAATGTTTCATATTTTAAGTAAAATACTCTTATAAAGTTGATTTTTAAAGTGTAAATTGTGATCAAATGGTTGGAGAAATGAGGGCGGAGCTGGATTTACAGCTCGGTGGCAGAGTGTGAGCTTAGCATGTATGAAGCAATGAGTTTGAGATACTGTTTGCTTTTGTCTTCGGAATTAATTTGAAATAATACATTCAACCTAGATAAAAAAGAGGAAAGTTCAGCCAGTCAGTCAAAGTTTGTTAGAAGTGACTTGAGACAAAAAGAAAATGATCCACAGGTATGTATTTATGTTTTCAATTGCATAGATAGCTTACTTAAATGAGATAACACATGTAGGTAGGACACAATAATGTTTGTGTGTGCCTCCGTATTCATGCATATTAAATTAATGACTACTATTACTTCAGAGTCTAAGACTTTTAAAAGTTTCGGTGTGCCTTTAATCCCAGCACTTGGAAGGCAGAGTCAGGCAAATCCCTTGAGTTCAAGGCCAGCCTGGTCTATAGCATGAGTTCCAGGACAGTCAGGGCTACAAAGAGAAACCCTCTCCAAAAAAAAAAAAAAGGAAGGAAGAGAAAAGAGAAAAAAAGTGTCAATATGGCAGTTAGTATAAACTTCCCCTTTGTGACTAAATGTCATATAAAATACTTTTTAAAATACCAAGCATGGTAGTTAGTACACCAAGACTTTTGAGAAATATTTGCTAAACCCTTCGTTAATTACAGGACCAATTGCACAGGCTGTACCTGTAGGGCTCTTTCATAGGGATTTCTGTCACTTACAAAATACCAGAGACAATTTATCAAGAAAAAACGTCACTTCCACAACAATATGGATTATTGCTATTGTTCTTTGTTGACTCCCAGAACTTGACCCTACTGCTGAAGATACCATTTCAGTTTCTTCAAGTCCACCATGGGACTTGAAGAAATTGAGGTGGGATCTGACCTAGAAGTCTCCCCATTGAAAACTGATTCTCTCAGTATTTAAAGATACTATTAGAGCTGCCAAGAGAGAAAAGCAATTAATAATCCTTTTTTACTGTAAAGCCTATGAACCCCTGCACTGGGGTGCTTATCACTCTCTGCTTTATTCCCTAGAGACAGAGTCTCTCACTGAACCTAAAGCTTGATATTTCAGTTAAGCTGGCTGGCCATCAAGTTTCTGGGACCTGACCGTTCCTGCCTCTCATGCACACCTTTTTTTTGTTTGTTTGTTTTTTCAAGACAGGGTTTCTCTGTGTAGCCCTGGCTGTCCTGGAACTCACTCTGTAGACCAAGCTGGCCTCCAACTCAGAAATCCACCTGCCTCTGCTTCCCAAGTGCTGGATTAAAGGTGTGTGCCACCACTGTCCGGCTTGGTTTTTGTTTTTTTAAGACAGGGTTTCTCTGTATAGTCCTGGCTGTCCTAAAACTTACTCTGTAGATCAGGCTGGCCTCGAACTTAGATCTGCCTGCCTCTGCCTCCTAAGTGCTATGACTAAAGGCGTGCAGAACCATGCCCTGCTGCTATTGATATTTTTGACTAGATAAATTCTTTGTTGTGGATAGAGGCCAGAAACACCCTACTTCTAAGTTAATGACAATCAAAAATATTTGCATACATTCTTAGATGTTTTCTGACAGCAAAATTGTCCTCAGATGAAGACCACTGGTTCAAATAAAGCTCTTTAAACAATTTCAAAATCCAAAAATTGGAGACTATTTGGAGAATTATCACAGCAAACCTGTTAGATAGCAAAGACAAGAATAGGAAAAATATTTATACAGTTTTAAGAATGATCATAGCTATAAAAATCTCAAATAATTGGCAAAGTAAATTTAGTAAAATAACATTAATAGCATAATAATTATCAACACCTCTGAGACATTCAATGGAATTTGAAAATTAGAAAAATTTGTTAATATGATTCATTTACCAGTTAGTAAACCATTTTAGCATTCAGCCCCTTGGAACTGGAGTTACATACCGTATGATCTGTCATGTGAGTATGTGTGCCACCAAGTACATTCTGGTAGTTAAACCCAGGTTATTCTTAACTACTGAATAATTTTCTCGCTCTATGTATGTGTGTGATATTTGCCATAAGTGGTGTGTACCTTGACACATGTGGAGATCAGAGGTTGGCCTTCGGGAATCAGTTCTGCCTTCCACCCTGTGGGGTGGGTTCCAGGGATAAAACTCAAGTCATCAGGCTTGGCAACTAGTGCCTTTATCTGCTGAGCCATTTCTGTGGCCCCCAAGAAAACTTTAAAGAACCAAGGACTGCCAGCTATTGAAAACTCATTTACCTTTTTCTTAAAAAGTAAAATATATTTCTTTGAGGCATTCTTCTACATAATTCTATAAAATTTGCTACTGGAAAGTGTAAGTTCAATGATTTTTAGCATATAGGTTGCATAACTGTCGGATTCCAGAATATTTGTATCACCTCATTTATTTTTGAAAAATAACATAGAAATCAGGTCATTAATAAAGAAAACATTAATACTCATTTGTTTAGTAAATATTAGGATAAGTTAAAAATTTAAAGCTTACTTTAAATGAAAAATTACTACCACAAATAGTTACCATAGTTACCAAAAACATCAAATTATTTAAGAATCCTAAACTCTTTCGCTTCTCAGAATAGTTGCCTTTATTTTTCCTTTGCAGGTATTTCAGTGAATGTATGTAGTCGTAAGTATTGATGATGGTGGGGATTATGGGAATGAAATGCTAATATAGAGATTCCCGGGTAGCTATGATACAGGATATTTTATATAGTCTATCTGATGTTTAATTATTTTTTCCAGATATTTAATGACTCTAGTATGGATAGTAATTCAAAATCTTCACATGTTCCTGCTGTTAAAAGTTCACAAGGTTTTACGCAATTCAGGTAATTTTTAAAATACAAAATATGCCCAAAGTGTTGGGATATAGCGCAGTGCTAGTGTATTTGTCTGCTTTCAGTTTCTAGCACTGCCTACCCCAAAGAAAAACAACATTTTTATTTCCAAAGTAATTTGTAAATATTGACTCTAAAGTAATAAAAATTATATTTGTTGCATTTTAGATTGGATCAACCAAATTACAGTCAATGGATTGAAAATGAACATATAGGTATTTACTGTTTATATTTTTTATAAATAATAAATTATATTAGTTTTTGTACTAAATAAATTATTTGGATGTTTTTAACTCTCACTAATGAGAGTATATATGTGGTTTAATAATACATTTTTACCAGAAAATAAAATAAATACATTTACTTATAGAAAATTTGGGAAACAAAAAATATAAAGGATACAAAATGTAACTAACCAAACATGACTGAAATAATGTGGTCTGTTGTATAGTCTCTTAGTTTTTTTTAACACATGTGTAAATTTTGTTCTCTATCCCTCATTTGAATTATACAATATATGTAATTTAATCCCATTTCTCAATTCAAATACATAGTCATTACAAGTAAAAAAATGACATAAGGCTATTTTTCATATTATTAATTGTATTTGCAATGACCACGTAGTATTCCATTGAATGAATATAGTAGACTTCAGCTATTTTGTTAAATTTAATATCTTTTTGTTTCCATTTTTAAAGCTATACATAATGCATTTATATTTTCTTATATTAATTTTTGCTGCCTTGACTATTTTCTTTAACTGAACATCATAGAAAAGTCATAGGATATATGTACGAGTTTATTTTCACAAGTTCAACAAAACATTGGAACTGTGGCAAACTATGGGACATACTTATCTTTTCTAACTATCTATATGTGGATATGTATGCATGGATGTGTAGGTACATAAGCACACACACATGTATATCATACACATAGATATATATTGGTAACCTATTAATGAGTTACATTATACCCTGTATCATGCTATATGAAAGGCATCACCTTTTGACTTTTTGAAGTTTTACAATGAGTCATTTGGAAACCATACAATTTTGTAAATTGGGGCTGGAAAGATGGCTCAGTGGTGAGAGTACATCAGCTCTTCCAGAGAACTCAAGTTCAATTTGCAGTACCCACAATGACAACTTAACCATTTGTAATTCAACTTCCAGGGGACCTGTTACTCTCTTCTGTCTTTCTCAGGCTGGCACACATAATGGCATACACTCACATAGATACATATACATAAATTTAAAATATATCTCTAAAAATATTTGTAGATTTATACATTTTCAGAATAGTTATAGTCTATCAGCCTATTTTCCACACTTCTCATATACAGATCAACTGAAACAACATGTGTATATTATACAGCTGAATACTCTTTTTGCTTTCTTCTAAGAGGAAAAACATACCTTTCCTCTGCATGTGATCTACTCCAGCTGTTTATAATCCTCTTCATAAGCTAAGCTGATTGTATTAAACAAGGAGGAATAGCTAATCTCTTAAAAACAATACACCCTTGGCATAGAGATGTTGGGAAGTACATACAACTGGCATAGTCCTACTTATGCTGAGCATGTGTAATGAGGCTTCACGCACAAGAAGACATGTAATTATTATTTTTTTTTTAAAAAAAAGACTTTCAACAATCTCTTAACCTGTAAGTTGAGGAAATTAGTATGTGACAAAAAAAATAATAGGTGTGATTTAATGCAAGAGGCAAAGTGTATAAAGCTTTCAGGAAATAGATACATGACTTTAAGAGAGGCATTTTTGATTTTTAAAGATTTATTTACCTTATGATTTATTTTAATTATGTATATGTGTGTGTCACAGTGTGGCTATGTGAACAAGAGTGCAGGTACTAATAAAGGCCAGAAGAAGGTGTTGGATCACGTGGAGCTAGAGTTCCAGGCAGTTGTCAGCTACCTCGGATGTGTGCTGGAAATCAAATTCATGTCCTCTGCAAGAATAATAGCTGCATATGGAGCAGAGGATGGCTTTATCTGGCATCAGTAGGAGGGAGGCCCTTGGTCCTGTAAAGGCTCGATGCCCCAGCATAAGGAAATGCTAGCTAGGGTGGTGAGGTGGGAGTTGGGGGGGAGCACCCTCATAGAAGCAGGGGAAGGGAGAGATGGGATAGGGAGTTTATGGAGGGGAAACGGAGAAGAGGGATAACACTTGAAATGTAAATAAATAACCAATAGAAAAATTTAAAAAAAGAGTAATAGTCTTAACCCATTGAGTCATCTTTTCAGCTCCCAGGGTAAAGATTTCTTAAACAGGAATTAAAAGCCCAATTAATAAAAATTGATAGGCTATATTAAAATAAAGAAATGTTGTTTACCCAGAGATACAATAAAAAGAAGGTTGTAAAGATAGCTCAGAGATTAAGAGCACTTATTCTTGCAGAGAATCTGGGTTTGGTTCCCAATCCTACGTGGCCACTAATAACCACCTTTAACTCCAGTTTCAGAGGATCTACCACCCCTTCCTGGACTCTGTGTGCACTGCACATATTAAGTGGACAGACATGCATGCAAGCACAACACATGTAAAATAAATATCTAAAAAAAGCATACAAAGAGAAGAAAATAAGTCACAAAGCCAAAGAATATATTTGTATGTAATACATAAAATTGCCCAAAGAGTAGTTTTAAAAAATGTAAAGAACCTTTACAAATCAAGTAGATAAAAGCAGACAACTCACTTAGAATATTGCAGAATAGAGGTGTGACAGGTGGCCTAGTAGGTAAAGCACTTGGTATGTAAGTGTGAGGACCTCAGTTCAGATCTTTAAAACTCATATAAAGCCTGGTACAATAGTGTGTGTCTGTAATTTTAGAGGTGTCATAGTGATATGGCCGGTAGTGACAGGACAATCCCTGGAAATTTGTAGGCCAGCTAGCCTGGCATAGGTAGCCACACACAAGATGAATAGCAGTGATTGACGGTCAGCACTGTCCTCTGACTTCCACATGTACACACACACACACACACACACACACACACACACACAAACACGAATGTGCACACATACATACATGGAAAGATTAATGATTTAAAACTTGTAAAAATATGTGAACTGACATTTCAAAAGAAACTTTTCTGGCAGATAAACATGAAATGATACTTAGCAAATTATGAAAGTGTAAAGCTACAGTAAGATACTATTACACATCTACCAGATTAGCAAATCTAAAAAGTCTACCAGTATTAGTATTTATGAGAGTGTTGACCAATAGGGGCTTTCATAAGTTATATAAACTGTAATAAATAAATAAATAATATTATATATTAGCATTAATAAATAGTATTGTGATATAGTGATATAATGAATCCACCTTAACTTAGAGCTAATATTCTGAGATTTCATTATTTTTACAGTGATTAGTTATCTCAGCCAAAATTGGTACAGCCATTTTAGAAAAGTTTGACACCTGATATTGGGAGATACACATACTCTGTGTCTCAATATTCCACCTTAGATATATACCTAGAGAAATACAAATAAATATGGAATATATGTAAAAATGGTATTGCATTGTTTCCAATGCCTACCTGTTGTAGCATGCCTGGATATATGGAATATTTATACCGGTAATGAAAAAACTGCATCTATATATAGTGATATGGAGAAATGACACAAATGTATGCTAAACAGAAAGGGAGACATAAGATGTGTGTATAATTTTAGCATGACATTTTAAAGCAGAAAAGACAGATACTTAGGTGATGAAACATACTAGGGGATTGCCATCACTGAAGTCAGGATAGGGATTACCTTTAAAGACGAGGATATGGGAAACAGGACCTTTTGGAGTGTTCAAGATGTTTCTTTACCTGAGTGATGGTTCCATGAATGTCCTCATATAGGTATTTGGTAAAACTGTATGAACTTGCCATTTTTGTAAATAGATATTTACAAAATGTTTTTATACAGTTGAAGCAAATTAATTTCATAGTGAGGTCACACAAATGAAATAATGAATTTGCTAAATCCCATATAACAAATAGATGCTGAATGTGGAGATAAAGAGACAGTAAGACAACTAAGAGAATCAAAACGTAGTACACAGGTAAGTCAAATGTTAGAGTTTCAGTTTCTAAGCAGAACATCCTAATTTAAAAAATACTCAGTGTTCATTTAAATGTTAGATTTATTTCAATGAAGATTACTTATGTAAGATGTTATTAGCTTGAAACTCAGGTTATAGGAAGTTAGAAATATTTTTCAGATTAAAAACATCTAAAAAAGTTTATATGAACAAATGTCAACAGTTGTCACTCATAAGTGATAATACATATTAAAATCAAAACCAACTCATGATTGAAGAAAATAAATTTGTTTGGCAAGGTTTAATGATTTGTTATGGCAGTTCAAGACCAGTGGATATGAAAGTATCTTGAATAGTTTTGTATAGTGGAAAGCTTTAATGATGGCAGACGCAAGCTAAGCTACCAAGGGTTAAATGAGAAGTGACTAAGTAGTATTATACTATAAAGGGAATACAGGTAATGAGCACATTATAATTCTTTTACACAGAGCCAAATTGTTTCTGTAATAGGATTTGGTATAATCATACATGATAAATATGTTCCCCTTCCTGTGTGTGTGTGTGGGGGGGGTGTGAGTGTATATGTGTGGGATGTGTGTGTAGAAATAAGATAAAGGAAAAGTTAGTATTCAAGTTTTCAATCTTTAGAAATAAACTACTATAAAAATTATAATGGCAAAAGATTTAAAGACAAAGTAGGCAATTGTCTGTTATTCACCTATAACACAGTTACCTGAAATAACTTATGAAGAAAGATTTATTATAGTTCATAGTCTGAGAGTTCTTAGTTGATCCCATTGCTTTGGGTCAGTAGTAGCACATATCATAAAAGAAGTTCATAATGGAGTCAAACACCTCTGTAGACTTAGATTTTCCAAAGCCTACTTTATTTAGGGTTCTTTAACGCTCTAACCTCCTTTCTAGCCCACTGACCAAATGTAGGAAGAAAAATGGTTAGTGGGACAAGGGGCTGTGGACCCAAAGAAATAGTTCTTTGGGGAGATTCCACCATTCATTATCAGGATACCAGCAGTCCAGTCCAATAGCAAACACCAAACACGTATTAGTAGTGGTGGCACAATCCAGCAGAAAGGGTGAGGCTCTGCCTTATTGGTACAAGTCAGCAGAAATGGCAAGAAACAGCTGGAATACCATGAGAAGTTTTTTGGTGCATTTCTGTCTACGAAGTCATGACAAGACCAGAGAAGTGTTACAAGGCACAACAATGCAAGAGCATCATCCATCCCCTCATGCCTGTTGGGTTCCATTTATACTCTCTCCAAACATCAGGAGCCCTCTCAAGAGTCTGCTTCAGCGAAACATCCTCTCACAAGACAGCTTCCAGAAAAACATCACATGACACAACTGAGTTTCCAAAGAAACCAGAAATTCTATTTCTTAGCTCATTTATGGCCAGGAATTTTTTTAAAAGAAGAGATTCTGAAGTCCCCTTCAGAGCATACTACCTACCATGATTTAAAGGACTCTGATACCCTACCTCCTAAAATTTTACTACCTCCTAGTAATGACAAGCTGGGGATTAAGCCTGTAACACAGATCCAGATTATAGCATAAAGCAATAAACAAAATTGTGTAATTTCCTTTTCAAGAAGTTAGCAGAGTATACTGTGGAATTTTTAAAAGAAAAACCACTCCTCAGTATTTTCCTTCACTTTCAGCATTTTTGGTAATCATTATTTTTTTAATGGAGTGTTAAGTGAAATGAAGAATTCAGTTACAAAATATCTACTTCTCTATTTCTTTGAAAAATATATCACTTCACCAGTTCTAATTTTACTTACATCTGTGAAGTGATAACAGAATAATGTGGTGCATTCTATCTTATGCAGTATATATGTGTTCTTTTAAGTAACAGTTATTGTTAAATTTTTTCTGTTACTTTCCGTTTACAGACTCTATACATAGAACACTTTGGAAAGTCAATAGAAGATAATAGTGTGGAAGAGGAAAGAGCTGAGAATTTTCCACAGACTCCTGAAACTCCTTCATTTCTAAGAACTCCTGAAGCTCTGAAGACGCCTGACTCTGTGGAGAAAATACAGTTCCCTAAAAGCCCCTTCTTTGAGATGTATGATTTTTATTAATAATTCTAATTTATTTATTTATATATTGAGTTATATAAGCAGTTTGTAGTAGTAATTGCTAAAGACTCTACTCCCTGTTGTCTCTTTGTTTGTTGTTTTGATGCTTGGGGTTTGTTATTAAAGTGAAGATGATAAAGAGCCTGAGTATCCAGTGTGGCAATATGGAGGTGTAAGATTTTACAAAGGATAAAAGATGTGGAAGAATTAGTCAAGCTCAAGAACTACTGTCACATGTAGTAGTTATAGACTACTGATGGAGTAATGTTTCTGTGGTCAGTTTCCATTTTCTTAAGACTAAATGTTTCCAATATGAATATACAACATTGAAAAACACTGATTTAGGGTTTTTAGCCAAGAAAGTAGTGATGCATTTAACTTTTGCGTTCTGTTCAGTCTGTTCCTTAACACGGAACTCTAAGTTCTAAATCAGATTTTGCTTCATCAGGTATCTCTCATCTGTATTCTACTCCTATATTTTAAATTGCTAGTAAAATTTTATGTTTGAATGTCATACATTTGACTCAAGAAAATGTATTCTAAATAGAATTTATCATCAAAAATGGAATGAATATTGTTCATGGATGATAATATTATGATCTGTAAAAGTATATTATTCATTTATGATTATAGGGATAGCTGAGGTAGTATTGTCAGGTTGACATATTAATATATAGCTATACATGTTTGTCTATGGGTTGGTGGGCCTAGGGAGTGAATCTAAGGTCTCACTCATGCTCAGTGCACACTCTGGCCTAAGCTATAGTCCAAAACAAAAACAAAAGCAAAGAACCACTTTATAGAGCCCTGTGAACAAGCGGCTGTTGGGCACTTTATACTGTGATCTTTTTATATTAGTATCGACTTTATGAATCATTGCTATACTATCATTTTTATCATATAGATGACAAAACAGAATCATGGGTAATAGAAACAGTCAGTATTAAAGTTGAATCTTTTGTTTGTCTTGGTTTTTTCCAAGGCAGGGTTTCTTTGTATAGTCCTGGTTGTCTTGGAACTCAGTCTGCTGATCTTGAACTCAGAGATCCACCTGCCTCTGCCTCCCAAGGGCTGGGATCAAAGGTGTGCGCCACCACTGCATGACCCTAAGTTAAGATTTTAAAGTTAGACTATTCTGGCTCTATATAATATACTGTCTTGTCTACTTATTCCAGATCATTTATAGTTTTAACACTCTCTAATGTCTGACTTCTTATTAAAACATATCTTATGACTAGTTTTTCAAGGTCTTGAAGACAGTGTCAGAGTTGAGAGCTGGAATTTTAAGTGTGAATTGCTACATCTGAATTTCACTGTCACTTGCTGTTCTTTTTTTTTTTTTGTTTTTTGACGAATCTCTTAATATTGCTAAACTTAAAAAGTATTTGCTGAAAATGAAAATGATATTAACAGTGCTTTGTTTTGATGGATTATGGAGAGAAATAAGTTACACTTATGTAAGTACCTAGAAAAGTGCTTGACAACATATTCTTAGTAAGTATTCACAATTATTATCCTCAAATTTATTTTTATATTCTTCACTCAAATGTCCTTTCTTCATAAACTTGTCACCTTAAAGCCTACCTTTGCCAGTTCCTCCCTGTGTGCCATTGCTTTTGGTACTTTCCAGTTTGCATTGTTTAGTAATACATTTATAACATTTTGATAATGTTTAAATATTTCTCTAACAGAACTAAAAGTACAGCGTCTGAAGGACAGAAACAAAAGGATTCTCCTGGATTTTCATTTCTTATGAGTTACACTTCTAGATCACCTGGACTAAATTTATTTGATTCTTCTATATCTGATTCAGAAATCTCATCAGATCAGGTAAAGCGAGAACCAAATTTTTATTTCTTAAAATTGTACATTAGAGCTTTAGGCAATTTTAGTTCTTTAGTACCAAATTTTCTTGGGACAGACAGGGGCGACTTTGAGAAAAAAAAAAAAAACTATGGATGTAACTCAGTAGTATAGTGCTTGACTAGTGTCCTTCAGGCATGGTTCCCACCTCCAACGTGGACAAAAAGTTCTGAGTATTGATAATATAGCAGAGTTCCCTATGACCTTCTCACTTTTAACTTCAGTTGACCAAGATTCATATTTTTTTATTAAAAGAAAAGAATATCTTGAGACCAGAGAGATGATTCAGCAGCTAGGATCTCTTGCTGCCTTTCAGAGGCCCTAAGTTCAGTTTCTGGCACCTGGGTCAGGTGATTCTTCAGTTCCAGAGTATCCATTAGTATTCTAGACTCCAGCTTCCAAGAGCATCTACACACACACACACACACACACACACACACACACACACAAACATATAAAAATCTTAAGATCTTGGCTGGAATATGGCTCACATAGTAGTAGAGTGCTTGCCTACTATTTATGAGGTCCTGAGCTTGATTTCTAGCACCCAAATCAAATCAAAGTTTTAAAAATCCAAGACCAAAACTGTTAAGGTAGGGTGATGATCTAAATTGTGGTTAAAGATAGATTAAACTGAATTTGGTTATATAAGTGTGTTACACATTTTCAATATAAAAATAAACTATATATTCTTATTTAATTCATAATGTTATCAACTTAGTACTTTCAGCTATATGTATGTACATGGTAATACTTTCATTAGTTAATTTTAAAAGTTCTGAGGAATTTCCACCAATGTTTCTACTTTTCAGTGATGCAAATCATTATAAATTGTTTACTTCTTAGTTAAGCAGTTAAACCCAATATTAAGTTATATGTTAGTAGGATTGTGCAATAAAGTGTAGCATTTAAAATTAGACACAGAATCCTATTCAATACTCAGAAAATGGAGAGGGTATGGGAATGGTAAAAATAATTCAATTCTTTCTCTGCAAAATAGAAATAATAACAGTGGCTGCCCTAGAGTTTATGAGGATCAAAGGGGTTTATACACATAAAGCATTTCAGAAGTATAACTAACTAATGATATAGTACAATATAAGTATTTTCTTGTATTGTTCATTTAAATTACGTATATCTAAGAATTTTATGTGGTTAAGTTTTTGTCATATTACATTGGAAAAATTATGAATTTATTGATAGAAGATATGGTATTATACATTTTATAGTATTTAATGTGTTTAGCTTTTGTTGTTATTTATACGCTTATTTTACAAGCAAGTAATTTCTAAAAGGAATGTGCTAGACTTGAAAAATAGACCAAAAGAACTCAATTCTCTTTTACAATAGTAGCATGAACTTAAATATGTATAACTTTGGCAGGAAGCACATACATTTTGAATAAAGAAAACTATAAAACCACTGAAAGTAAACATTAAAAATACATGAAGTATTTACATAAGAAGAAAATATTATGAAGTAGATTTCTTTTCAATGCAATTTGTAAATGTAATCTAATTTTAATCTAATTGAAATCTGGAAAAATTAGACAGGCAGTGGTGGCACAAGCTTTTAATCCCAGCACTCCAGAGGCAGATGCAGAGGCAGAGGCAGAGGCAGAGGCAGGATGATCTTTGAGTTCAAGGCCAGCCTGGTCTACAGTGTAAGTTCCAGGACAGCCAGGACTACACAGAGAAATCTCAAAAACAAACACAAATCCTGGAAGATTGTTGGAGACTACCCTATTAATACATTTCCCAGGACAAAAATGATTATTCAAGAAAATGCTCAAAAGTAATAGAATTAAATCCTAAAGTATTTAACCAGAAGAAGATAATAAAGAAAAAAATTGAATAAGAAAGCATAAAAGAAAAACATAAAGAACATAAATTATGAACTTAAGTTAATTAATATTAATGAGTTAAATACTCCACTAAAAGGCAGAGATTTTCCAATTGGGTAAAAAAGAAAGACCCAAATATAAGCTAACACCTGCTTCATTATAAAGCTGATGATAGCTTCAAAGTTAAAGATGTAAAATTACATTTCATGAAAATTCTAAGTCTAAGAAGGCCACAGTGGCTATATTATCACTTGGGGGTACCCTTCAGGGTAAAGACATCGTTAGAAATGAGAGATAATGTATTAAAATTAAAAGTTCAACTCATGAGGAGGATATGACACTCAAAAATATGGTTTATCTCTAGCAACAGCTTTAAAATGTGCAACAGAGAGTTATAGAGAGCTTAGTGGTGGGATGTGTGCCTAGTGTTCACATGCCTTGGGTTCAATTCCAAGTCATAAAACTAATGAGTTAATCAATTAACTTTCCATGAGAGGATAAATTGAGACTCAGGTATGAAGGTTTTATACTCCCTTTTCTCAACAGTTGGTAAAATTAAACAACACAAGAAATATGCTCTGTAAGATCTGAATGATACAATCGATCTCTTTGGTCAAATTGACCATATCAACAACTGCAGGTTTTCAAGTGCTAATGGTATAATTACAAGATAAACCATGGGATTTTGGTTTTTTGGTTTGGTTCTGGTTTTTCTTTTTTTTTTTTTTTTTTGAACAGGGCTTATCTATCCTGGAACTTGTTATGTAGACTAGGCTGGCCTTGAACTCAAGAGATCTGCCTGCCAGTGCTTACCAAGTGCTGGGATTAAAGACGTGCACCACCACTACACAACTCGTTAATGAATCTTAATGAATACAAAAGTATTAGAATCAGAATGTTTTCTCTGACAATACAATTCAATTAAAAGTTAATAAAAATATCTAGGAAAATCCTAAACATTTACGCTGTGAGTCAAGGGAATAGTCATGAGAGAAATCAGAAAAGATTTTGAAATTACTTATGAAAATTCAGCTTATCAGAATTGAAGAATGGTAACACAGCCAGAGCAAAGGTGGTAGTTAGATACTTAATTAATAATAAGATAAATAGAAAAGAATGCACTAAAATTAATAACCTTTACTTATTTATGAAAAGAATAACAAAGCAAATCCAAAGTGAATGAAGAAATAATAAAGACTAGAAATCAATGAACTGGGAAACAACAAAGAAAATGCACAAAGCCAAAGTTGATTCTTTGAAAATAATTGACAAAACTGACAACTCCTATCTAGATGACCTAACTAACTAGAAATTAAGAGGATTTAAATTCTAAATGTTATAAAGTAGATTGGTGAAAAGTACTCATTCTATATATTAAAACAGTGTATATTGCTGTTACTATGTTTAGGTGTGGGCCTTGAATTCCTGATCTTTCCAATACTTTTCACATGAAGGGGTGTTGTATTTTGTCAAATGCTTTTTCTGCATCTAAGGAGATGATCATGTGCCTTTTTTTTTTCTTTTGAGTTTGTTTATATAGTGGATTATGTTAATGATTTTCTTATATTGAACCAACCTTACATCCCTAGGATGAAGCCTATTTGATTGTGGTGAATGATGGTTTTGATGTGTTCTTGGATTCAGTTTGTAAGAATTTTATTAAGTATTTTTACATCGATATTCGTAAGTGAGATTGGTCTAAAGTTCTCTTTTTTGGTTGGGTCCTTGTGTAGTTTAGGTATCAGAGTAATAGTGGCTTCATAGAATGAATTGGGTAGTGTTCCTTCTGTTTCTAGTTTTTGGTATAGTTTAAGGAATATTGGTATTGTGTCTTCTTTGAAGGTCTGGTAGAATTCTGCGTTAAATCCATCTGGTCCTGGGCTTGTTTTGGTTGGGAGGTTTTTAATGACTTCTTCTATTTCTTTATGGGATATGGGCCTTTTTAGATTGTTTACCTGCTCTTGATTTAACTTTGGTATGTGGTATCTGTCTAGAAAACCATCCATTTCATCTAGATTTTCCAGTTTTATTGAGTATAGACTTTTATAGTAGGATTTGATGTTTGTTTTTTTTAATTTCCTCCATTTTTGTTGTTATGGCTCCCTTTTCATTTCTGATTTTGTTAATTTGGATACTGCCTCTGGGCCCTTTAGTTAGTTTGGCTAGGGGTTTATTTATCTGTCTTGTTGATTCTCAAAAAGAGCGCCTAACTCTCAGGAGACTGGAGGCCCTAGGGAGTTTACAAGTCTGGTGGGGTGAAAGTGAGGGATGGGGACATCCTCGTGGAGTCACGGGGGCGGTTAGGAGGTATGGGATGTGGAACATTTGGAGGGTGTACTGGGAGGGGGTAAAATCTGGAGTTTAGAGTAAGTAAGAAAGTAAATAAATAATAAAAATAGGTTAAAAAATTAAAATTACAAGGATCTGAAAAAAAAAACAAACGGGTGTATAGGGTGGGTGAAATGACTCAACACTAGTCCAAGCCTGGGACCCACGTGGTGGATGCAGAGACACCCCACAAGTTGTCCTCTGATCTCCACATGCACACCGTGGCACATTTGCACCTGCTCATACAATCACATTAATAACTAATTTCATAAAACTGTATAAACTAAAGTGTAATCAAAATGGTATGAGAAAAGTATAAGGATTGGTCAAATAATCAGTGGTATAGACTAGAAAGTCTTGAAATAAAATAATTTAGAATGTGATAAATTTGGGACTATTGTAAGAATAAATTAAGCACTTATACATTATACTAATAAAACCAAATATATAAATTAAGTTTAAAAATATTAACCATAAAATGTTTAGAATAAATGTAAATGGATGATTCTCTAAGTGAAAATATTTTATATATTGCTATAATCAAGTTAATAGCATGTATGTATGTATGTATGATTTATTTATTGAAGTGCTGGAAATTCAACCCTAGGCCTCAGGAGTACTATAGACAAGCACTCTACCACTGAGTCACACCCTCCAGATCAATTCTTGGTTTAATATAAGTAAATGACAAATTTATTCATCTAATGTTAGAGATTGTATGCTAAACAAGGATTCTACCCTGACTTACATCCTGAGCCCAAAGAGAGACTTTTTTAAAAGTCTTGTAATATGCTATGTAGAAAGTTACTGTTATGTCTACCCTAATATTATATGCTAAAAGTATAGGCTCTAGTGTCAAATATAATGCTGTATAAACTGTTCTTTTGATTTCACAAGTAATGATTAATGGAAATTATTTTCCAGTTTAATGACCATTACTCCACAGTAAATCTAAATCCTCCTTCTTCACAACAAGGAATTGGTAAGTGTTTTTGAAGTTTTCTACATGTAAAACATGTTAACTTTCCTGCATAGTAGGAAAGTTTGTTTGAAAGAAAGGTAGTTTATTTCTAATTGATTTTTTGGGACACTCAGTATATTTATTTACAAACATTTGCTTGTAGACCCTGTTAACTCAGTAGACAGCACTGCAGTCTCACAGCACAGAAAAAATAGTAACTGCTCCTTTTCTGTGCTCCTTTCCCGCCCTCCTGCCCTCTTCCCTCTCACTGTCAGCACTTGGCTGTCTTTCACAGCTCTGCCAACACTTGCTTTCTTTAATGTTACTGACTTCTCAGTTATCAAACATTATAGGTATCTTACGTTTGTTATATTTAATGGAGAGCAAGGAGAATAGTACAGAAAAATAAGTCAGAAGTGTGAGAAGGAATAAACCATGTTTTACTCTTTGACCATAAAATCTTTGGATTTTTTTTCTAAGTGAAGTAGGAAGCCACTGGAGAGTTTTGAGCAAATGACCAAAATGATCTGAGAGAGTTTTTTTTTAAGATTCTGTGGATTGCTATATGGAGAACCGACTGTATAAAAAAACAAGGGTAAACACAGAAAGGTGATTAGCATGCTATTAAAACTATTTAAGTGGATATTGATAGCTGTGAAACCTTTTCTAAACTCTAGGCTTGTATTTCTGATTGGATAGTGATAAGCTCTTATAGCTATGATATCTGACATTAAAAACCCAGTATATCTGAAATAAACGCTATTCTCCTTTCGATATCTCTGATAGTCATCTCCATTATTCTGCTTGTCAAGATTCAGAGTATCAGCAATAATTTTAACTTCCCTCTGTAGTTATAATTAAATTCAGCTAGGCATCAATCAAGCTTTGTCAGTTTTTAAAAATACTTCTTTTTCTATTCTTAGTGATAGTATAGTGTTTCCAGCTCATAACCGTTCACAAGGAATGTTGTAGTGACCCCCAACTGATGTTTTCGTCCTCTCGGCTTACCTATAAGCCACATCTCCACCTTCTTCAAGCACAATGTGACTATCATCTGCTTTGTCAAACATTTCAGTGACGTTCATTGACTGCCACATCTTACTTTTCTAACTTATCATCAGTATAATCAATTTAAAAGCAAATTACCTGTCTTTGATCAGACTGAAGAGTTCGGCGTATCTCAAGTGTGCCCAGACTGTTTTACTTGCAACCTCCAAATTCCATCTTTATCTTTGAGAGTAACTTCTCACCCATAAAGCCTTTATTTCCGCCTTCTACCTTCCATCCCCAAAAATCTCACCGCTTTTCTGAACCTCTTTTTTAAAAATTATGTTTATATTCTACATAATATAATTGTTTATGAATATATAAACAACATCTTTTGGATCTTTTAGGATAAGGACTTGCTTTATATTTACTTTGAATTTCTCAGAGCACTTAAAATACTTTTTTATACAGCAATATATTTTGTTTATAGAGTGATTAGGAATTTTATGTATACTTCATAGGAACTTTTAAAAAGAAAATAAAACTCATTTATACAAAGGGAAATTCAAGATTTTACTTCTTTCGGAATCTATGTATTTTGTCTGTTTAAGTCTTATGGTTAGGAAGTGAAGTTGGTAAAGAAAAAAATAAAAAAGGCAGTGAGAGAATCAGATGTCTGTCATCAGCTCATCCTGCTGGCCTGTGTCTGACTATTTGCTGACTGAGCTTTGCTCAGAGTGAAATAATGGATGTTAAAAATTTATAAATTTCAAAGTTGCACAAAGAACATTTTCTGTGTCAGGTACCAACTAACTAGCTCTGTATATGGGAAAAATACTTACACTTTATGTCACTTGTTTCAGATAAGCCATTTGATGCTATAGATTTTAAACTGTTGAGTAATAGTTGATTTTAAAGAGATAGTGAAAAGTATTTTCACATTCAGTTTTAAGTAATGAATAATGAATGAAAACTGGTATAGATTTTTTTCTTATGCCAACCTTGGAGTCAACAAGCAAATCTACAAGTGAAGTTGATTTATAAATTTTCTTTCAAAACTGTGGAAAACTCTTTTCACAGATTCCTCAAAGGTTTTGAACACTGCTAAAACCATATTTTGTAATTTTGCAATAATAGCTGGATAAATTTGGCCTATACAGCCTCTCAGATGCAGCATTCTCCCTCTCCATATCCATTGCTGTGGTAATAGGTAAAGGACATTTTCTAACTGTTGGATAATATATTCTTCCCCTGTTGGTTTCATTACTTCTAGATGCTTCTTTTCATCCACTTTGTACATGTTTTCCAAAGTAACCTTACAAAGCAGTTTAAGTCATGTTATATCTGTATGTGACAATACTTAATGGTTTCCTCTTATCTGTTTAAGTCTACATTCTATAGTGAGACATTCAGTAGTCTTTGCAGGCTCGTTGTCATGAACTCTTGCTTAATATATCTTTATTATTTCAGTGCCCCTTATAACTTGAATGGATTTATTCAAGTTAGAGTTTGCTATGCAGATTTGTCTCTGGACATGCATGCTATTCTCTTTATTTGAGATGTTTTACCCTAGTTTCTCTTCTATACACTGGAGTTCAAATTACTTATAAGTATGGCCTAAGTTAGAGTTTACCTTTCCACAGTACCAAGGACAATGCCCTATGTGTATGAAGAATACATTTAAATATCTGCTAAATAGATAAGTGATTTAATGTTAATTTATTTATTTTGTGAAGTATACAGTAATCTAGTAGATTGTTTTATATAACACGAATACAATGATATTTTAATATTTACATTCTTCAGGAAACTTATTTGGGAAGTCAGAAGGAGAAGATGCCTTCACATTTTCTTTTTCATCAGACTCTTCTCACACATTTGGAGCTGGAAAAGATGACTTTAGTTTTCCATTTTCTTTTGAACAGGATCAAAACACAATGTCTTCTTCCTCAAAAGATTTTTCATCCTCACAAAATAAAACACAATTTATGCTTTTTTGAATTATTTTTGAACTATTTAATAACTGTAAAAATTTGTATATCACTGAATGCAAGATACATTTTTGTCAATTAAAGTAGTAATTGTTACTACAGTTGATTGAAGTTGATTGAAGTTATTTTGATTGAAGTTATTTAAATATTGAATATTTTATTTTTATTTGTGACACTAGCCAATCATTACTTACTTTGATTTTGACTTTGTAGGCCCTATCAGATAATCCTTGTATCTTAGAGATGTCAATACTTCTTTCATAAATTTTTTAAGTAATATTAAGTCTGTTTCTCCTTAGAATTTGAGTTTTAGTCTAGTAGTACTTTAGTTATTTTGATAACAAGAGTGCCTTCAAACTATCAGAAGACCTTTTTTTTTTTTTTTTTTTGGTTTTTCGAGATAGGGTTTCTCTGTGTATCCCTGGCTGTCCTGGAACTCACTCTGTAGACCAGGCTGGCCTCGAACTCAGAAATCTGCCTATCTCTGCCTCCCAAGTGCTGGGATTAAAGGCGTGTACCACCACTGCCCGGCTCAGAAGACCTTTTAATGATAACTGTGCAGAATTCATACTTTAGCCATTAAAAATTTTGAAATCACTGGGTTTTAGTTATGCTTTTTTGGCAGGATGCAGAATGGTATTCTGATTATAATTTTAAAAAATTCATGTCAATGACAGTAAAAGTATGTTATTTTCTTTTAAATACAACAGTAAAATTCCAATTTTGTCAATTATGCTAATATGTCTTTAAGAAAGTGAAAAGTGAGAGACTTAATATTTGAAGATTGTATTGTTATATAACTGGTTGTCCTGGTTAAACCGTTTTTGAATAAAATTTTTTTGTTTTTCATCTTCAACAAGGAACATTTAATATTAACATTTCATATTTTGTTTCACATTTATATTTCATGCATGTTTTTTATATTTGTTGATTATATAGCTAAATTAAGAAATTTAAAATTTGATGAAATTATATATATTGCATAATTTTATATGCTTCTCAAATTGAGTTATCAAGTAATAAAAAGAGTATCACTGGATCTTTTGATGCATAATTACTGGCAGATTTTATTTATTTACTTTACATTTTTAAAAAGATTTTATTTAATCTTTTTTACAGTCCAGATTTTATCCCCCTCCCTCTGACTGTTCTACATCCCATACTTCCTTCCCCCACCCAGTCTCCACGAGGATGTCCCCACCTCCCTCCCTCCCTCCCTCCACCCCACCAGACCTCCCTACTCCCTGCGGCCTCCAGTCTCTTGAGGGTTAGGTGCATCTTATCTGACTGAGTCCAGACCCGGTAGTCCTCTGCTGTATATGTGCTGGGGGCCTCATATCAGCTGGTGTATGCTGCCTGGTTGGTGGTTCAGTGTCAGATCTCAGGGTCCAGGTGAGTTGAGACTGCTGGTCCTCCTACAGGGACACCCTTCTCCTCAGCTTCTTCCAGCTTTTTCCTAATTCAACCACAGGGGTCATCATCTTCTGTCCATTGATTGGATGCAAATATCTGCACCTGACTCTTTCAGCTGCTTGTTGGGTCTTTCGGAAGACAGTCATGATAGGCCCCTTTTTGTGAACACACCATAGCCTCAGTAATAGTGACTGACAGATTTTTAAGCCATCATCTTTTTTTTTTTCCTACATCTGGTCAAACTGCAGAGAAAATCTGATTGGTTTCTCCTTTTTGCCAACAGGAAGTTCAAAGCTTTTATGCATCCCTTGCCCCTAATCATTACTTAAAACTTTCTAAAGCCATTCTCAAGACATTTTAAGCTTAGACTTTTCTCCCCAGAAATCTTTATTATATGAGCAGAAAATTGTTTCTTACTAGATTATGGTGCATGTATGTAGAATCATCATTCTCAACATGCAAGGCAGAATTTGAGTGAAGATCTGTGAATATCTACATGTCACAGTTTAGTGAATTAAGCCTTTCCAAAGACTTCAGGGTACTGATCTAATGGGTGATAGAATTTAAGACCACTTTAGAATGGATATTTTGAATATTTATTTGTATGAATGTTTTCTGGCATATATGTCACTATGTCTAGTGCCTGCAAAAGTCAGAAGAGGGTGCCAGATTCCCTGGGACTGGAGTTACAGAGAGTTGTGAGGCACCATGTAGGTGCTGCGAACTAAATCCAGGTCCTCTGAGAAAGCAGCCAGTGCTCTTAACTTCTGTGCCATCTATCCGGCCTCAGAAAAAATGTGTATGTGTGTGTGTGTGTGTACACACACACACATATACACACAAACCTTCAATAACTGATTAAAAGGATGAAAAAGAATTCTAGTTTAAAATTTAGAGTTGTACAGTTACATGATATTCTTTGAATAAATATAAACATAAATGGAAATATATCTCTTTGTGAAAAAATGTTTTTAAAAAGAGTTTTACAAGATAGGATACTGTATAGTGTGTGCGCATGTGTGTGTGTGTGTGTGTGTGTGAGTGACTATGATCTAAGCACACTATATCCATGGATGAGAATATCATAAAACTCATGAACATGGTATGTACTCACTGTTAAGAGGTTATTAGCCCAAAAGTTTGAAATACCCAAGAGTCACTTCACAACAACAGTAGTTCTGAGTGTGACATCCCAAATGGAGGGCTTGGAGAAAGGACTGAAGGAGCTGAGGGAGTGTGCAGCCCCAGGGAGGTAGCAACAGTGGCAACTGGCCTGACCCCCCGATACTTCGGGAGACCGATCCACCAACTAATGAATACATATGGAGAGACCCATGGTGCTGGCCACAAATGCAGCAGAGGAGGGTCTTGTTATCCATCAGGGGGAGGAGAGGCCCTTGGGCCTGAGGGTGTTAGATCCCCCAGTATAGGAGAATGACAAGGAGGAAAGACGAGAGTGGGTGGGTGGGTGGGAGGGTGGGTTGGAGAATATCCCCATATTGGCAGGGGGAAGGCGGAGGGAATGGGAAGGTTCCAAAGGGGAGATCTGAAACATTTGAAATGTAAATAAAATATGAAAATAAAAAAAAAACCTCATCTGTATAATGCATATATGCTTTAAAACTCTGCAGTTTTTGGTTTTGTATCAGATACCTTTTATAAGGCATGCCATAGATTTTATATGATAAAGATATTGTATCTGTAGGAGAAAAATATGATTTAGAATTGGGTTGTTTTAAGAGACTCAAAGTCAGGTGGTGGTGGTACTATATGTCTTTAATCCCAGCACTTAAGAGGCAGAGACAGACAGATCTCTGTGAGATCAAGGTCAGCCTGGTCTACAGTCTGAGTTCCAGGACAGCCAAGACTGCACAGAGAAGCCCTGTCTTGAAAAACAAACAAAAAATTCTCAAAATTTGTTTTTTTTAATTTTAGTAATATGTAAACCACTTGTATGGTTAGATTTATTATATATCAATAAATGAGACAAAATGGTGTTTTTAAAATATCTAGTGCGTGTGCACATGTCATTTTGAAGATGATTGAATAATTCAGTCTTGCAAACAGGAACATATAACATGATCGAGAAGCCAAAACTCAGGAACTAACAAAATAATACTACAATAAAAGTTATATTTTTTCATAGACTATACTGATGTACTGTAGAAAAGACACTGGTTTCTTTTTTAAAGGAAATTTGAAGTATGAACTGAAAAGCCTAAGGAATGATTCATTGAAGAAGTAGGTTGGTTATTAGGGCTTTGAAAGTATGTAGATTATAAATGCTCAAGAATAAGTTGAGAGTGTTAGTGTACATTTTTGTTAATTAATCAGCTAATTAATTGACCACTGGGGATTGATAGATCACGACTGACAGAGGTGACCTGGAAATAAAACAGACAGTCATCTCCAGAAGCAAAATGTCCTTTTATCAGAACAGCTGAGGGCCGCATCTTTCTGCAGGAGTAGAGATTGTGTGCACTTAGTACCAAGGGGCTTGGGGCTTTATAGACCAGATAGGGGGAACTTTGAGGATGGAAATGCCCATGTGCAGGTCAGTTCCTCTACAGTCTTTCAGTGGTAGATCCTAGTGGGGTTTGGTATTCTGCTCTACTGATCAGAAGCTTCCACAAGTGTTACCAGTCTACTCTTCTATCTGGAGTTTTCAGTCCACCTGAGGCCTTTATTCAGTTCAGGGATTGAATCCAGAGCCTTGTCCATGTAGACTCTACCACTAAATTACTTACAACTCTGAATTGATGGCATTTGTATTTGTGTATTTATTTCTTTGTTTTGTTATATGAGTAGTATGTGTGATGCATTCATGCTGGTGTTCAGGTAAGTATGCCCATGCATGTGCCTTTATCTCTTTCTACTGAATTGTCTTGAGACAGAATCTGTCACTGAACCTGTAGCTCTTGGTTTTGAGTACCCTGGCTGACTGGCCACTTGAGTTCCCAGGATCCTCAGGCATATGCAGTCACATCCAGCTTTTTGCGTGGGTGCTGGAGATCTGCGTTTACATCCATCCTCATGCTTGCATAGCAAATACTGTTAGCGACTGAGCCATCCCCCAGGCCCCAGTTGATGGCATTGTGGCATTGCATATTTTGTTGACCAACTCTAATGACTAATGTTTAGCAGGATTTCAATAAACACTTAATAGAGTTGAGCTGAATTGGTAGAGGAGACAGGGAAAGCTTTCCAGGTAAAGGAAAAACCATTGGCCAAAGAAAAATAAATACTATGTATGAAGAAAAGTAGTCTTACTGGACTAAAGAAAAACAGGAAATTGAGTTTAATAGATATTGTAGAACTCATATTTGGTAGATCATGATGTATTTGACCTTGTATTCTGAGAACAATAAGGACAGTAAAACAATTTATATGTTAGATATGAGAAAACAAGTGTCCAGAGCTGAAGACAATAGACCATCAGTAAAGTGTTTGCCATGCAAGCATAAAGAACTGAATTTGATCTTCTGATTCCACATAAAACAGTTAGTGCTTGTAATCCTAGCACCAGAGAGGCAGAGACAGGAAAATCCCTGAAATTCATTGGCCACCCAGCATTGCATAATGGACAAGTTCTAGGGAAGGAATAAATCTTGCCTCAAACCAGAACAAATGTGAATGACATCTGAAAAACAATACCCAAGGTTGGTCTCTTACCTGCATACACACACATTCACAAAATGGAATAACCAGAGAAATTATACTGATAATACAGTCTGTCAAGTGTTAAGAGAACCTAAAGATAAACCACATAGAAGGCAGTTGCAATTGTCCAGGTGTGTGGACATCATAACTAATTGACCTATGATATGATTCTACTGGCACTGAAAATTAGAAAAAATATCTTATTTAAAGATTCATTTGACTAAATATCATCTTGATATCAGGTAAAAAGAAAATTACCTTTTGCAGGTTGTGTTCTGTTTAATCATCAAGTCTTCCAATAGCAGGAGCTTGTGCAGTGTTTCTAATTTAAAAATAATTTTGTGCACACCAGTGTGCGTGCACATGCCCACATACACCTACGGTGACTAGAACTTAGTGCTGGATATCTTTACTGATCACTGTCCACTTAGGATAAACTTCAAATGGGAAAGTATTCCTTTAAAGATAATCTGCTGTTGTCTTAAAATTACAAACATGCTTTCAATTTTGAGATTGAGCCTTACATAGCCCAGGTTGGCCTTGAATTTGGTAGGTAGCCAAAGATGATCTTGAACTCCTGATCTTCCTATTTCCATCTCTCAAGTTCTGGGAATATAGTCATATGCCACCACTTCCAATGAGTGTCCCCATTTTTAGTAAAATTTCAGAAACATGGGTGCGAATTCCAGAGTCCACTAACACATTTGGAAGAAAAATAATCACTGTATATCAAATTTTGTTTAAGAAGGAAAGCTATTTTAATAGAAGCAGGATAATCTTGTCCCTAGTTAGGAAAGATTTTATAAGAATATAATACTTCCTAAAAGTAGTCAAGACTCTCATTTTCAAAGTACATGTATATCTCTAATCATACACTAGCTTCAAGAACATGACTGCTGAAGGAACACACACCTCTACCTATGTGTGTACATGTCAGTGTCTGATAAAAATTAAACATGAATTTATACAAGTAATTCAGCAACATGTGTTTATCCTGTGTGTGTGCTTTGGATGCTGAGAGTTTGTATGTTAAACCCAGAGGGTCCATATGCTAAAAGCTTAGTCCCCAGGGGAGACACTCTACGAGGTGATGGGAGTTTTAAGAGTGAGAAGTTATTGGGTCATTGTGGCATTAGGGACATGGGACCCTGCTACCTTATCTCTGCAGTTTTGATCAAAATGTTTTCATTTGCATCTACTTGTGCTCTGCATGGAGTACCCATCTGCCTCCCTCACCAGAGAATGAAACAGTTCTCCTCTATGCCTAAGCTTGCACTTGGAACTTCCAAACTGAACTCAATAACCCCTTTCTTCTGAGTTAGTCTTTTCATGATTCTGAGTAGTCTTCTGTTATTTGTAACTGCTGGATGTCATTATCTACAATGTATAAATATTTTCCTGTTCAATCTTAATATTTAATATAGTTTCATGAATAAAATATTTTTAGTTAGTTTGTCAAGTAGAACATTTTAGTTTCCTGTGTCTCTTGTTGTAAATTATCACAGCAATTTTAAATTAAACAACATTCTGAGGTCTGTAGTACAAAAACTGATTTTAGTGGGCTGGAATCAAGATTTAGTCAGCAAGATTTGCTTTCTCTTGAGGCTCTGAAGGAGAATCTGTTCTGTGCCTCCTCCATCTTCTGATCGCTGCTGACATTCAGCTTGTGGCACATCAATCTATACAAACAGGACCAGTGGCATGCATCTCTCCACATGTCCATCTGGATTTATGTTAAAGAGGTAAAGGTCAGGATTGTGGAGATGGAAGATTAATATTGTAGGGTGAGTTGGCAGGCTGAATATTCAGGTAAAATTTGATACTGGAATCAAGTTTAAAACCTACAGGACAAGAAAGACAGGAAACTCAAGCTGGGTTTCTATACTGGGTTCTTGAAACTAAGATCTCTGTCCTATGAGAAATGACAAACTGCTCTTAAGGTCTTCAATTGACTGGATAAGGTCTGCTCACGTAGTAGATGATAATTTGCTTTATGCAAAATCTTTTGATCTCAACATCCGTCACTAACCAGCTTGGTGGCTCATACTTGCAGTCCCAACTTCTCAGAAGGCTATGGCTGGAGGATCACTTTAGACCCTAGTAGTTTGGGAGGAGCCTGGGAACTATAACAAGACATGATCTCTTAAAAGTGGGGAGAAGGGGCTGTGCATGCTGGTATACATATTTAATCCCAGTACTCTGGACGTTACAGAAGCAGATGTGGGGACATCTCTTTGGATAGCTGAGTTCAAAGCCAGCTGTCTTACATAGTGAGTTCTAGTCATCCAGGCTATATAATAAGACTGCCTCAAAGGAAAAGTAAGTTAATCTCATTTTTAAAAAATATCTTCACAACAAAAATTAGAGGAAGTGTTTGGCCATTGGTTGTCATACTCAGTTAATAAGATTACTTATCACAGCTGGCATCTTCAGATTTCTCTCTTCTTCCTTGGTGTGTCCTCCCTGCACATGAAATCTTTGCTACCCTTTATAAGGATGTGCAGTGCCTTTAGGATCTGTTTGACATGATTCCAACTATCACCCCAGCTCAAGATCCTCGACTTAATGATACTGCCATATGAAGTAACATTCACGGATTCCAGGAAATAGGTTGTGTGTGTCTGAGGGAGGGACTCACTTTTCAGCCTAGGACACAATAATTTTTTGGTCCTTAGTCTTGTCAAAATAAATGTTTTCCACGCTTACCTCCTGCCTCCATAACACTCTAAGCATGATTATGCTGCTGTCTTATGTGTGGATAGATGAATTGATGCTTCTCTACGTCCCACTTCATCTACCCAAGTTCTCGCTTGACTTTAGATTTTTATGTAGTTTTGTCATTTTGGTTGTGAGCCTTTAATGAATGAGCCATCTCTCCTGTTTTTAAAGGTTTATTTTTATTTTATTTGTATGAATGTTTTGCCTGTATGTATGTGTACCACATGTGTGCCAATGTAGGCCAGAGATTCCCCTGGAACTGGAATTACAGATAGTAGTGAGCTGCAGTGAGAGTACTGTCAGCCTAACTCAGTCCTCTGAAAGAACAACAACTGCCCTCAACCCCTGAGCAATCTGACCAGCTCCAGTTTGGGGTTCTTTATATACAGTAAACTCTTCTTCTTTGTGGCATGTAGTTTCATGAATTTTGATAAAGAATCCTTTATCCACTCCCACAGAAAATAGTTCCATCACACCAACACACACACACACAACCCTTTTAATCAACTCTTTTTTTTTTCTTTGTTTTTGTTTTTGTTTTTGTTTTTTCCAGACAGGGTTTCTCTGTGTAGCCCTGGCTGTCTTGGAACTCACTCTGTAGACCAGGCTGGCCTCGATCTCAGAAATCCACCTGCCTCTGCCTCCCAAGTGCTGTGATTAAAGGCATGTGCCACCACTGCCCGGCCAGAATGTCATATAATAGAAATATAGAATGTGCATCTTTCAGGATCTGGCTTCTTTCACATACAAAATGCATTTATGCTTTAGCTACAGTATTACATATGCATAGACAGGTCATTTCTATTGCTAGGTTTGGTCCATTGTATATTTACAGTATATCTTATCTGTCAGCCTGTGTTGTTTCACAGCTTTTGTAACTTTCAATAATTATAAAGTTCCATAAATACCCATTTATGTGGATATCTTAGTCTATGTGTGCTAGAAACTGATCAACTGGGCAACATGTGAACAAATACTTATTTCTAGAAGCTTGCCATCAGCTAGGTAGCTTATAAGCAGACACACATTTCTCATAGTCTTGGAGGCTGGGAAGACCACATCCAACACTTTGGGAGCTTGGTGTCTGGTGGAGGTTGGCCTTCTAATCGTGTCTGATTTATTGTAGCTGTGCCATTATGTGGTAGGGAGAGTCTGTCTCCTTCAGGACTCTGATCTGAAGAGAGCCCCTGTACCCTGTCACCTCTGGGACTAAGATGTCAGTATATGGAATTTACAGGGATATAAGGCTTCTGACTAGAGCAGTATGTGTTTATTTCACATGCCTAAGTGCCCAGGGGTGCTTTCTAAAGTGGCCGTATCATTTTATATTCCACCAGCACTCTGAGCATTTCAGCCTTGACAGCAGTTAGTATTATCAGCTTTAAATTTTTTCAACACTGTTTGACTAGATGTGGTGATGCATGTAGTGCTTGAAAGCCAGAAGCAACAGGTCATGTGCTCCGGGCCAGCCTGTGCTACATACAGAACAGAGTTCAGGACATAGTTTGCTCAGTGTTTTTATTTTGAATGGCTTTGAATTTTCTTTTTCTGTATAATACAATCCTTTATTTTTCTTTTTAGTATATTATGAGTGACATTGATTTTTTTTTTTTTTTTTTTTTGAGGCAGGGTCTCTCTATGAAGTCCTATTGGTGCTGGAACTCAATAAGTAGACCAGGCTGGCCTTGAACTCACCGAGACCCACATGTCTCTGCCTTCCAAGCCCAGCTGACATTTTTTTAAATGTTGAGAACCTTACAAGTTTATTATTGTTACTCTGTGAAAAATTAGCTTCTGATTTATTTTGTTTTTAACTTCATAAATTTATAGTAATCATTTCCTACCTTCTCTTTGTTTTGGTCTTATTTTTTCTCTCTTGCTTTTGTTTTTCTTTTTTTTATTTTTTTTCGAGACAGGGTTTCTCTGTGTAGTCCTGGCTGTCCTGGAACTCAACTCTGTAGACCAGGCTAGCCTCAAACTCAGAAATCCACCTGCCTCTGCCTCTCGAGTGCTGGGATTAATTTTTGTTTTTCAAAGAGGGTTTCACTATGTAGCTCTGGCTGACTTCAAGCTTGTTATGTAAACCAGGCTCTCCTGGAACTCACAGAGATTGCATGTGTCTTATAATCTTTTTCTTTTCTTTTTCCCAGTTAAACTAGGTTTGTTTGTTTGTTTGTTTATTTATTTATTTATTTACATCCCAAATGCTATCCTGCATCCTTCCTAGCCCATCTCCCCTCCCCTTGGCCTCTGAGAGGGGATCCCCAACCCCACCCCTGAGTGTTTCTCCACCCTGATTCATCAAGTCTCTGCAGGATTAGGCACATCCTCTCCCACTGAGGCCAGACATATGTGCAAGGGCTTGGGGGTAGGCTCAGATCAGCCCATGTATGCTCTTTGTTTGATAGCTCAGTCTCTAGGAGCTCCCAAGGGCCCAGGTTACTTGACACTGTTGGTCTTCCTGTGGGGTGTGCCATCCCCTTAAGGGCCTTCAATCCTTCCCCTTACTCTTCCGTAAGGAAGAGTGTCCAATGTTTGTCTGTGGGTATATACATCTGTCTCAGTCAGCTGCTGGGTAGAGCCTCTCAGAGGACTGCTATGCTATGCTGCTGTCTGCAAGCAAACATAGTATCATTAATAGTGTGAGGGATTAATGCCTGCCCATGGGATGGGTCTCAAAATGGGCCGGTCACTGGTTGGCCATTCCTTTAGTCTCTGCTCCATCTTTGTCCCTGCATTTCTTTTAGAGAGGACCAATTTGGAGTCAAAAGTTTTGTAGGTAGGCTGGTGTCCCCATTCCTCCACTGAGGGGTCCTGTCTAGCTACTGGAAGTGGTCTCTTCCCGTTCAATATCCCCACTGTTGGGCATTTCAGCTAAGGTCACCTGTATTGACTCGTGGGAGCCTCCCTCATTCCAGGTCTCTGGTACTTCCTAGAGAACCACCCAACCCCCAACCCTCACCCTCCACCCCTGGGAGCTGCATATTTCTGTTCATTCTCCTGGCCCTCTGGGCCTCTCTCCTGTCTCTCCCATGCCTGATCCTACCCACCCCCCATATTTCCCTCACACAGGGGAAATTTTTCTGAACAGAACAAAAATGGCTCAGACACCAAGGTCAAGAATTAATAAATGGGACCTCATGAAACTAAAAAGCTTCTGTAAGGCAAAGGACATTGTCAATAGGACAGAATGTCAGCCTACAGATTGGAAAAAGATCTTCACTAACCATCTGACAGAGGGCTAATATCCAAAACACATAAATACTCAAGAAGTTAGACTTCAAAAAACCAAATAACCCAATCCAAAAAAAAAAAAAAATGGGTACAGAACTAAATAAAGGAATCTCGAATGGCTGAGAAGTACTTAAAGAAATGTTCAATGTAAGGGAATTTCAAATCAAAACAGCCCTGAGATTCTACCTTACTCCAATCAGAATGGCTAAGATCAAAAACTCAGGCAACAGCACATGCTGGCGAGGATGTGGAGAAAGAGGAACACTTCTGCATTGCTGGTGAGATTGCAAACTTGTACAACCACTCTGGAAATCAATCTGGAGGTTTCCCAAAAAATTGGAAATAGTTCTACCTAAAGACCTAACTATACTGCCCCTGAGCATAGACCCAAAAAATGCTCTACCAAACCCCAAGGACATGTGCTCCACTATAGTCATAGCAGCCTTATTTGTAATAGTCAGAAACTGGAAGCCACCCAGATGTCCCTCAACCAAAGAATGGATACAGAAAAAGTGTCTTATAATCTTAAAGGAAGCTAACTGTTTGAGAGCATTCTTTTATTCTAGTAATTGTTGAGTGCATTCTCTAGTACATAGTGGTATAGATATTCTTCTTGGTATTGCTTTAACTCTCTCAATCATCTATCTCTAATCATTCTCTGTATATTTTTAAGTACTACTTTATCAAAGTTTAGTGTTCTTATTTTCATATAAAAGTGTATTTAAGGGCTGGAGAGATGGGTCAACTGCTATGAGCACTGTCTCCTCTTCCAGGGGATCTAGGTTCAACTCTCAGCATCCATGTGGCAGTTTGTCACCATCTATAACTCCAGTTTCAGAGGCACTAACATCCTCTTTAGTGATCTCTGGGAACCAGGCATGTACATGGACATATATGCAGGCAAAACACCCATACACATAAAATAAAAACAATTGTTAAAGTTTGTTTACATTCTCTTTGGGACCACCCATGACTCTTGAATTCTGTAAGGCTTATTGTTTATTTTCATGTAATTGGGGGATTATCCAAGGATGCTTTTGTCATTGGCTTCAAGTTTCTTTTTATATTTTTAGGGACTGTATTATGGCCTGGAATATGGTGTATCTTGATAAATGTAACTGGTACACTCAAGACAGCTTTCTAGTGAGTAGTTCTATTTTTAATTTTTAAAAACACTTTCTTATTTAAAATAACATTCCTCGCCGGGCAGTGGTGGTACACGCCTTTAATCCCAGCAGAGGCAGGTGGATTTCTGAGTTCAAGGCCAGCCTGGTCTACAGAGTGAGTTCCAGGACAGCCGGGGTACACAGAGAAACCCTGTCTCGAAAAAAAAAAAAATTAAAATAACATTCCTACTACCCTACATTCACACTAACAGTGGACACAAGCTCTCTTTTCTCCACAGTTTTGCTAACATTTTTTCTCTTTTGGTAATAGTCATGTTGGTGCAGCCTTGGATGACTTGGAACCTGGGATTGTGGGCACTGGTCTGGTGCTGGGGAGAATGGCAGACTGGATCCAAACGAATAGGCTTTCAGTCTGAGGTTGCCAGGGCTGGCAGGTGTTAAGATAGATCTGTAGCTCAGATTCCTGGAATTTGGAATGCAGCATGGGGTTGCCAAGTCATCCTGGAATCAGGGTTCACTGATGTGGACTTGGAGCTTCTCTTAGTAGCATAGCTGAATGTTCACTATAGCCTCTTTCTTCTGTGATCTCCTGGAGTCTTTATCTCTGGAAATATTTATCTTTGACACTAACACTTAGTGTCATATTGAAACTCTTAGACTGAAGTATGTCCACTTAAATTGGATTAACGTTCTTTAGAGTTCCCAAAACATATGGTCGCCATGCAGAAAGCACTTGACTTGATTGTAGTTAAGCACTTGATTCAGTATGGGTATTAAGGCAGTTTACTGTTTAGCTGAATTTCCCCCCAGTATCCTGATACATTTAAAATAGTGTAATTCATATCAGACAAAGCTCGGGAAATAAGGTCTGCTCATATACTGTACATTGGTGCACTTCGGCCCATTTAAAGAATGAGACAAAAATCCTTGGACTGTGTGGCTCCACACCAAAAGTAGTGCTCTCCCTGCTCTGCCGACTTGAGTTCTGAATCCTCTTGATGAATGGAAAATATAAAGGTTAATTTTTTTAAAAATTGTTTTCAGTTGATTATGTATTCGGATTTCAGGTGCTATAAGTATGATTATGTGTAGGTGGGTATATTGGCGCATGCGCACATGGAAGCCAGAGGGCAACCTCGGAACCTCAGCTGTTGTTCCTCAGGTTAGTTCTTGCCCTCCCCGCCTGCCTGCCTGCCTGCCTGCCTTCTTTCCTTCTTTTTTTGGACAAGTTTTTCTCTCTGCCCTGGCGTTCACCAAGGCTAGGCTCACTGGCCAATGAGCCTGGCCCAGCTCTTCAATACTGACATTGCACCTCCAGGCCCAGCCTTTGTATAATGTGGGTTCTGTCTCCCTAGCTCTGACAATTTTTAAAAACTCTCCGTATGTTTTCCAAGCTGCCTCGAACTTACAGCCTTCCACCTCTGCTTCCCAAGCAAGGATTTCAGGTATGTGCCACCGCTCCCAGGGAAACGTTCTGACCTTCTGAAGGAATGAATGAACAAGTGACGTATACCTGAAAGACAGGAACGCTGGCATGTCGATGCTTCCCTTTGGATGTCAGCTGCTGTCATGTAACCTGCCTCAGAGGCTCTAAGGCTCACTTAGAAACCTCTCAGTCATCTCGTTTACATTTTGCTCTTGATTTCTCCAAAGCTGACACGAGTCACATGCAATCAAGTCTGTACTCCTGGTGAACAAGCCTTGTCCTAATAGCCAATGGCTGACACCACGTTGTCCGCAGCTCAGCGGGTCCTTCTAGAACATAACCGTTTTGTAAGGCACGTTTAATGTTTTCATAGAATCATTAGACCCTTTTATCTAAAACAATTAAAAACCCTAACCCTAACAATTAATAGCTAACATAAAACTCACATTCAACTCTGTCAAGACATAAATACATACGATCAAAATGAAAAGTTTTAACAGTAAATTTACTCTCTGTGGTGCTGTTACTGCTTTTATGTTATGTAATCACTCATAGGCAAACACTTTCACTGAGTTATTCTCTATCATTGCTGGTTTTAATTTTAAAATATAAATTAAACATTAGTGTTTTGTGTCCATACTACATTTCTAGTGGTATTATGATTACACAAAAAGTGTTTTTAATAAAAAATTACAATTACTTAAAAAAAAAAAAACCTTTAACCCCACCCAATAATGTTTTATTGGTAAAACATTCACAAAGTAAAATGAACCATCTTAATCACTTTCGTCCCTCTTCTCAGCAGGCTTCATTTTTCCCGTTTTCAGTTAACTGCAGTCAGCCATAGCTAAAAAGGTTAAATGTAAATTCCATAAATCAACAGCTATAGATGGTGGTGCCCTGTTCTGGGCAGCTTGGAATATCGTATCACGTGGTTCCACTTCACCAGGATGTGAATCGTTCTTAGAGGGGAGACTGCCACATGATATTACGATATACAGTTACAATTAGTCTACTTTGTTGCCGCTGCTGTTAATCTCTTCACATTATGAATTACATTATATCTTGATGTATGTACCAGGGTGTGTGTGTGTGTGTGTGTGTTTCAGGCATTATATCTAGGGTTCTTGGGAAATAGTTCCCAGAAATATTTCCTATTTGAAATAAGCAGTTTATTAAGAATGAACTGTATGTAAATTCTTTAATACTGTATGGACTTCTCTTTATACAACTGAAATTCTATCCCCATTAAGTAACTCTCCGTTTCATCTTTCTTGAGTCTCTGGCAAATACCATTTCTGTTTTCAGTTTCTATGAATTTTGTCTACTTCAAGCTCCTTTGTAAGCAGGGGGCCAATTTTGTCTTTTTGTGACCAAAAAGGTTATTACATTTAGCTGTTCTTGCTGTCCTTGAGGTGTATTGTTGTAGCGTTTGCCCTGATGTTCTCCTGCTTGGGGCCCAAATAACACTTTACTCTGTGTGTGTGTGTGTGTGTGTGTGTGTGTGTGAGAGAGAGAGAGAGAGAGAGAGAGAGAGAGAGAGAGAGAGAGATTTCATCAATCCGTTCCTCTGCTGATGGATTCTACTCCTCTTGGCTCTTGTGGCTTGCCTCCTTTGGTTTTGTAGCACATTTTGAAATCAGGTAGTATGAATCTTCCAGCTTTGTTCTCTTTCCAGATTGTTTAGACTCTTGAAATTCACTGCACTTTTGGAAACCTATGAAATATTTTTCTATTTATGCACAAAATTCTCACTGAAACTTAATGGGGATTGTGCTGAGTCTGAACATAGCTCTGGGTAGTACTGAGACCTTGGTGTTCAGCCTTTCAGTCATGGATGTGGGATTGGTTCCCATTGCTTTACGTCTTCTTTCATTTCTTTCAAAAATGTTTTGCAGTTTTGGTATACACATCTTTTGTGGACCCTTTTTGGTTAGGTGTATCCCTAAGCATTTTCTTTTTTGTTGCCATTGTAAGTAGAATTGTTTTTTTGTTTTTTTGGGTTTTTTTGGTTTTTCGAGACAGGGTTTCTCTGCATAGCCCTGGCTGTCCTGGAACTCCTTCTATAGACCAGGCTGGCCTCGATCTCAGAAATCCGCCTGCCTCTGCCTCCCAAGTGCTGAGATTAAAGGCGTGCGCCACCACTGCCCGACTAGAATTGTGTTCTTAATTTCCTTTTGGAATGTTCTTCGGTCGTGTAGAGGAATATGGCTGATCTTTGCTTGTTGAATTTGTATGTCACTGAAATCATTTAAGAGCTCTTATTATTTGTGTGCACAAGTGTGTGAATGTGTGTGATGTGTATGCAAGTGTATGTCTGCACTGTGTGAGTGTGTGTGCATGTGTGTTCATGTGTGTGTGTGTGCATGCATTTTTTTTTGTTTAGAGTTTTCTGTATACAAGATTGTATGATATACAAACTGAGATAGTCCTGTCTTCCAGTTTCATTTTCTTTATTATTCTGCTCTTACTTGCTCTTCAGGCGTATTCTGTAATAGAAGTAGTGAAAGCAGGCATGGCCACTTTGTTTTTGATCCTGAAGGAAATGCTGCCAGTTGTCACTGTTGAGCATTGTGTTCCTGACAGGGTACCTTGTGTTATGTTTAAGTTGACTCGTTCTGTTCCTTGTTTATTCAGTGTGGGGTTTTTTTCCTAATCATGAAGGATTGTTAAAATTTATCAAATACTTTTTCTGCATTGAGAGGATCATGTAGTTTTTGCCCTCCATTCTGTTAATGTTTGCTACAATGTTTTGGTTTTTTTCACATGTTGAACCATTTTAGGCATGAATCCTACTTGGGTGTGGTATAATCTAATATGTTGCTTTCGTTTGATAGTAATTTGTTGCTATTTTTATATTAATGTTTATAGAAGATATTAGTCATAGTATCTTTGTCTGGCTTTGGTGTCTAGGTTAGGGATTATTCTCTTCTCTTCCATTGCTTGGCCAAGTTCGAAAAACTGTTGGCTCGTTCTTTAAGTGTTCTGTATAATTCACTAGGGAGGGCATTAAACCCTGAACTATACTTTGTTGGGAGACTGACTCCCGATTCATTTTTCTCACTAGTTCCAAATCTGTCCAGATTATCCATCTCTTTATCATTCAATCCTTGTAAGGTCGATGTTTCTAGGAATTTCTTCTAGGTTATACAATTTGTTAGCATAAAATTGTTCATCATAACACAGCCTAGTAATCCTCTTCTTGTCTTCTATGGTTTATTGTATTTAACCAAATCCTCTTGTGTTTAGCAGCAGCACCTCACTTTCAGTTTGGGTCTTGGTGATGGAGCCTTTTCTCTTCTCAGTAGACCAGGCTGTCCGTCGGGTTGAACTACCTGTGGTGTAATTGATTTTGCCGATTGCCTGTCTTGCCCTATTTCATCTATTCTTTCTCCATCGTCATTGTTTCCTTATGGGGTTTTTGTTTCTTCTTTTCCTAGAGTCTTACACTATAAAAACAAGGTGACATCTTTTCATTATTTTATGTGTATAGGCGCCTGTGCACCACATGCATGCTTTGGAGGCCGGAAGAGGGTGTGGTACCCTCTGAGACTAGAGTTACAGGCGGTTGTGAGCTGCGGTATGGACGCTGGGAATTGATCTCGGGTCCTCTGGAAGAGCAACAATGCTTTTCACCACTGAGCCATCTCTTCAGCCCTCATCTGTCTTTCTTAATGGGAGCATGTTTAGCTAAGAATTTTTCTCTTGCACTGTCTTCTCTGGTCATAACTTTTGCTGTGATCTTTTTATTTTCATTTTCTCTAAGTATTTTTAAAATGTTACTTGTGATTTTATTTTTTATCCATTTGTTTTTAAGAGTACATAAATTTTCCAGGTACTGATTTCTAACTTTATCTACTAGTAAGAGAAAATATTTTGGATGATGTCTGTACTTTTAAATATATTGAGATTTCATTTGGGTAGTAATATCTGGTCTATCCTGAAAAATATCCTATGTATACTTGAGAAGAGTGTATATGCTGTTTTTTCTACACAGAGCATTTGTATATGTCTGCGTTAAAACATCTATTTGTGTGTGTGAGTGCATGTATGTTTGTGTGAATGAAGTTGCAAATGTGTGTGCAGGTGCATGTGTGTGCAAGTAACAGCCAAACGTCAACCTCATGAGCCATCTGCCCTTGTTTGTGGTTTTGTTTTGTTTTTTATGAGACAATATCTCCCCCCTGAGACCCGGATCTCACCAATGAGGCTAAGTTGGCTGCCTGGTGAGCCCCAGGGATGGATCTTTGTCTCCCCAATACTGGATTGCAAGTTCATGCCTCCACGGCTGACTCTTTATGTGGAATGATGGGGATTGAACCCAGGTCCTCATTCTCACGTGGTCAGCACTTTACCAACTGAGCCATCCTTTTGTCCTGTGGTTCTCTGTCTCTTTAGTCATCATTCCTTTCATTGTTTTATTTGTTACTAAGAGTGAGGTGCCAAAGTCTTTCAATGATTGTAGAATTCTGGAGTTTATCTTCTGGCTCTGTCAAGTTTGCTCAATGTATTTTGAGGCTTGCTTTGAAAATGTTTACAAGTGCTCTATCTTTTTGCTGTATTAAACTTTTTATGAATATATATCTTTCTCTGTTTCTTGCAATGTTTTATGTAAAAGGAATTTTTGTCTGCTATTACTATGCCCTCCTCTGCTGTTGGTTATCTGCACAGAGTATCTTTTTTTAACCTTCACTTCTTAGCATTTTAGATCTAACTTGCTCTAAATGGTGTGCAGATGAATCACATTCTAAAGTCTCTTCTAATCTCTGTCTTTGGGGTGGAAAGTTCAAAGTGATGGCCAGCGAGGAAGGATTGTGTCGTTCTATTGTGTGTTTGCTGTGTGTACTACAGCTCTGTCGTCCTTCATTTCCTGGTTTCTGTGTCCTTTAAGGTCTACATGGTAACTTGCTGTGAAACTTTCCCATTACCTTACTCTTTTATTCCCTCTTGATGGGTGTGTCTGTTCATGAGAGAGAGAGAGAGAGTGTGTGCGTGTGCGTATGTGGGTATGTCTGTGTGTCTTTGTGTGTGTGCATGTGTAGCTATTTTCTTTATAAAGAGTACTAGCATCACATTTAAATACCCAATGTGCAACACCCTAATTTTAATATATATCAGCTTAATTTAGTAATATATAACCATAACTATTTCTTTAACCATAACACCCTTTCCAGTTGATGTCACAAAATTATATATTTATATATTGTGTGTCTCAAAATATATACTATAACATTTTGAAACATGTTAACTCTCTTATATAACATAGAAAGGAAGGTAGAGTATTAGTCTCAATGAAGACAACAAAAAGTGCTGTGACAAGGCACCCTGACAATAGTACTAGCTTTGTAAGTGCTGATGGATTACCTTTGCTAAGGTACTTGCTCCTCATGTGGCTCTGTCTCCTGTCCTATCACCACACCCCAGAGGACTCCCTGGGGTATCTCTTACAGCATAGATCTAGTCAGAACACTCTTCCTCAGCTTTTGTTTGTCTGGGAATGGTTTAATCTCTCCCTCATTCTTGAAAGAACGTTTCACAGGGTGAAGGATTTTTGGTTAGCAGGCATTTTCTTGTGGCACTTAATCTTCATTTGCTGTTGCCTGTAAGCCACCAGCATTCCAGATGAGAAATCTGCCAGTGTCCCCACTGGGGACTCTTGTATGCACGGAACCTCTCTTTGCTCTCAAGACGTCCTTCACAGATTTGATTGGATGTGTCTTGGTATGGGTGGGACTTGAATTTATCCTAGAGGTTCCTCAATTTAATGTCTTTTATCCATTTGGGGAATTTTCAACCATTATATTTTCAAATCTTCCCTCTGCCTCTTGTTTCTCAGCAGACCAGCAGTACATGTGCTGATCTGCTGGTGGTGCGGTTCAAATTTTTCAAACCTAGGTCTTCCTTAGTTTTGAAAATTTGTGTTCTGCTCTCTGGTTTTTCCTTTGTTTTAATTGCTTATGTTGTGAAGTTTGGTCACTCTGTTGCTCAAGAAAGCCTTCAGCTCCTGAGCTTAAGAGATTCTCCAGCCTCGCTCCCCAGAGCAACTGATAATGGGTTCATCGCTCGTTCGGCTAGCCTGGTGTTCCCTTGTAAAGTTTACTGACTCTCCTGCCTACTCAGTCCTGCTGTGGAATGCTGTGGTGGAGTTTGTATTTCAATGATTATGTTTTTTGCATTCCAGAATTTCTTTTTTAAAAAATAGGCCTCCTGTCTCTTTATTACTCTGCCATTTGTTGACACATGGCTTCCCCGACTTTCTCCACACCTTTCTCTAGTTCTTTGAGAAACTGTAAGGTGAGTGTTTCACAGCCTTTCCCAAGTAGATCAGTCATCAAGTATCATTCATCCTGTTCACCCTGCTGTCCTTTCAGCAGGGCAGGACTTCCTGCTTTGTATCCCTTCTGGAATTTGTTTCATTGTTAACAAACTAAACACATGAGCACCTCTAATCCCTGCTCTCTGGAGGCAGAGGCAGGCAGATCTCTGAGTTCAAGGCCAGCCTGGTCTACAGAGTGAGTTCCAGGGCAGCCACGGGTACACAGAGAAACCCTGTCTTGAAAAACTAACCAAACAATCAAAACTAGATACAAATAAACAAACTAGGCACATGAGCTCAATACTGTAATTCTGGAAATCATATTTTTCCTCAATTCTTTCAGGGCTGATTTGGGGCTTGAAGGGTGGGATGTTATTGTTCTAATTTACTGGGGTTTGGGGTTTTTCCATTTTTTTAATTAATGTAATCTAGCTCTTACTAAAAATGAGCTTGAGATATAAACTTAAGACTTAAAGTCCTAGACAGGCAGTGGTGGCACACATATTTAACCCCAGCACTCAGGAGGCAGAGGTGGGCAGCTTTCTGTGAGTTGGAGGCCAGCCTGGTCTACAGTGTGAATTCCAGGCTGATATCAGCATTGCCGCCTCTACTCTTCTTCGGTCATGATCTGCATGGACTCTCCCTCTCCATCCTCCTGCTGCTAATCTGTCTACGTCAGGTAAGGATTTTTAGACAGCACACCCATAGGTCATATTGTTAAAATCCATTTACTAATGTCTATCTTTTGACCTGGCCACTTAAGTCATTTGTATTTAAAGTAACCATCAATAGGAAAATAGAAACCATTGTCTTTCCTTCCTCCTCCTCCCCCTCTGTCTTATTGATTTCTTTTATTGGCAATTTTTATTTTGGTCTCTTTCCCTGTATATTTAAATTACATATATGTTGTTGTTGTTGTTACTTACCTTAAAACATAAGTAAGAGCTATAACTTTTTATTTTAAGCGAATAAGAACAAATTGAACACAAAAACCTTCTAGAGAAACACAAAGACTTTAGATTTAACTCTTCCTCTCTGTATTACTACAGTTTCTGATCACATTGTATATCTTTTAAAACACAATAATTAGTACTTTAAAAAACCTTCATTCAAGAATCATAGTCATTTCTCCCCTGCAGTTACACTATCACAGTGCTCTGTATCCACGTACGCTTGTATAGCCATGAGTTAATAGTTTCTGGTACTATTAATTTTCCCTGTAGTATTCCTTCGCATCACCCTGAAGAATTTACTTTTGAACCCCTTGTCAGTTAGGTGATGAATTCCTTCAGCTTATGTCTTTCTGGGGAAGCTTTTTATTTCTTCTTCATTTTTAGACAGTTTTTGGTGTCTTAGAGGTTTTATTCCTGTGATAAAACCCTGTGAACAGGGCTGGAGAGAGAGCTCAGCAGTTACGAGCACTTGCTATTCTTGCAAAGGGCAGGTTTTAGTTCCCAGCACCGACAGGCTCAGAGCTATCTAGAACTCCAGTTACAGGGCGACCCACACCCTCTGCTGACCTTTGTGTTTAAGCGTGGTTTGGCTGTTTACTTTCCCTTTGTTTCAATCTGCAGGACTCTCTTTACCATCCACTGTAGAACCGCTCTGGTGGATGAACTCCCTCAGTTTTTGTTTACCTGAGAAGTCATTTATTTAAAACTTAAATAAATAAATAATGGTTGAGCATTGGTGGTGTACGTCTTTAGTCCCAGCACTTGGAAGGCAGAGGCAGTCAGATCTTTGTGAGTTCGAGGCCAGCTTGGTCTACAGAGAAAGTTCCAGGACAGCAAAGGCTACTACCTTGTCTCAAAAAGGGGGTGGGGGCTGGAAAGATGGGTCAGTGGCTAAGAGTGCATATTGTTAAGTCTGGAAGTGCTGCTTGGAAAACACCACTCACATATGCAATTGGCAAGAGTATTTTTATTTCGTGAAAGCAAGAAACCTGCATGTAGGGGTTGGCCACTTACAAAAAAATTGTGATCTTAGACAAAGGCATGTAGACCATTTTATAAGGAACTAGGGGGATTTCAGCTAGGGTTAGGTCATCTAAAACTTCATTGGTGGGTGCTGAGGATGATACATGGGTTGGTTTTTGGTCGGATTGTGTCCAGGTGGTCAGTGGACTGCATTCCTGAGTCACAAATGTTTAACCACAGGATGAGATTCCCAAACCATATAAGGCTGCCACGCACAGCATCCTGAGGTATTTCCTTGTCCTTGTGGTTATCATTGGATGGGGAATTTTATGGCCTTGTTCCTGGAATTTATGGTCTGTAACTGGAGCTGGTGACTTATGGCCTAGTTCTTGGGACTGATGACTTGCACAGAAGGGTTATAGTCAGTTCCTGAAATGGGTGACTTTCCTTTTGAAGTCAGGCCTGGTCCTAAAGTGGAGTTTATGTACTCCTTTCACATGCTGCTATTTCAGGGGACCCAAGTTCAGCTTCCAGCTCCCATGCTGGGCAGCTCATCACTACCTGTACTTGCAGATCCTGTGGGATCCAGTCTATCTGGCTTCCAAAGGCATCTATACTCACATGCATATACCCACACAGGAACACATGATCAAAAAGTAACAAAAATAAATCTTAAAAAAACCTATTTTAGCTATGGTGGTATACAAGTTTATTACAGCACTGAGAACGCAGAGGCAGGTGGATCTCTGTGAGTTCAAGATCACCCTGAAATACATAATAATTTCCAAGACAGACAGGCATGCATAGTGAGACCCTATCTCAAAAACAAAGGTTATTTTTGTTTGTTTGTTTGTTTTGTTTTTTTATAGTGCCAGGATTCAAACCCAGTGTTTCATACATGTTACACAAGTGTTCATGTCTTGGCTTCTTTATTATACCTCTGATCTGTCAGGCAAGACAGAAAACCATCCCTTCGCCAGTAGGCAGACAAATAAGTACATCAGATACTTACTACACTTTTGTCTGTTCTGGGCCTGGACTGGGTGGGTAACTCCTGAGTGTTCCTACCCCTTTCCTTTGGACCTTTCTTACAGTGGTTTGGATTCAGTAGCATTTCCTCATGTCTCTAGAGTTCTCACTGAAGTATTCGATACATGTATTATCTGTCTAGTGATTCTGACAGAGGAGAGCCTGGGATTTCTTAGTCACCACCTGTTGCTATCACTTCAAGACCATTATAGTTCCTTTGAAGATTTGATCATGGAAGAGATATTTTAAGTCTATTGATCTTTCTAAATATACATAGGTTGAAGGCTAGCAAGATGGCTCAGCAGATAGAAGCACTTGCTGCCAAGCAAATGCTGAGACTTTCAGGATAGGCTTTAAGGCTGTGGGAAAGCACTCTGAAAACACAAGTTCAAGAATATATAATTTCTCAACTATGTAAAATATAAGGATGCAGTATGAATTATATAAGGGGCTTCATGGACCTAAAAGAACAGAGGCAGCTGCACTATGAGCCAGCGTGTCAAAAAGATATTAAAGGAGATAAAGAGATTTGGGGAGTAATGATCACAGGGAAAGATCCCACACTGCTAAATTTATTGTTTGTACTTACAAAGGTAGGCAGATTCCTGAGTTCAAGGTCAGCCTGGGACAGTGCTAGTTTAGGCCCAGGTGGGGTAGAAATGGTGATCTCAGAGCCAGATCCCATCCACTTAGCTTATTGTGCTTAAAAAAGGGCAGGCAGATCTCTGAATTCATTGCTCTGTTTTTTGTTCTTTGTTTTTTTTAAATGTACTTACTGTCTTTTCTAAGAATCAAAGAGCTAAGGTCATAAAATGCTGATTCATGGGATAATTAAAAGGGAACCTATTGAATTGATATGTAAATAAAAGACTGGGCTTTGGTCTGCAAGAGCTGAGCTGTCTGGAGATCTATGGAGAACTGTCTTGAAAACACAAGGCTGTCCTTCTTTCATACCCAGATACCCTTTCTCAGAACCCATCTCCAAGCTGAGGCTGGTCCTGGACAGAATAGAAAATGCAGGGTAGAGTGTCTCCTTGAACGAGGTTTTCAAAACCTCATGAAAGAACAGTAACAGAAGAATGGTAATATAAAATCAGTGACCTGCACACCCATGTACCTACCCTATCACATACACTAACAGATAAGCTTAAAAATATACAAGGGTTGAGTTGTATTATTGAAGACGTTCAGATAACTTTAAAATTACATTTTCTACATTTTGTGGTGTTTGTGGTAGAATTCAGCTTTTTAAATTTGTGCATGGTTTTCATTTATTTTCTCATTTTAAGTCACTATTCATTTTCTTGCCTAGTTTTTAAAAAGTAAAGAAAAGCAAACTTGACATCTACTAAGAAATTTTACTATGTTCAAAACCAGAATTATTACTATTTAAGTAATTTGAATGTTTGGGGAAGGGATTTTATGAAGAAACAAATTTGTTTAACTTACCGGACCACCCAGAGCTCCCAAGGACTAAACCACCACCCAAAGAGTACACATGAAGGGATCCATGGCTCCAGCTGCATATGTAGCAGAGGATGGCCTTATCTAGCATCAATAAGAGGGGAGACCCTTGGTCCTGTGGAGGTGTGATGCCCCAACATAGGGGCATGCTAGAGCAATGAGGTGGGAGTGGGTGAGCACCCTCATAGAGGCAAAGGGGAGGGATGATGGGATGGGGGGGCTCTAGAAGGGAAACCAGGAAGGGGGATATCATTTGAAATTTAAACAAATAAAATGATGAATAAAAATAAATAAATAAAGAACTGATAACTATCAAAAAAGGAAGTTTACAAGTAATGGCTTGAATTTTGGCTTTATATGCTATAAACAATAATCCTTAGCTTTTAAGCTTCCAGGACTAAGTCATATTAGTAAAATGAAGTGCAAGAGGAGGCAATCACTGAGAAGCAGTGAGTGTCCCCTGCTATAGTTGCCACATTTTGGTACCTGCACTCTGCCACAGCGAGACAGCTTACTGAGGTCTTATAAGATGGAAATCACCCATACTGTGACTACTTGTCCATGGATACCTCATGATTGTCACTTCCAAGACAAACTCTGAAGAGTGAACAGATTAAAAAGGAAAAAAAAATTATCTTTTCTCTTTGGACAATGTCATGTATGTCAAGGTAAGCTTTCTGTTGCTGTGCAAAATCAACTTGGAGAGGAAATGGTTTATTTCATTTTACTGCTTGTAGTCCATCATGCAGAAACATCAAAGCAGGAACCTGAAGGCCGGAACTGATGCAGGCACCGTGGAGGAATGCTGCTTACTGGCTTGCTTTCCATGGCTTGTTCATTCTGCTTTTTTGTAGCACCCAGGACTATCAGCCCAGGGGTGACATACATGTCCCATTTAGAGATGGGTACTTCAGAGTGTCAACTATCACCTGCTGCATAAAGAAACTTCTCTGATGGAAGCAGAGAGCTGCCCTAGTCCATGGGGTAAAAGGCTAACTAGATGGTGATTCCATATACTTTTCCCTTAGCAGAGCAACAGTAAGAGAGCCCATGGTTTCTATAGTCACGGGATTTTGGCCAGGTTCACAGTACTGGATATAATTCCCCTCCTGTAGAACAACCCTTAAGTCAATTAGAAAGCTGTTGGGGCCCAGGGGTCACTGAAGAAGAGGAGGAGGAAAGATTGTAAGAGTCAAAGGAACAGGAGTTTACTGTGAGAGTGAGTGTGTCTCCTACACTGACATTACCGCCTAAACATGAATGAACAAATATAATAATACCAGTAGACAGCTATCACGGACATGGAGTGTAGTGTGTGAGTGGACAAGGCCTCCCCCTTGTGTACAGTGAACTACAGGCAACCAAGGAAGGAATGCTGAGAGCAGGGGAATAGTCTTCCCCGTGGGTGGAGCACACCAACTGGTTATTCAATACCAAATGGTCAAAGCTGAAAGAATATGCACTGTGTGTGTGTGTGTGTGTGTGATGTACAGATTGAGCAGACTATACTTATGTATTATGTAAATATAATTATATATATATATGTAACAACAAGGAGAAAAGAGACCATGGTAGATCAAGGGGGTTATATAGAAGGGTTTGAAGGGAGAAAATGATATGATATATTACAACTTTAAACTTTTTTAGTTCTAATTAAAAATAAAAGAAACCTGTTGGTTACATCCATAACACTCATGCCACTACTTAGGGGTCACAGCTAAGTAAGACAATTGATAGCTATGTTATCACAGCAGCCTGCAAAGCAATGTCTGGCACTAGAAGAGCTAGGCACCAGAGAAGAATCTTCCGGATCAGTACCAGCTTGATTTCTCCATGTCCCATGATCAGAGTGTGTGGTATATGGAGCCATAGGGTCTTAACATGTGATTAGTAAGTGAGAGCAACAGCACTATCATGTATTGTTTAGGGGTTTTCTGGGATCCCCTCAATGAACAGATACACAGGCAATATCTCACACCTGAAACTGCTTTTTGTTTTTGATAACCTATGGCTTCTGGGAGGAAATTTCTCCCTCCCAGAATAAGATGACTCTAATTAAGCTTTTTTAAAAAAATAAGTATATTTTAGGGAGTTTATGAAAGTGTAGATATCCATGTTTCTCAAAGCCCTTCATTTTACTTATCCTAAGCCCATTTCTATCCTACTCTGTCATCTTCCTCCCTACCTAACCCCCCCTCCCCCCCCCCAGAATCAGAGAACCTTATAGACTCTCAGGCCCACAGTCTGCTTTATAGACTGATGCATCATCAGCATTATACTTTGTCCTGAATGCTTATCACAGACTCTGAAGGTTAAACAAAAAAGAGACCCAATAATAAGGTGTACTTACAGACTAGAGCCTAATGATTAGCATACAGACATTTCCACAAGAAGTAATACTGAGAAGTTACCAAAGCCTGCTGACTGCAAGACATGAGCACGCACGTGCGCGTGCACACACACACAAACACACACAAGAAAATTACGTCTTTTCTGAATAGCTTTCTTCAGGGTTGGGAGTGCAGCCTTGGTAGCACTCACCTTCAAGTGAATCTGTGAGTTCAAGACCAGTCTGGTCTACAGAGTGATCCTGGCCAGCTGGCACTGCACAGTGAGAACTTGTCTCAAAAAAAGCAATAATAATCTTCCTTGAGGGTTAAAGAAATGGTGCTCAGTGGTTAAGAGCACACACTGCCCTTGCAGAGGACCCAAGTTCAGTTCCCAGCACCTTTGTTGAGCAGTTCATAAAAGCCTACGACTATAGCTTCAGGGGATCAGACACCCTATTCTGACCTCCATGGACATCTGCACTCATGTACACGCACCAACACAGAGACACATAGTTTAGAAAATAAAATAGCTTTCCAAAAGAGACCTATCTGACAAAGGAAACTGACCTTGATTAAGGGCCAGCATTCCATATTAAGGATGCTGAGCCAACAAACCTACCGATGTATTTGTTAAATAGCGGCACGAGGCTGCGTAAGGCTGCAAGCCTTCTTCTGGATTGGAGTACTACTAGTGTAACCCGATTTGTCCAGTACTAAACGTTACTTGCAAGTGTGTTCAGAATTGCATTGCATTTTACTGTGGTTTTAGTGGCTGATGTTCATATGGCAAGGCAAGATGAATAAGCTTATAGGACACGCCCCTTTTCACATAAGTGGCCACTGTAGTAAATCATCCTCCCTTTCATTTGCATTTGTTGAATCTAAATAATCTTTACTTATTATACATGAAATTATACTAATAGTAAAAAGTTATCAATATGCAACAGACATAAACGTGGCCAAAATAGCAAAACAGAAACTTTTATCCAAATAAATATCTACTAACTTCCAAAAACGTTACTGTAGAAAATTATCAGCAATTAATGTTGTTCAGTTCTTAATAAGTACAAAAGGAATATAAATATAAAACTATTCATTCATAGCTCTCATCATACATACTTATGTCAGTTAGTAGACCTTATTAACTAAAAAGTGGGCTTTTTATAAATAAATGAAAATTAGACTTTCTGCTGTAAAAGACAATCAGCCACCAATTATCAATGTTTATTAACGAGCTTTATTTGATGCTAATTTCTCAAATTATATTAAAATGGCAATTTTAATTTAATTTAATTTAATTTAATAGAGTTTCCTAGAACATAAATATAACTGCTTGTTACATTTCCTTTAAAAGATACATTGGACTAGAAAAGATATACAGTTGCTGAGCTTTCAAGCTTAGATGTAAAATTTTGGGGATTTTGTTTATTTTTAATTATTATACTCACTTAAACATTAGCCCTAGCATTTGGAGGCAGGCGATCTCCAGGCCAGCCTAGTCTACAGCTCGAGTTTCAGGACAGCCGAGCCTACCCAGAAAAACCCTGTTGCAGAAAGAAAAAAACCTTTTGAGTTACTTTTCCTCAAGAAGAAGTGAGATGCAAGGCTCTAGTGTTCCCTCCCTTAATATTGTCCATCCCATTGCAGGTGCAGAGAAATCCACCTGAGAAGAAGGCAGTGCTCCCCTCTCATTACTCCATGATGATAAGCCAGTGCGTACAGTTCTACACAGACCCTTGGGAAGCTAGAAACGGGTAATAAGAAGAACTGGCAAGATAAGAGAAAATTAAAACCAAGGTTCTAGTATTCTTCAAATTTGAGATTGACTTTTGATCACTTTTTACAAACTACTGAAAATGGGAAAATCTATACATCACTCCATTCAAGACTTGGGGAACTTAGTGGAAGAGGAGGTAGAGTATGTAAGACAGAGAGAATGGGAAGGCAGATAGGGAGGAGGATGGGGAGGAGGGTAGGGAGGAAGATGGGGAGGAAGGTAGGGAGGAGGATGGGGAGGAGGGTAGGGAGGAAGATGGGAAGGAGGATGGGGAAGAAGATGGGGAGGAAGATGGGGAGGAGGGTAGGGAGGAGGATGGGGAGGAGGGTGGGGAGGAAGATGGGGAGGAGGGGAGGAAGGAGGATGGGGAGGAGGGTAGGGCAGAGGATGGGGAGGAAGATGGGAAGGAGGATGGGGAAGAGGATGGGGAGGAGTGCTTCTGAACATGACCTGCAGTCACTCCCAGGAACTCACTGAAGATATGATTACCTAAACAAGACCTATACAAGTTAGAGCCCACCAATATCCCAGCATTTCTCAGTCATGTAGCAGTTGACAAATTGCCCTAGCCCAAGTAAATAATCCTTCATCCAGGCCTATACAAGCAACCCTAACTAAATGCAATGGAGCATGCATGTTCATACAAACACATACACACAAGATATGAATGTCGGAGAGAGATAACAAAAACATAACCAGTGGAATGTGACAGAAATACTGTGTGTGTGTGTGTGTGTGTGTGTGTGTGTGTGTAAGCTTGTGAAAGAATAAATGGAAGTGAATTAATTTTAGGAAACAAAGATGGACAGCTTCTCCTTTTAAACACATTACATAATGAATTCATTTACTAAGTAACTATCCAATAGCATAGTATAAGCACTCACAGACACCATGCTAACTTCTACTGGTAGACCCCAAAGGCATGACCCCTGAGCTCTTGAAACTTTAGTTTCATAAGATCTTTTTCTGGGAACCAAGAAATATGATACAGGACCTCACAAACTGACTGACCTTCTGAATATGTTGGTATTGATATTTAGAGACAAACTCCTTTGCAAATGTCCAAAAGTAATAGAATTCCTCAGCCCCCCTCACAAGAGAAATGACGTAGCTATTGTAGTCCGTGGTTACTGGGATTCTTAGAAGGAGCACTAGGCAGCAGGAGCACAACCTGAGGGAAACACATCTGTGTTCCACTCATCCCTGCCTTAGACCACATGCTTCAGGCAGCAAGAACCACTGGGTATTTATTGCTTCACTTAAATGAGAATTCTTGATTATCCCGGAATACCTTTGAAACAAGTGGGATCATGGATGAGTCCCCAGTTAAACCATTTGCTTCAAGCACTGATAGATGCTCTATTTGCTTGTTGCTGATCAATACTAAAGAAATATCCTGAAGTAAAATCAAAGTCAACCCCAACGGGGTGTAGGTTCAGGTCCTCATGCATAACACAGCTTTAGCTTCATCTCAGACCAGCATCAAGATGCTTTCCACCTGCCCCATTGTGTGTGACAGTGACAGTAGATGGGGCCTTACCCCCCCCAAAAATGTGATCTCACCTCTATCACCACAAAGGAGCAGACTTGCTACACATTCACAGACATGTATTCATGAGTCAAAGGCAAAGAATTAACACCTGCAGAAAGGATGCAAACCAGGCCATCACATTAAAGAGTATAAATTGATCAAATGAAAATGTAGTAAATGACATCCTAATGGCCCTTATTCTGGCTTCCTACTTCTCTGTGCGCACAAAGCTTTTATGCACTGCTGAAGTACAGCCATTGCAACCTCCAACTAGCCCCAGTTAGTTTAATTAGAGCCTAATGCTCTCCAAATATGCCTGGCATAAAAGCCCACAGAACTGCCTTGCCTTAATTTGAAAGGATGAGATTGAGCACTTTTAAAAACAAAACTTTAATATAACCCTACAGAACACACAAAATACATATGCTTGGGGGGAAAAAAGTGTCCTTACCCTGTCTTTGGCAAAGTAACCAGACAGAATCTGCCAAACTAAAGAAGTTCCAAGATGGAGAACATGTGCCTACATAGTTACAAATCTCTGAGAGCACACAGGTTAGCATGCAGCAGTGACGACTTCATTGTGCTGTCAGTAGAACAGCTGACAAAGACTAATTGTAACCGCTCTGCATAGGTTAGGACATTTAATCTTATAGTAGGGACAAAAGTACAAGACAGATACCATTATATCTGTTTTAATGATGAAGATGCCAAAGAGAGATTAAACTATCTCAGGTCAAGCAACCCGTAAGTGGTATGGGTGGGATTTGAATGCATTCAATGTGCATTTGCCTCCAAATCACCTTCTTTAACCACATAACCGACCGTATGGATATAGAACTGTTAATAAGGGTGCCTCAGCACACACAGTGTGCAGGAAGGTCAGACAGCCAGGCATGGAGCCATTTGGTCAGGAGTAGTTTTGGAAGTGAGCACAGATCTGATCCTGGAAGCCACTTTAGCTCTCCCTCTGAACAGTATCCGCTAAGACGATTCGACTTGAATGGTCTTTTTTTTTCATGCTCTCTACTCATCTGCACCCAAATTCAGCCTCCACAGCTAAAGATGATCACAGAGATTATGCCTCGCACAGATACTGTAAGCAATGCATTTGTTTTAGGCTAAACAATTGTATGAGTCTCTAAGGAGGAAAAAAAAAGCATTTTTTAAAATGTTGATGTATGCCACTGAGAGGAATTTAAAGGTCACCAAGAACATTTCAGTTAATTCAGCACACGCTAACAGCAGAGTTAATGAAAACACAAGAGTGTTTCCTCGGGATCTGTTTTTTTGGTTTTTGTGTTGTTGTTGTTGTTGTTGTTGTTGTTGTTATTGTTCAGATTAGCAAAAGAATCCCTAAAACCTTCACAGGAAGTGAGGCAATAACCACTGAACCGACTGCATCTCCATGTTGCACAATGTTTCGCCTCGTGTGACGCTAATGGAGGAAAAATAGTTTTGTTATTTGAGCGTAAAGACTAAATAATGATAAATTGGTTGCCTGAAGTGCAGAAACAAATGGGTGTGTGGCATTAACAGAGTTAATTGTAGATGCAGATTAAAAGGCAAGATTAAGTAGTGGAAGAAAAGCAGAGTCACCTTCGGCCCAGACCCGCCAAGCAGCAGCGGTCAGTCACCTAGCAACAAGTTTCCTATCCCCGCTGCGCTCTTTAATTCAGCAAATCTGCTCAGGGTGGCGGGCTGTTCTCTTGACAAAACGCATTATGTAGGAGACGGAGGGATACAAAAATCCAGTGAACACAGCACTCTGCTCCCTATTGACCACTGATCCTTTCTCTCAATCCACAAAAGAGGCTCACATAATGCCCTGAAAGGAGAAGAGTCTCCACAGAGAAAACATTTGCTTGTAATTGAGATTGACTACATAATGAAAATGATGTTCTTTTTTAAAATTCTGCTTGTTGAGGCCACACTTTTTGTCTCCTGGCACTCAAAACATATCCCTGCTGGGAAAAGGGGCAAACACTGTAAAAACTCAAAACTGTTAATTTTTTTTCCTCCTCCCTTTGCATTGAAAACATCCATTCTGTAACAAAATGGCCAGGTCTCTCTCCTTAGAACTTAAACAAGTGCTAAGAAGGTAAACAGGAAAACTTCTATTCAGAGTTTCCGTCGAGAATGCTGGCTTTGCTGACAGGCTATGCATGCTCATTGATTTGCACAACAACTGGACGGAACTGGATGGGAAATTCGATTTCTTGATTGTGTCCTCTGTGGGGAGACTGTACATTGCTGGACAAAACTCAGCCAGCATTTAAAACACGTGGCTTTTAAACACCCGTTAAAATTTTCACCTGGCTGAGAAGAAGAACTACGAGAAAGTAAAAACAGTCTCGGTCTGGAAGCCACGAAGCTAACGGATGATTTCCTGTCAGAAGGATGGGGTTAGGCAGGCTCTTTGTGAAGACTGGCACAGCACAACAGCAGCTTGGTAGTAACCATAGCAATGGACTTATTAATTTTGAAATAACGTGGAAATTATGCTTAGATTGGGAGGCAGTAATATATTTCTGGGTTTTCTATCTTTCAAGGATTTTGTTGTGCAAAGTGATTTTCATAAACAACTGAGCACTCTGAAGGGTGCCTGCATTCAATACTCAGCTGCTGCCAGGTCCCTTTCTAGAGGCCAAGGATGCAAGCACGGAATAGAGATGGTCCAAAGACAAACAGAAGAACAGGAGTGGGTGTTAGGACAGAATCTGCTGAGACCCTTTCCGGTCCCTTGTGTTATAGTTACCTCTAGCCTTACATTATTTTCATTTAACTGAAATGTTGCTACTGCTATGAATGTAATGTAAATATATGATATGCAGGGTATCTGGGGGTGGCAACCCAGAGTTAGTGCAGCCTCACAGGAGAAGTGTTTCTTCCATATTTCTGCAGAAAGAAGACAACAAACCAGCCCCTACCTAAAGAAAATATGGTTAGTGACTGTCTCTGAGAGAGGGAAATCCTTAGCTGAGAGAACTCTACAGGATTTTTAAAAGAGAAAGTCATGGTACTTCAAGTGACAGATAGTGGTCTCAGACTATGTGAGTTGGAGTCTGGAGAGGTGTTTAAGCCTTAAAGGGGGTGTGGAAATGCGGAAAGACCTTACTGTGGGACAATTGGGTTTGCAATGGCATTAGCAGATAACTCTTGGTAGCTTTTATCTTCTCTTCCTAAGAAAAGGCCATGGGAAATGAAGAGATGCCAGTTCCCTATTGTGAGCTGCCATGTTAAATAGACGGTTGGAATCATATTTTGCTTTAACAACAACAACAAAAACAACAAAATCCACCTGATCGGGAAAGACTAAGCCTACCAGATGATACACAGAAGATTATGAATGAGTTACATAAGACACTGTGGAAAAGCAAGGAGCAGGATTCACGTGAAGAATCTCTTTCAGAGAAGACACAGTCATCTTACAAACATTACCTTCTCACGTTTATGTTCAGTCACTTAAGCCATGTTAACTATCCCCTTAGCTTTCTCACCAAGACTCTCTGACAAGAAGCATTCAGCAGTTTTTCCAAAAAGGTTAATAGTTCACCAGGCAAAGTTAGAACGAAGCAGAATTGATTACTCCTAAAACTCTTGGTTGAAACATGAGGACTTTGTGTTGACAACCTAGGGGTTGTAATGAGTCTCTTGTACATTCTTAAGGCTTGTTTCTTTTACCCTGTGAATGGGGAAAGTAAAATTATAGTCTCTAGGTGTTTTGCACGGTTCTTTCACGGGCAGGCTTTCCGACACCAATTAAAGAGATTATGTCATCAAGCGAAAGAAAAGCTGTACCGTGCATGTCGGCACTGTGATTACTTGAGACAGGGTCACAGGACCCAATAGCATAGCAGCTGACCTTCAAAAAATTAACTTTGAGCTCAATCCTAATTAACCTTTTTCAATACAAGAAAGTATAATTTCAGGCCACTAGCCCCCCCCCCCCACTTTTTCTTCTACAATGAATGTGTTACCAAAATCAATTAGCAATTTTCAAAAAGAAAAGAGAGAAAGAAAAAAGAAAAACCTTCCCCTTAATGATGTGTCTTTGGGGATGTGTCTCTTACCAAACATAGTCTCCCTCCTGTGTTTACAAAAACTCAAAGTAAACTTAACCCTACCTAAGTTTTAGCATTAAACTAAGTTTATGCTAATGCCTACAAATGTCAATGAGGAACTGGACATAGTGGTGAATGTTGGAAATCGCAGCATTTGGGAGCACCCTGAACTACATAGTAAGTTCCAGGCTAGCCTGGGCTACAGAACAAGATCTTATCTTAAGGAAAGAAAGAAAGAAAGAAAGAAAGAAAGAAAGAAAGAAAGAAAGAA
>JADRCH010000040.1:2018063-2028132 GCA_019843965.1 Rhynchomys soricoides
GAAAGAAAGAAAGAAAGAAAGAAAGAAAGAAAGAAAGAAAGAAAGAAAGAGAGAGAAAAGAAAAGAATTAGAAGCCACGGTGGGAACCCTTGTTCCTCAGTTCCCGCATGGGAGACTGAGCTCTGTACTTCTCTCCCTCACGCATACCAAAAACCTTGGATGCCCAAGTGCCTTACAAATGGCTTGGGAGGTTCATGTTACTCATACGTCCTAATGTATGAACTCTCCCTAGCTTCCTTATAATAGCTAATACAATGTCTAAGTAGTTGTTACACTGTATAGACAATAATGACAGGAGGACTGAGTGTGAGAGCCCATGTATTCAGGAGGCTGAGGCAGGAGGATCTCTGTGAGCTTGAGGCTAAACTGATCCACCTAGTGAGTTCCGGGACAGCCGAGAAGAGATCATGTCCCCCAAAACAAGAAATACATAAAATAAGTAAGTAAATAAATAATAGCTGGGCAGTGGTGGCGCACGCCTTTAATCTCAGCACTTGGGAGGCAGAGGCAGGCGGATTTCTGAGTTCAAGGCCAGTCTGGTCTACAGATTGAGTTCCAGGACAGCCAGGGCTACACAGAGAAACCCTGTCTTGAAAAACCAAAAAAAAAAAAAAAAAAAAAAAAAGAATAAATAATAAAGAGAAGAGAATAACAGCAAGAAGAAACCACTGTAACCCCATGCCTGGTTAGCAGCCAAAGAAGCACCCTCAGCCATGGGGGTGTGTGTGTGTGTGACTGTGTCACACTGCCACACCCTAATAACATGGCACCACATGGCACCACCCAACCCATGGACTTTAGTGTAAATATATGCAAACCTTTAAAGATTATGTTGGAATTCATTTTTTTCATAGCTTAGAATTCATGTTCTCTGTCATTCACAAAACCTCCCTCTGCTGTGCGATGTATATATTTTTTTTTTATTCCAGAAATTGCTCTCTGGTGAGAGTGCACCAATTATCCTAGCTTTATTTAGCTGGGCCAGGCGTTAAATAGCTGGCAGACTTCACACTTCTCCCTTTCTCTGGTCTCCAACTGAACAAAAGAGCAGGTTACTCTCAAGGATGTTCTGAATGACGGGTGAGGCAGGCAAGTCCTCTGAGTAACTGATTTTCATCCAAGTAATCGCTGTCTTTTGACCCCCATATTAAAGTGGCATTCATCAAATTTAAAATCAGAATTAGCATTGCACATCATCAATGTAGAAAATTCTTTAGATGTGACCAGAATGTACATCTTGCTAGCCCCCTTTTTCCTTGGCTGCTTTGAGTCTAGGTTGTGAATAGCACAAGCCAAATCGACAGTTATTCAGAAACTACCCTAGCTAACATCTCTACTTTTCTATTTTAATTTCCCCCAGTTCTTCTATAAACAGCACCTTTAAATTCTACAGTGCTGGACGGTGAAACAAAATCCTGTAATTGTTAACAGAGACTATTCCTAACAATTGCCCTTCTGGTTATCACTGTGATATTCAGGACTGAGGTGACACTTCAGTGCAAAAAGAGCAACAGGGTTTTTAAAGGGCCCCACAGGAGGCCCCGAAATGCACCACAAATAGGAAGAAAGATGAACAGACACATCTCCTGCCATTTTGTTGCAGCCATGTTTCTCTAAACGAACTCATACACACTGGGGTCGAAAAGAGAGCCAGGGCTAGCACTGAGACCCAATTAATGTACTGCACAGGTTTCACACAGAACAGAAAATGATACAAGTTCATCACAGAGAGCACAACAGAAAACAGTGAGAGCAGCCTGGAGGCATGCGGGATCTGTCAGTGGGCACCCAGCGCTGTACCCGGCACCGGCCCTTGGGCTTTACAGATGAAACAATAAGAACTTCCATCCTCATCTCAAGCAATGAAGAATCATATCATATTGGAAAAAGGAAACAAAAAGTGCACATTTACAATGCAAGTTTTAAGTCTATCCATTGTCTCTACTCAAGCACACACATATACCCTTGGCCCCAACAACAACAATGGAGAAAACTATTCAAAGATTGTGTAAGGGGTGTGTGTGTGTGTGTGTGTGTGTGTGTGTCTTTGTCGCATAGGGAAATTGAGCACACACACAAAGAATTCCATGGTTATGAGATGGAATTAACAAAGTCAAGGGAAGGTAAATGACTTTTTTAAAAGATTTGTTTAGTTTTATTGTATAAGTGTTTTGCCTGCATGTATGTAAATACACTACATGGGTGCCTCGTGCTCAGAGTGGCCGGAAGAAAGCATGGGACCCCTGTTATGGCTGATTATAAGTTGTGGATTCTGGGAACTGAACCCAGGTCCTCTGCAAGAGCAATAAAGGCTCTTAACTTCTGAGCTGTCTTTCCTGCCTGATACAGGACTTCGGAAACCGCCATCAGCATGCTTGTTATGTTCCTGTCAGTTGTGCATGCACTGCTTGGTTCTCTTGAGTTCACTGAAGAGGGAACTTTGTTCTAACAGGATTTGTGATGCTAAATAAGCCCCATTCTTGAACTGAAAAAGGCACACATGAATAGGTAATTTCTCTACCAACCTTGGCCAGATTTAGTTGGTCAATTTGCCAAAGATATGTAATTCTAGAAGTGTCAACTATTGATACATTGTTTAACTAAGCTTTGGGAGACAAGCATGTTTAAAATACTTGTAACTCTGTGAGATATTTGTAGCTTATAGCCTGCAGGTCTTTTTGAAGTCTCTGAAAAGAGATAAATCATCTCTTAAGTACATAGTAACACAAACTTTCAGTGTGCTTCTACGTTAATGAATGTATGAATAGCTAAAACATATGACAAATATCATATCATAGGGCTTAATTTCAGGTTTTTTAAAATAAATCCTTAGTTCCTAAGGTCTAAGTGATAGGAAACAGATGCTACATTTAGGTCTTACTTCTTATAACCCAGCTGCTCCTGATTAGTTACAATATATTTGAAGCAGCAGAATTCTAAAATAACAGAGTTGAGCAGTGCAATGAAATTCATAGTGATAAGTTTTGACCCTCATACAGATGTAGATGCAGACTATGCATGTACATACGGAAATGAGAATGTATGTATGAGAATAGCATCCATATGTAAAATTGAACAGTTCTGCAAATGCTTGGCTAGGAAATCCTTTTAATAATTTGTGGTGCCTGCCATGATACAGGAAAGTCTAAAGGCAGATGAAGAAAACACCAGACAAAAGAAATTGAGAACACCAAGGTTTAAGAGCCATCACACCAGGGCACCATCATGAAAGCTGCATGGGGGAGGGCTCTGGCAGGAGCCTTCTCTGTTTACCTTCAGGCTCCTTGCTGGATAGACTCCCAGGGAGAAGCAGAGCTTAGCCCCCTAGAGCACCAGCAGGTTAGGAGGATCCAGGAAAGCCCCACTTTCCAATCAGCATCGTTCTTATAGACACTCCTGGACCTCCTCGGCCACATCCAGCTCTCAGAAACAGAGCTACTTAATGCAAAATGAATCACAGTAGATAAAGGGCCAGCATTTCCTTCCAACTAACTAGCACAATGAGAAGAAAATGGAATTTGAAAACAAGAAGGAAATCCCAAACCTTTGCAGCTGTATTAGATTTCTAAGGGAGAGAAAAAGCCAGTTGTGCTATAGACAAAACTGAGTTGACGCCATATTAACAATTATGACTATGGATATTTTAATGAAACATTGGCTACTAAATTTATCTAGCCTGACTGAAATTTTCAACAGTTACGTTTGAAGTAACTTGAAAACCTGGAGTGGATTTGGGAACAAGGTTTGCTCTGCCACCTGCTGGCTGTTTAGAAATAATGCAGCTCTTAGAAGTTCGCCCCATTTTCAAAGATCCCGGACCACACAGCCCAGGCTTGTGGTAAGGCAATGCTGGAGACATCCCGTGTGGTTCAGGGTCATGGAAATAACACTAGGCCTGGCATCAGCAAACCTGAAGAGGAAGAGTGTGTGTGTGTGTGTGTGTGTGTGTGTGTGTGTGTGCTCGTGCTCATGCATGCACATATGAAGAGACACAGTGTAACCCTTTCTTGTATGCTGATGCACTGAGAGGCTTCCTCCACCCTCAGAACCACTTACTTTGGTCACCTCTATGCATAATTTGGTGGCCTTATCTCTAGGACAGGTGTTAAGAAATCCGCCTTACCTCAAATGGAAAGACGCCTTTTACACCATTTAGCACCATAAGGAACGCTTTGGTCAGATTTACAGGTAGAACCAACAGGATGCAAGAGTCAGTTTGTTGGCCTCCTCAATCTCTATTTCAGAGGACATTGTCACAAAGCGTTTATTCAAGTTCAGAATCTAATTGGACCAGTGATTTAAAATTATCTTTATAAAAGAAAATAGAGAAGTTTGGGCTGTAGAGACAGTTCAGTGGGTAAACCTGCCCAAACCCACAGGCTTGAGTTCTGATTCCCAGCACCCATGAAAAAGCTGGGACAGATGGTATGTCTGTTACCCCAGTGCTGGTGGTGAAGCGGAGGAGGTGGGCAAGCAAGTGCCAGGGGCTGCCTGGGCAGCCAGTGTAGTCTAAACAGTGAGCTCTGGCCTCAGGGAGATTCTACCTCAAAAGATGCAGTAGAGACCAAAAGAGGAAGACAGCTGAAGTAGGACCTCTGTGTTACATGGGTACTCACAAACACACACACACACACACACACACACACACACACACACACACACACGAGAGAGAGAGAGAGAGAGAGAGAGAGAGAGAGAGGAGAGAGAGAGAGAGAGAGAGAGAGAGAGATTGGTACTTGCTTATTTGCTTGAGTAGGAACCAGTTTCCTGCCTTCAGCAGTCTCCCACCTGCGCCAACCTTTCAAAACACATGTTCCAATTAAACATCGTAAAGATTTCTACCTTTGTGCTTTGAATGGAGAGGGTGGGTGCCAGTAATGACAAAGACTAAGCCCCTGCCCTTCTGCTGGGCAGTGCCAGCGCTGGCTTCAGTGGCACCTAGAGAAGCAAGTGTGCTACAGAAAAGGTTGAAAGTAGTCAGACTGACACCTGAAAACAATTTTAAAAACAATTTCTCAATTTCCAGCTATAATCTAGCTCATTTTCTTTTTCAAATTTCTCCCACAATATCCTTATGAGGGATCTTGCTATTGGGATCAAAGGAAAATTTCAAGCATTCACAAAAAGCAGGTCCAACGAAATCACATCCGTCTCAAATGCTTTATTAATAGAAACATCCTTAAAATACGGGTTTTCATGCCCCTGAGCAATCGCTGTCACAAAGAGGAACAATTCTGAACTTAAGCTGGCCATGCATTCCCTATCAGGAGACAATTCTCCCCCGCCTTTTTAAAAAGAAAACTTTTCCTCCCTGACCTGCTTGTAGACCACCCATGAAGCAGGTTTTCTCACTTAATCTGAGAGAGAGAAAAGGAGACTTGTTGCCCTTAGCAGTCCTGGGCTTTTCTCCTAATAGGGTAAGTTAATTATTTTCATCAACAGATGAGGGGTGGCCAGGGCAGGCCAGCAGGGGCGGGAGGGAGGCAGGTGTTTCACACACCTGCACTGCAGGGCTTAATTGCTCTGAAATCTGGAGGCTTTGGTGGCATTTGCCTTTCTTTACTGAGTCTCCGGAGGAGGCCTCATTGGAGGGGTTGCAACGAAATAGCAGTATAAATATCCAACCACTTCTGAGTGAACAAATTATTTTCTTTAAAATGAGCTCCAGGTAAATTTAATTAGGAAAGAAAATGTGATTGACAAGTACTAAACTGAATGCCTGGATTAAAAGTCCTACTTCTGCTCCAAGATGAGGAGGAGGAGGAGGAGGAGGAGGAGGAGGAGGAGGAGGAGGAGGAGAAGGAGGAAAGGAAGGAAGGAAGGAAGAAGCAATGACTGAAATCAGCCATATTGTTTGTTTTCTTCTGCAGGCAGTGAGTTCAGGTACAGAAAACTGTTGTGTACTGAGATTTCCACAATTAACCCCCAAAAGGCATCTTTGTTTTGTTTTTAGTACAATGCAAGAAAAATCAGCTTTAAAGTGAGGTAACCTGTGTAGCAAAATGATATTTATTGTGGTATTCTGTGCTGCTTATATTTGTGTTTTATATGTATGTGTGTGCATGCACGTGTGTGAATGCCGGCTTGTGTACTGTGGCACATGTGTGGTGGTCAGAGGACAACCTCTGATGTTGGTCTCTGCTTCCCACCTTCTTCCTGGGATTCTCCCATGTCAGCCTCCCCTTTCTCCAAGGAATCGATGAGATTACAGACACATGGTTCCACCTCTGACTTTTATGTGGGTTCTAGAGATCTGAACTCAGGTCCTCACACTTGCAAGGCAAGTGCTTGACCCACTAAGCCATCTCCTCGCCCCTTACATTCAATCTAAATGTGTTTGTAAACACGGTTATAAAAGCCGGAGTGCTCACCGTGTGCCTAACACTTCCTCATCTCATTTAACCCTCACATCAGGCTTGAGAGGCAGTTTCCAGCGTTACCCGGATGCTACAGGTGCGGAAGCAGAGGCAGGAAGAGGCGGAACAAAGGTCCAACATCAGTAGCACACTGCAGCATGCCTGTCTGACTTTGAGGTTACACGGTCACCAGAAGCCAGATGCTATTAAGTCTCCCCAATATTTTTCAGGAGCGTTTCCTCTTGATTCCTAAGAGTGGTCAAGGCAAGACAGAAATTAAGGTTTGGATGCTACAAGAAAAGCTGGAAGGAGTTCCCCATGCTTGCCTGAGTCCAGGGATCAGCACGCTGTTACTTAATACATGGTAGAGGAAAATTCAAAAAGAAACACAGAACTCCAGGCATGGAGCCTCAAATAAGGGGATGTCGATTGTGATTGTGGCTTAGAAAACTGACTCTCTCAGAAGTAATCCTCCTGCCCAAAGGAAAAGCTATCTTGAGTCCAGGGGGGGGGAAAAATAGAGGAAATTTGGCCAAACTTTCACAACGGAGTCAGTTAGGTGCAAGATTATAACACAGAAATACACTACTCTAGAGCTACAGACAGGGCCTGTTTATACCCACCACCACCACCACTTCCTTGGGACAGCAACAATCTCATGACCTTGTCATGTAACTGCTTCTGTCCTGATGAAAGCAACTAAAACAGAAGTACAAGGCTGTGACTGGCCAGGATGTTTCTCATTGGGCAGCCGCTAGCACGTGCTCACGTGACACGGGAAATGCGACAAGCTGACTCTGCCAAGTAAATATTCTAGCCTCAGACAAAGGAGCCTCGGTTCCAGCTTCCACTTCCCTTCCTTGCTGCGGCTTTTCAGGGTGTGGAGGTGAAGACTGGGAAGCCAGGGATTCCCCTCTGGGGACTGCCCGGAACCCTCAGCTTCCTGGAGGATCTCAGGCACAGCCTTCTGTAAGGCCTGCCGCTAGCCTGGTTCCCCCCCCCCCCCCCCCCCCCCCGCTGCTTCCTAATGCCAGCTCTTTTACAACCATAAAGTCACCTTGCTGAGACACATTAGAATTGTGACAGGCAGGGACAGGAGTGTAGCTCAGTGATGGGGCACTGCTTACTTAGCATACATGAGACCCCTAGATCCAACCCCCACTCCCTCTAAAAAGCACAGAGAATAGGGAGTGGTTTGGTAGAGTATTGTGTTCAGAATTCCCCGGAACCCACAGGTCTCAATGTAGAAATTTATAATACATGGATTTTTTTTTTTTTCAGAGAAATTAAAGGAAAAGAAATCTGTTTTAGTGTCTCATCTGAAAGCCTGGGCTGGTGAAATCTGAGCTGAGACCTCAGCAGCCCCTGTGCAGGCCTCTGAAGGCCTGCTCCTGTGTTTTGAGTTTGACTGACAGCCGGAGTTGTCACACTTACTCCAGTATTGCATGGCAGTGTCTCACTGGCAGATGTGCTGACACGCTGTCTGGGGAGCTTGATAAAGCTAAAGATTCTCACCTAAGAGTCTTTAGATGGACCTGCGAGTCTGCTTTTCTAATAAATTCTTAGATATATTTCCCCTCCTCAGGTCATCTCGATGCTACTGATCTGCAGAACCTATTCCGGCAGTTACTTCAGTTGGCTTAAAAAGGTAACTCCCCTCCGTTTTTTTATGTAAATAAATTTACAGCTTTAATGTTTTTAAAATAATAAATTACAGGGCCGGAGAGGTCAGCAGTGAAGAGCACTTGCAGATCCAGCAGAAGACTGGGGGTGGGGAGTGGGGGGTGGGGATGGTGTCCATTCCCAACATCCACGCTGGGTAGCTTAACCACCAGCTCCAGGAGACCTTGTGTCCTCTTCTGGCCGCCTCAGGTACTGCATGCACACAGGCAGAGATACCTATAAACATAAATAAAACTAAAAATAAATCTTTAGAAGGTAATAATTATACTTTTAGAGTCTGAATTCTGCTATTTTAGGTGTTGGAAGCTCTAAAGAATCAGATGTGAATTGGGATGTGTTAGAGAGGTAAAATAATTATATACATGGTATAAAAATGTGGAGAAATGTGATAATCTAAACCTTAAATATATTAACTGATTAATCAATTTTATTAATTGAATATGAATAAAAGCAAGACAAGCAAAACACTTAAACATAGAACATTTAAATTTATAATAAGAATGGAAAATGTTAAGAATGTGATGGCAACACCATTCTACACGACAGAACTGATAGAAGAACTTACAGGATGGACAGCTCAGCAGTGAAGGCATTCGCTACACAAGCCTATGAGCCCAGTTTATGGAACATACATAAAGGACAAAGGAGAAAACTGCGCTCGTGTGTGTGCACGCGCGCACGCACACACACACACACACACACACTTTGTTTTTAAGTTGTGGGATGAAATTAAACTGATAATTTTGATAAAAGTGTCTTATCAGCATGTATTAGGTATATACATGCATATAATGACAGTTCCCACTATGATATTTTCCTACAGATACTTGATGTATTTTGGCCCTCTCCAGCCTCTATCACCCTCACTTCTCCGTTCCCACTCATCCTTTCCCTCTTCTTAGCTAGTCCCCCTTCTGTCCCATGTTCCCCTCCTCTTTGGTGACCCACAGAATTTCACTTTCAGGGGCATGAGCACCTATGGCTGTTCAAATGAGAAACCTACCCCATAGTCTGCAGCATTTGAACACTTGGTCCCCACTTGCTGGTGTTGGGGGGAGGTGTGGCCTTGCTGGAGGAAGTCCATCACAGGTAGACTTTGATGATTCTGAGACTCACGCTGTTCTCAGTTTACTCTCTCTGCTTCCTGCTTGAAATCTGAAATGTGAACTCTCAGCTTGCTGCTCCAGCCACCATCCTGCCTGGCCCCGTGTTTTCTGTTGAAATGGTGGTGGACCCTTAGCTCTTTGGAACCGTAAGCCCAAATAAACTCTTCCTTCTACAAGTCGCCGTGGTTGTAGTATTTTATCACAGCAACAGAAAAGTAACCAATACAGCACCTTACCAGTGGCTATAACTAAAGAAACTGTCCATCTCTCTCCTATCAACCATTACCTGCCAATGATCCTGGGGGGTGGGGGGGAGCATGAGGTGGGCAGGGGGGCTTCCTAAGCCTCCCCTCTCCACGACAGGATGTTGATCTGCGTAATAGTGTATAGATAGTCACCGCTGCTCTGAGTTGAAGAGTGCAGTATCTACAGCTCTCCAACCCTTCTTCCAGGTCTCCCTTCCCCTGTGATGTTCCTAAGCCTTGGAAGGGTGACATTGGCAATCATCTTAAAGCCAAGCATTCAACAAGAACCTGTTCTCAGCACTTTGACCTGTAAAAACAAGTGTTTTGGTTTTGCTTTTGTTTTTCTGACCAAAACTGATACCAGGACTAATCTATGATATTCAGAAATCATTTTGCCAGGCATATCAAGTCCACTTAACAAAACAACAGCAGTAATTTCCCTATTAGAGTTTATGATCTCCACAGTCATGGCTCTTAATCAGATTTACGGTACCAGAAGGGAATTCCTACCTGTGGAGAATCTCACATCCAATCAGAAAGCAGTTGAATACCATTATAACTCCTCCTCCTCCTCCTCCTCCTCCTCCTCCTCCTCCTCCTCCTCTTCCTCCTCCTCCTGCAGCAGCAGCAGCAGCAGCAGCAGCAGCAGCAGCAGCAGCAGCAGCAGCAGCAGCAGCAG
>JADRCH010000040.1:2028142-2045717 GCA_019843965.1 Rhynchomys soricoides
AGCAGCAGCAGCAGCAGCAGCAGCAGCAGCAGCAGCAGCAGCAGCAGGGAGCACACTTTGCCTAGTGGGTCAGTAGAGTAGCTTTCTTCTCCAGCAGCCAGGCATAGTACTTTGAGGGGAGAGAAAGCAGGAAGGCGGCCTCCATCTGGGTCCTACTTGATTTGCCTATGTTGCAGCCAGAGCATGTGCCGTCTTCAGCAACAGGGCTTTCTCATCTAGTTCAGTGTGCAGCAGCTGTGATGGCAACTGCCTACATTGTTTTCAAGGTGTCAGAGGACTCCCTGACCAACAACTCAATGGGAGGTGGTTCAACCAGCACTGAGATTTTGGTTTAATAACCGACGGTTTCTTGGAGTACCTTTATACACCCATACAGTACCTCTGCTAAATTTTTCTTTTAATTTTAGTAACTTATCGAATACAAGGGTTATTATAGCTTTTTCATAATTCTTAGTTTTATAATTCATACTTTTTAATACACTCCTTTTAAATGAGTAGGGTGCCGTGGATACTATACATTTTAATAGAAACTATGACTTTCTTTTTCTTTGTTTTATTTTTATTTCTTTATTTTGAGACAATATGTAGCTCAAACTCACATTGTAGACCAGGTTGGCCTCAAACTCACAGAGCTTCACCTGCTTCTGCCTCCTAGTGCTGAGATTAAAGGTGCACCCTGCTGCGCCCAGCTGAAACTGTAAATATCTACAAGGCTGAAGTTAGAGAAGGGACAGAGAGGTGGCTCAACAGTTAAGACCTGGGTTTGGCTCCCAGCACCCACGTTGGGTGGCTCACAGGGGTGTAACTCCTGTTCCAGGGGATCCAGTGCCCTCTTGTGGCCCCTGTGAGCACTGCATGCATGGCCGGTGAACGCTCAGGCTCCTCTTGTTCTAGGATTTAGACCCAGCTTTTCACACAGTTGCTGGGGATCCTGACTCAGGCGCTCATGCTCAACTTGATGAGTTTTACCTACTGAGCCATCTCCCCAGCCCCTGGGTTTTCATTTTTAACTGCTTACCAAATGTGAAACAGCCCCAAATAGACATCTAAATGAAAACTCTAGGGGGATTATAAACTTAAAGGTGAGCGGTGAAACCACGATGCTTTTAGAGGGCAGATGTCTTGTGATGGGGACTGCTGCTTGAACTACTGAAAGCACAGGCTGGAGAGGAGAAGACCAACAGTTAGAAGAATATGTTATCTCGGAATAGCAGAACCAAAAGGAAAATTTATAATCATGTATTACTCCTTCCAAGTTGGCAAAAACTTCTTAAGTCTGACCAAACCAGGTTTGGGCAAAACCATGATGGAACAAGCCAAACCTCAGAACAGTGGAAAGAGATAATAAAGACCAGGGTGAAAATTAATAAAATGGGAAAAACAAAAACCAATAGAGTCAATCGAGGGGGAAAGATGACTCTTTGAAAAGACAAATAGGCCGGGCAGTGGTGGCACACTCCTTTAACCCCAGCACTCGGGAGGCAGAGGCAGGCGGATTTCTGAGTTCGAGGCCAGCCTGGTTTACAGAGTAAGTTCCAGGACAGCCAGGGCTACACAGAAAAACCCTGTCTCGAAAAACCAAAAAAAAAAAAAACAAAAACAAAAACAAAGAAAAGACAAATAATATTTACAAACATTTAATCAAAAGAGAAGACCCAAATTTCAAAATTAAAACCGTTTATCAGATTCTAGTAAAGCTCAGAAGGTGGTTAGGGAATATTTCAAAAACTGGAGAATCTAGAAGAAATATATACATTTCTAGATACATCTGACTTACCAAAATTAAATCAAAAGATGTTAGTAACTAAAAAGACTCATAATGTGGTGTTTTGAATGGGTATGCCCCCCATAGACTCATGAATTTGAATGCTTGGCCAATGGGAACATTTCTGTCTACATTCATCAGGAAAATTGATCTATAGTTTTCTTTTTTATGTTATGTCTTACCTGGATTTGGTGTCAGAGTAGTGCTGGCTTTGTAGAGTAAGTTTAGCGACATGCCTTCTCTAACTATTTTTGGAACATTCTCAAGAGTGTTACTGTCCTAACTTAAAGGTTTGGTAGCATTCAGCTGAATCCACCTCGATAGGCTTTCCTTTGTAGGATGTTTTTGTATTGCTGCTTCAGTCTCCTTGCTTGCTCTGAGTTTTAGTTTGGGTTTTATTGCTGTGAAGAGATACCATGATCATAGCAACAGAATCATGTTACATATCTTGACAAATAGTGCAAACCCACCTTACCCACTGATCGGGATTGTGTTACAAAAGTTGCCGAAAAGAGCCTTCTTACCTTATGTAATGAAAAGTTGCACATGCCACATGCCCCCGCCGCCTGCCATGTACTGCCTGCCATGTGCCATGAGACACATGCCATGTGCTGCCTGCCACGTGCTGTCTGCCACGTGTCACATGCCTCACACTCTGTCACCTGCAAACTGATCAGAATCATGTTAAGAAACATGCAATAAAACCCAAACTAAAACTCATAAAGCACTCAAGAAAAACATTAATTGGGGCTGGCTTACAGTTTCAGAGGTTTAGGTCATTATCATCATGGTGAGAAACACGGCAGCATGAAGTCAGACATGGTGCTGAAGAAGAAGCTGAGAGGTCTATATCTTGATCCACAGGCAGCAAGGAGAGACTGTGTGCCACCATGGGCATTGCTTGAGCGTAGGAGATCTCAAAGCCTACCCCCCCACACACACACACATAGTGACACACTTCCTCCAACAACGCCACACTCCCTAATAGTGCCTAATACATATTAATAAGAAACTTTTATCAAAATTATCAGTTTAATTTCATCCCACAATTTTAAAAAGTGGGGAGGGGGGAGAGACCCTCGGGTTGACAGGCTCAGAAGAATGGCAAGGCTTTCCTCTGGTGGACTACAGATGGTAACATTGTGTGCAGTGAGTATCAACTACAGCTTCCTTCTGCTCCATGAGCACAGCCAGAGATCACTTCCTAGAGGGACTACCTGCTGAGATTAGCTGATGCTTCTCCTCAGAGGACTGCATATAACAGATGTGCTGAGTTTCTGGGCCACATCTGGGTCTCCATCTGAGCACATGGGTCATCTCAGCTCTTCTGTATGTGCATTCCTCCATTCCTCTCACCCCAGTCAGGTCAATGCCAGCACCATGCAGGTCATGACACTTTCCCCCATTTCTCTAAACTGATGACTCTCCCACCTTGCAGTTCTTAAGGGAGAAGGTTTTTTCATTCAGTTTATAAGTCGCTAAACATAGAGAGTAAATTGAATTGTTCATTATGGTGAACCCACTTATAAATAATCATAACATATTCTATACCTCTCTGGACAGCTGAAAACTGTTAATAATTCCTCCTGAGGTAGGACTTCCCACATCGATGGTGGCTGTCATGTGTTTGAAAAGAACAGCTTGACAGAACCACAACGTGCAGCTCTATATACCCCAGGATAGCACAGTATACCCAACTCAAAATCCTAAGCTTACAGAGAGATGTTGTTTTGTTTTTTTTAACTCTGGATGGCAGGGTATTGAGCATGAATGTAGATTCTATATTATAAACCGCAACATCGTGTTACATTGTCAGAAGGCTGGACACACCTGCTGGACAATCTGAAGGCAGAAACATGTCAAAACCCTGTCAAAACAGCCTTGTGACTGTTTGCTACTCCAATCTAAACAACAAGCATACATTCTGAGAAAATACATTGTGATTCCTGATCAGCCATTCAACCCCCCACGGCAAATGTTTACGGAGAGCCTATCATGCGTCTGGCATATTCTGAGTCCTTAACTAAAACTTTAACACATTCAATTATGGCTGCCCATGAAGTAGCGATTAGCCCCACCTCAGTGTTACAGATGAAAAACCCAGGCTTATGTCCAATGTCACAAGTGAGTGAGACTCTCAGTTAGAAACTCATCAACTGCTCCGGAATAAAGTACTGCTCCACACAGAAGTGGTGGCACAGTCACATGCTGACTTGGCTGGCTACACACTGTCACCCTGGGTGACGATGGATATGTGTGAAGGTAGAGCAGTTTAGGCTCATCCCATCCTGCCCCTTCCTAGAGACAGTGGGGAACATCTGCTCCTTCTCTTCTGCTCTCTGCTGGACACTGTGGCTCTATACCTTTTACAAAGTTGCTGACTTCTTCCTCGCTGGCTCTAACTGCTTTATGTTGGGAGACAGGAGTCTTCCTTCCTTCTTAGTTCAAGTTTCCATCCAAGGCCTTTGTAAATGCTGTAGGTTAGCACTGCAGTCAGAGGCTGTATCAGTATGCCGTGACTCAGCAGCTGACATCCTGTCTGTCTGGAGGACACTGTTATTAATCAATAGCATTAGTGAGTGCAAAGTAGCTCAAAGCTGTAGTGCTACTCTGCTGGTCAGAAAGGACTTAGGTCAACAGGAAATACCCTGCCCCTGCGGCTATTTCTGCCAGTCTCTATGACACAGAGTGTCTGGGAAGTGGAACTAAGCCATATTCACCCCCCCAGTGTTGGATCCAGTCAGCAAATTGCAATGGACTCCGCTGGACATCAGTAAGTGCTGTTCCATTTGTTGGTTTGGTTTGGTTTGGTTTTCATATAGTTCCCATCCTTATGGGATTATATCTTCCAAAGGAACAGACCACTGATCAAAGACGTGCCCTAAAGTACAACAGGAAAAGTTAGGGAGTTTATGAGACAAGAAGCTATCACATGGGTTTCAGGGAAGTTCCTCAGTGCAAAGATATGAGACCTGAAGGAAGAATAGGATATATTCAGAGTGGGGCTGAGCCAGTGACTCAATGTGAGCACATGTGAGACCTTGGGTTCAATTCCTGGCAACACACACACACACACACACACACACACACACTAAAAGGACTCAAGCAGGGTGAATGGTCTGAGGAAGAGGAGTGGGAATTGCATAGTAAAGGCTGAGGGGTGATCATAGAGCATCCGTGCACTTGGAAGAGGTTCCCAGAGCTATCTATGTTTACTGATCCACATAAGGGCAGGGAAATTTCCTGTGCAAAAGATGTCCTGTCCACCTGGAGTTGGGAAGCAGCTAGCCAGGAAGTAGCCAGCCATAAATAAGACCAAATTGTAGGGAGTATTGTGTGACCTCCTCACCCCCTGAGCAATGTGGGATCTATACAGACCACCTCACTAACATGGTTAGATACAACTACAGTAGAAAGTGAAGTGAAATCCTCTGTACTGGCCAACCGCAAGTTAAAGATGTTTTATAAATACTTGACAGTGTGAATAGCTGTGTGGGTTTTTGATTTGGGGTTTTTTGTTTGTTGTGTTTTGTGTTTTGCTTTCAAGTCAGCATGCAAACAAAATAATGGGTTTCCTTACAGCATTTTCATACGCCTGGATCTCGCTGTCCTTCCTTACTGCCCGCAGCCCGCCGCCTCCGCCTCTGCCGGTACCCCATTCTTCTTTCATATCACACCTATTTTAATGCCCTTGTCGTCCTTCTCCTTTCCCACCCGGCTTCTAGAGGTCTACTGTCTAGTTTTATGACCAATAGCCACATCCATCCATACCCACACACAAAAGTAAGATCTCGGGTCCACAGGAGAGAACGCAGCCAGTGCATGCTTTCCCAGTCAGTCTTTCTTGAAGGGCACTACAACCAGGAAGGCTTAGAAGCAACAAGGGATAGGGGCCGTTTCCCTTCAGGTGTGTGCTAAGAAAGAAACATGGAGCATTCTGTTGGATAGGAAATTCCTTTAAATAGTTTTGGGTCAAAACAAAACATTTGGATTGTTTCATGGTCTGAAATACATATTTTGGACCTAATAAGACTATCTTATGGCGATGTCGTCTTTAAAAGCTGTCTAATCTATTCAATGCAGGAATCGGATCTGTCCTTCCTCTGTCCTTTCTCCCAGGGAATTGAACTCAGATCATCATACTTGGAAGAAAGCACCTCCGTCTACTTGAGCCATCTGAGTGGATGCTAAGTACTTTGAAATGCCTTCTCATTGGATGGCCTTTCTTATTGACCACATACATCTCTTCAAGCCTGTATTATTAGTATGTGATTTTCAAATCAGAAACTGAGGCAAAGAGCTGACACTTCACAAAGGTCTATGTGGAGATGGCTCTCCAGCTCAGATCCCCTGACTTCTAACCCCACCCTGAGGTAGTTGACTCTCAAGATGCTAGGGAGCTATGCTGCCTCCTACTGGGGAAATGAGCCATTGCCCTTCATCCAAAGCACACTTTGCCCCAGCCTGTCTGCACATTCCCCAGGAGTTGAGTGTAAGATAATCAAAGACTACATGAACAGAGGTGATGAGAAAGGGCACCAAAGGAAGCGAAGCAGAAAGTAATGCGGCCAGAAGATAGCCACCCCACCCCCACCCTGTGTCAGTGCGCCTCCGGGCTATTGGACAGTGTCCAACTCCCAGAGCAGTTCTGTGGGATTGTGAGGCTCGCAGTGTGAAGACATGTTCTGCTCCCCCATGAGGCCCATTACGTACCACATCCTACATGGCTTGGTTCTGGAGACCTGACCTAGGTGACTCAGGAATGAATGACAGTCACACACACACACATACAGCAGAGCTGGGCTGGGTTCACTCTGAGGGAGGGCAGCCACCATGCAAGCCAGCTTATTCACTATGTACAGCACTAGGAGGGAGTATGGGAGGTCCCTGCAGAGCAGCAGTCTCAGGCTAACACAGGAAGAGGAAGCTGTGCTCTACATTTTCTATGCACAGGTCGTTGCCAAAGATCAATGGTTCCATTCAACACTCCCACTTGGGCCAAGAGAAGGCTTTGCCATTCCTATGGCTCTGAGACATCCTGTCCTTGATGTGGCCATGCTAGCGCTGGTAATGCACATTCACTCAAGGCTTCCTCTGCTTCCACAGTTGAGCAGCCCCTGAGATGGTCTCCTGGTCCTGCCTCTCTACACCATCTTGGCTCTTTCAATAAGTCCCCAGTATCTGGGCATCTGAAGTGACCAGAGAACTATACTGCCCCCTACTGGGGAAACAAGCCATTGGCCCTCGTCCAAAGCACCTTTTGACTGCCCCAGGAGTTCTAACATAGGCAGTGCCGGTCTGGTGTAGGTCTTAGGCGAGTACCCACTGCCTTTCTCCTTCCTGGGTCTCCTTAGTGAGGGAGGCTGTCATGGCTCCTGAATGAGCAAGTATTATACAGAGGTCATGCAGGAGAGAGGGGAGAACCTGGCATTGCTCACCCAGGGGCAAGCAACAGAGCTCATTCTGCCAAAGCCGCTGGAAGCCCCCCTGAGACACAGTAGATAATTACTTTGTTCCTTTTTTCAAAAATATTTTAATAAGTCAGCTATAAAATTTGAAGGTCTGGGGTCAGTAGCATTGCTCAGCTTGCTTCATAAGCCTGTGGCCTGAGTTGAATCCCTGGGCCCACATAAAAGTAGAAGGAGAATGTTCTCTCCACAAGGTTGCTCTCTCGTGCCCCCCCCACACACACTCACACACATACTCCACAATAAAATACACACACACATACCTCACAACATACACACACACTCACACACATATGCCCTACAACAACATACACACCCCCCACAGTAACACACACACTCACACACACATACCTCACAACACACACACACATACACACTCACACATACACACACACACACTCACACATCAATATTTTTTAAAACTTTGATATACTGCTTGTGAGTTTCTTGCAGTAGAATGTTACGGTCGTCCCAGAGTGGGCGGCAAGCTTCCTAATGATTTAAATGGAGTGCTTCACGTAGAGCTTTCGATTCTGGAATTTTCTACAGAAGTAATAACTGAATGGTATCTGGCATGCTTTTGATGGCCATGAACTCGGAAGGTCAAAGCCGTGATTGCCTTAAACACAGATGCCTTGTGACCCAGAAAGTCTTCTACTGCTAAAATTGCACTGTGGCATTTTTCTGAGTCCTAGAAAGGTATATGTCTTTTCTTCTTGTGTCCATGTGTCTGGTTTCGTTTGTCTGCTAGTGGATGCTATTGGAATGTTGGACAAGGGCTTTTTAAGGAGTTTTCTGTAGGACTTCCAGCAGTTGCCTTTTCTGGTCTACCTGTATCCTGGCAGGAATCTCCGACTTAAACCTCATTCTTTACCACTTATGTTAATTTCTCTGTATCTCAATGTTATAATGTCAATCTTACACTCTTTTCAAGTCAGTTTTTCAAAACGTGCTTGAGTCTGGCGTGGTGGCACACACATATAATCCTTTGGGAGATAGAGATAAGATCAAGTATTTAATGCAATCATCAACTTACAGTGAGTTCAAGGCCAGCCTGTGCTACATGAGACTCTGTCTCAGAAAAAAAAAGTACATAAATAAAAATTTAAAATCTGTTTGTATCCTGTTGTTTCTATCAACACTAGTTTGATAAACTATATTTTGCATACACTTAAAAATATGCTTAACTATTGAAATATTTGAAGTTCACCTGTATACTCCTGAGTAATTGTAGGCATAACTTTAACAGTGGCAAAACCTGATTTTTAAAAGTCGGTATTTTTTATGCATAACAAAGATTAAAGAGATATATAAATACATGTCTCTAAAGTGTGTATGTGTGTGATTCTAAAGCATACAGGTTCATGACAAAGTTGGCTCAAGTATGATTTGTGTCACAGGCCTTTAATCTCAGTACTGGGGAGGCAGAGGCAGGCAAAGCTCTGTGAGTTTGAGGCTAGCCTAGTCTACATAGTGATTTTCACTACAGCCAGAACTACATAGTGAGACCCCATCTGAAAAACCACAGACAAACAAACAACAGTTTGGCTTGTGAGGGTGTGCCTGGGTGAGAACGTATTTATCTATTATTCATGTGGCTCTTTCCCAAAACACCCTTCAACAAGTGCATGTCGAAATACTTGCCAGAGTGCAAGGAAATCTGATGTGCTGAATTTTATACAATGAGAATAATTGGGCAGGGTCTCAGATCCTACGGCAAAGACAAGGAAATCACTTCAATCTGTGATTGGAAATCAAAGACGGTAAGGAGGTGGTAAGACTTACTGGTGGGGTGTGTTAAGATAGCAGGGTGCATGGGTCGTGGCTCCATCATTCTTCAGATGATGAGGAACTGAGAGGAGACTCAGTCATGATGCCACCAACAGGGAGTGGTCCGTGAAGAGTGTGTGTCACACACCTAGAACCCTTGCACAGATGTCAACAGTCTCTGTTCCTCTCCTTGGACAGCTCCCATCATTTGCAGATAGCAACGTGACACCTTGATGCCGGTCAAATGTCTCTGATGTTCTTTGCAGCTCGATAATGGCAAAAACATATTGTTAGATCTAGCCCGGAGCCTTCAAATTTCTTTTGGCTCACCTGCCAAGCCAAACCCGATAGCCCAATATCGGCCTATCTGCCAAGAAGCCGCCAAGTATTATTTACTTGTATGATATTTCAACAGGAATGTTTAAAATGTATAGCTCTGAAAGTGACTCCCGTTATACTTTGTAAGATTTCTCTATCTGAAAGAATCTCAGAATCCCAGAAAAAAACAAGCCTTTGAACAGATACCGATTCTTGATCTGGGTCTTAAAAAATTCCATGAAAGGTGGGAAATTCATTCATTTCACACAGAACCAGTGCGCAGGCCAGGTTAGGCACTTAACCAACTACATCCTCCTGTAGTAGATGCCTATTTGCCTAGGGACATCACCTGTCCACCGCCATCCGGCTGATCAGGACGCAGGTGCGGCTGGGCAGTGACCTTGGAGAGACCACGCCCTTCCTTCCTTGGCCTTGGCGGTCTCCGGAGCCACCGCTGCCCTGCGCCCCGCAGGCGACACCCACGCCCGGCAGCCCCGCGCTGCGCCGCCGTCCAGGAGGATTTGTCAGCGCGCCCTATATAGCTGCAGACAGCTGCCATCTGTTATGTTTAGTAACACCACCCCGCGCCCCCTCCTCTGTGAACAAGCCGGCCTTGGTCAGTACGCCAAGAAGACAGTTTTAAAGGACGCTCAGTTGCAAGCAGGCTTCCCGCAGCGTCCTTTCTCTCTCGGCCTCCTGGGTCCTCCTAGTGCGGAGCTGCGCCCGGGCCTACAGGCAGGTGCTTACAGGAATAGACACAAAGCTCTTCCCTTCCCTCCCTGGGTTCACTGGAGAGAAAAATCTGTGATGTGTGCACCATTTTAATGCATCGCATTTCAGTTCTGCAAATGCGAAGTGTAAATTGGGCTACAATACGATGGTGAATCAGACCGGCCGTCATGATTAATTTATCACCGTGCTCCAGATACATCAGCTAAAATAATGTGAATTTAAAGCATCGCTTCCTCCTGCCTTTGTGCTTGCTGGCAAACGCAAAGGGCAGATCACTAGAGGAAAAAAAAATAAAATAAAATTTCACTCTCTTCTTGTATGCAGTTTGGCAAAGCATGAACACAACTGAACACTTGAAAGCAGGCTCCTTCCACCGTTTAAAACTGAATTTGCCAATTTGGAAGGGAGGGGTTGTTTTGTTTTTAATTAGTATGCACCATTTCTCTCCAGCACACATCCACACACCCTGAACTTCTGATTAACATTGATGTGAAGAAATAAGCATTTTCCATACTTCAAGGAACTTCTTGTTTCAAACTGCCTGATCTCTGATAATACCCAGGACCTTGCCACTCAGTGTGACCCATGAAGACACTGCACAAGCATCAATTCTGAGACCTTAGGAAATGTGGGCTCTCAGAGCTATACAGTTCAGACATAGTAAACGGAACAGACACCCCCAGCCCCAGCTTTTATTGTCTTTAAAGTTTGTTTTGGTTTTGGGGAGAGGGTCTCATTCTATAACCTAGACTAGCCCCCTGTAATTCAGTAGGTAGCTCAGGCTGGCCTTGAACTCAAGGTGTTGCTCCTACCTCAGCCTTCCCAGCACAGGGATTGCAGGTATGAGCCACCACTCCTGGCTGACAGAGTTTAAAGTCTGAGAGAGTTCATTTTGGTTGCAAAGGCACAGACCTCTGACCAGACCCCTGCAAGTGCTTTGTAAGCAGTCCAGGTAATCCTCGTGAGTGGGGCAGTCCACTCTAAAGCTGAGGCTCAGATGATTTTTGTGTTCATGACATCACCCGAATCTATTGAACTGTCTCAAAGTGTAGGACAGGCTTGTCTGTTTAGTCATCCACGAGTTAGAGATGCAAGAAAGCTTATTAATCGCAGTGTCTGGTTGCATAACAGCGCATCAGTGCATCCAGTGCTCCAATGAGGAAGCTCAGCACCGAGGAAGATTTCCTCTTTACGTAACTAGCACGTTCATCCTCAGATTGCAGGCACGAGCAAACCTCTTGCTGGCCATCAAAGCCTTTCAAGTGACTTTATGAAGACTGTACCTTTCCTTCAGAAGGCTACAAAAGGCCTTTATGAAGATGTTCAGCATTGTCGAGGGTTATACTAGAGGGCACTGTCTGGCTCTGGGTTTGTCAATTAGAGGAAGGTGGAAACCTTGACAGAGTTCTGAAGAAACTCCTAACAGTCATTTGAAAATTCAAAACTGCATCTTCAATTTGGGAAGCATAGTCCAGAAACGGGTCATCTGTCACCATATATGTTGACTGTAACCTGAGAAAAAAATTGTAAAAAAGAAAAAAGAAGAGAGATGGGGATGTAGCTCAGTGGAGGGCTCACCTGACTGTGTGAGGCCCCAGCTCAATCCTCAGTGTGGCATAAACCAGTGGTGGCAGGTGGAGGCCTTGAAGGATGGAAACTGGAGGACCGGAAACCCAAGGTCATTCTCCCCTACATTAGGAGTTCAAGGTCAGCCTGGGCTACATAATGAGGGTGGAGGTGGGGATGGGGAACAGTAGCCGGAAGTGGAAGAAGAGTAAGATGGTTAAGGTCAAAGGTTAAGATGCCTAAAGGATGTGTCAGTGGCTTGGTCACCTTTGCCAATTATCTGAAAGTTTCTCCAATGAGTTTCTTAGCCCACATAGGAAGAGATAACTCTGGAGGTGACTTCCCCTTCAGGTACCTGCCTCTCTTAGTGGCTAATAGAACCTCTAGGTTCTGAGATAGCTCAGCTTTGGACCAAGTGTTGCTCCTGTAGCATCAACTCTCACCTTGCCTGACTGGACATCTCAGCCACCTTGGAGAGATTTTAAATATCCTAGCACCTATCCAATCAGGGACATTGCCAGGCTGCCCAGGTGACTCTCATGTGCCCCTCCCAGTGGGTCAACTCCAACCTGATCGTCATTGGCACCACCTGGGGGTGAGGTGATAAGATACAGGTCTCTGAATCAGCAATCTACAGCCAGGTCAAAGTTTCTGCAATTCTGAGAAACTCCCTTGTGATATGAAAACTGCGGCACAGAAGCAAGGGCTTGAAGTCAGGTGGAACTGTGTTTCAGAAAGAGTCTATGATCTGAATTTCAGGCCACCTCAAGTCCATATGGCTTTGTGCCATTTGCCAGCACACAAAAGAGATTTCAACCATCTCACAAACCAGTGAAGAGAAATGCAATCCTGGGGTGTGGCTTCGTAGCAGAGCATTTGCCCAGCTTGTGGAGAGTCCCTAAGTGCCATTCCCCATATGGCCAAGAGGAATAGAAAGGAAAGACAACCAGACTTAGTGGAGGAATAGTCTCCGAGAAGAAAGCAATTCACAGTAAGAAACCTTTCCAGCCAGATAGTGGTGGTGCAGCACTAGGAGGCAGAGACACGTGGACTTCTGTGGGTTCGAGGCCAGCCTGCTCTACAGAGTTCTTGGACAGTCAGGGCTACACAGAGAAACCCTGTTTCCAAATAAAACAAAAACAAAAACAAAACAAAAAAGAAATATATCCTTGAATCGAAAGCCTTTGGAGGAGACTCTCAGGGTAGAAACATTTGTGAACAAGTTGTCACTCACCACTGCTCCCAACTCACAACTTTTAAAGACAGTTTTAGAAGGAGCAGAGTTGTCATCATGTGTATCTGGGACAGATGGTCCAGGGCTGAGACAGCTGGGATGCTGGCACTACTGAATCAATGGTAGTAACGCTTGGTCCAAAGCTGAGCTATCTCAGAAGCCACTAAGAGAGGCAGGTGCCTGAAGGAGAAGTCACCATAAGGCACCTCAAGAGTTGTCTCTTCCTATGTGGGCTAAGAAACTCATTGGAGAAACGTTCAGATAATTGGCAAAGGTCACCAAACCACTAACACATTCTTAAGGCATCTTAACCTTTGACCTTGTGCTCTAGGACCCTGAGCTAAGTGTGCTCAGAAATGTGTCTGCCATCTTTCCTTTTTGAACTGTGCTCAGGATGTGTCCATTCCAAAAGTAGGCTCCTATGTAAGTGTTGTGTTGCTCAGTGTTCTCATGGCTGTTACAAAATACCCGTCACAAGCAACCTAAGGAAGGCAAGACTCATCCTGGATCCCAGCTCCAGGATATACTAGCCCAACCACTGCAGAGACCCGTGATTGGCTGGGGTAGCTATATCCATGGTAGTTGGAGTGTGCAGTGCAGCCTGTTCACATCTTGGTGGATCAGGAAGCCAAGAGCCCCAGCTAGAACAAGAGGTTGACTTACTCTTCAAGGCCCACCCATGCCCAGTGGCCCAGTAAGGCCCCACATCCCAAAGTTCCATGATTTCCCGAAACAGCACCGTCAGGCTGTTCAAACACATGATCCTGGGTGGAACATTTCACGTTTATTTTAGGATGGGTATATATAAACTTCAGAAATAAAGGGATAGTGTTTCTTGGTCTAAGAGGGAGTGCCTTAACTCCAGGTCTACCCTGATCTGCTGCAAGTAATGAATCGTTTGTTATTGTCTCTTCTGACTGTGCTCCAGGGAGCACTCACCAAACACAAACACACTACCTTGCATTGCTGTTTCTCTGAATGGTAGACCTAGGGAGAGCAAACTTCATGCTCAAGAGAGTCCATTCTACTATCAACAAGACAGAGTAGGTGGATTAGACAAAACAAAACCAAACAAATAAAATTAAACTTAAGAGTGTCCACAGTTGCATGACATAAATTTGAGGTACCATGAACCTGAAGAACCATGGTTATCTGCACAAGACTGAGTCTGCCACAATCTCAGCAGCAGCAGAGGAGAACCCACGAGGCTAATAGGGTGCTCTCGATACACCTCCTGTCAGCAAACTAATTAAACTCAAAGGGGCACACACAAGAAGACACAAACACAGGACGAAGACTGGAGAAGGTTCCAGCAAGAGAGGAAGTGAGAGGGGAATGGAGGACCAAGCAACCAAGCCTCGCTGTGTAAGTGTCAGCAGATGTACCTCAGTTGGTGTTGCTCTTGCCTTGCTTGCCATGGGTTTGATCCCCAGCATTGCATAAAACAGGTGTGGTGTTATGTGTGGGTAATCTCAGTACTAGGGAGGTGGAAGCAGGAGGATCAGAAATAAAAACCCACCCTTTGCTAATCTGGGATATATAAAACTATCAAAAAGGAAGAAAGAAAGAAAGAGGAAAGAAAGAGAAAAAGAAAGTCCACAGTAGGAACCAGCTATACTCAGTGGTAAAATGCTTATCTAGCATATATGAAGCCCCAAGTTTCATCCCCAGGAACTAAAGGAAACAACACACACACACACACACACACACACACACACACACCTCTAGAGTGACAGGGCTTAGTATCTCCTTCTCAACAATCTTACAAATGATTACTATATTCCCTATTTTACAAAGAAGAGAGCAGAGTCCAGAGCCCCAGGCCTGCCCAGTAGAAAGTGGCAGAATCAGGGATCGACTCTGCTTAATTTAATCCCAGAACCCCCACCTTTAACGAGCAGACATGTGACAACAGATATCCGGCTCACCGTTTGGAATTTCTGTAGCTATTTCTGCTGCCATAGCAGCGTGTTCATGCTTTCCTTGGGATTTGGTCTAAATATTTTTAAAAAGCAACCGTTTAATTTTAAAATTAGCTTGGTTCCCTTGAGATAAACTCTTTAAAGGTCAGATGTTAACTTAATCCTCTTTGGGTTATCATCGAAAAAGATCACTGGAATTGAGCTTGACCGAGCTGCCTTGCGGGCTTGGGGACCACAGACTTTCCCGAACCACTGAGCACAGACACTACTATTATGGGAAGGGGTACTTTCTATGCCTTTGATAGCAGGCACATTTGGTTTTCTTGACAAGAACCCAAGTAAAAAGATTTAATATCCATCTTCAATGTGAAAGGAATCCGTGCCCAGCTGACATTAGATCCTCAGCCCCAGGAAACACCAGGCTGGCCGCAGTAGGCCAGCATGACAGGAGCAGCAACCGGGTCAGAAAGGGTGGGCTCCAGGCACCTTTTCAGGCTTGTCTACACTCCAAGGAGCTTCCCTAGGGAAAACCTCACAGAGGTCCCTGTCCACCCCACACTCCGGATTTCCAGGATATTAACCTAGCAGACAGTTTGCCAGAGAAGAGCAAAACTGTCAGCCCCAGTCAACACAGAAGAAACACATGATACAAGACAGGCGTACCAAGTCGCTGCTGTTTCCTCGGAGAAAGATGGGATGGGATGGGTCCCTGAGAAAACACTGCAGAAAGAATGCTCAGGATGAAGTCTGAGCCTGCTGCGTCCCTCAGCCACCTGGCTGCTGTTCCCACAGCACCCGGGATCCACCCCCAGCCTTCCTCCGATTGGCTGGGAGGGTAAGGCACCCAGTAGGGTCAACCAGGATCCTTTTCCTGGAAATTTTAAAACTGGAAGAGAAGAAAAAAGAATGTGTGTACCAGAGGCCCTGTGAAGGGGACAGATGCTAGGATTGTCACCAGCCTCTTTTAGTCCTATGCTAAGGGATGTAGAGAACTAACTTGGCTAACAATGAAAGCCATGGGGGCGCCCTCCAGGGCTCAGTCGCCTCTGAAGTCTGTCCCCCCAACCCCCATCAGCTCAAATTCTTGCCTAACTTTGAGTAGTTAAGCGTCTGTCCCTAGTAACCAAGAAAGCCCTCCTCCCATGGAGGCAGCGAATGAATTTGAGGTAGCTCCTCTCTCGTTTTATTTTTACACGCTCTCCTCTAAGCAGATAAGCATGCCTTTTTTGACTAGGGACATTCTTCTCCCGTTTTAAAGCCTATACCAGGCTGTGGTGGTTCGCACCTTAATCCCAGCACTTGGGAGGCAGAGCCAGGTTGGTCTCTGAGTTTGAGGCCAGCCAGAGTGAGTTCCAGGACAGCCAGGGCTAGAGGGGAAGATGGAAAAGGATGGGTCTCTATTTGACATTAAGCACAAGATTGACGATTAATGATGTACTTTTTATTAATGGTCTCCATCCATCAGTTCTGACATTTGCTGTTGGGGAAGACCCGATGGTCCATCTTGTCAATGCAGTTCAGATACATGGTCTTAATGATTTTCTAGTCATTTTGTGCCATCCTTACTTTCTCTTTCTCTTTAACATCTGGAGAAATTTCTATGTGCCCTCTCTATAGCTATCACTAGTTTGCATAGAAGAAAGAAAAAATTCTTGGTGTTTGCATTCAGATTCAGCTCACTTTCATGGGCAAGACATTCCAACCATTTATTTTTTAATTGTAAACATTTGTTCTAAAATTAAGAGCATGTGTCTGGAGAGGTGGCACAGTGGTTAAGAGCACTGGCTGCTCTTGCGGAGGACCCTCATTTAGTTCCCAGCAACCACATGGTGGCTCACGGTGGTCTGTAACTCCATTCCCAGGGGATTTAATGCTCTCTTCTACCGTCCACGAATGTAGTGTATATACAGACATGCAGGCAAACACTCCTACACATAAAACAAAATAAATAAATCCTTTTAAAAAAAAAAAAATCAAAGAGCAAAAGAAAAGGAGAACCTTAGAGACCAGGCTCTATCACAAGTCAGGAGCCAATGAACTACAACCATCAGGGTTAAAGTTTTGTAAAATAAAGTTTTATTGAAACACAGTCATGCCCCAAGTGGTTCTGTGTGTCTGTGACTGCTTTGTACTTAGAACAAGCAGAGTTGAGTTGGAAGAAACGAATCTGCAAAGCCTAAGACATCTGCTGTTGGCCTCTTCGGTAGGTTTAATTATTGCCTAAGGTATCTATAGAGGACAGAGAGAATAAGGAAAGAGAGGCAGAGACAGACAGACAGACAGACAGATGAATACATACATACATACATAGACGGACAGATACATACATACATACATAGACAGACAGATACATACACATATACACACATAGACAGATACATACATACATACGTACATACAGATTGATTGATTGATTGATAGATACATAGATAGATAGATACATAGATGATTGATTGATAGTTAGATATTTTCACTCCCCAAAAGGATGTTGGCTTGGTCTGCAGAGAAAAGGGAATGGTTGGAATTTAAGGACTAGAGCTCAGAGCTCCTTGGGCCTGGAGACCAGGCAGAGCCCATCCTGAGCTAAGCTGAAGGAGGGAGTTGAAACAGAATCAGAGATCTCACGGTGTCCTCTGGCAGATCACTATCTGATTTCTGATTCCTCAAGGTAATGTGAAGAAGTCCTTACTCTGTGTGTGTGTGTGTCTGTGTGTGTGTGTGTGTGTGTCTGTGTGTGTGTGTGTCTGTGTGTGTGTCTGTGTGTGTGTGTGTCTGTGTGTGTGTGTGTCTGTGTGTGTGT